>OY735199.1:3671230-3716230 GCA_963457665.1 Thysanoteuthis rhombus | reverse complement strand
ATATATATATATATATATATATATATATAAACTCGTTCGATGTAATATGAGCCACATTTCCGAATATTACCGAGTAATAAAAAAGGCTTAAGTAATTAATTTCAATAAAAGAAGCGGAGAATAATCTTCTGGCAAGGCTCAAAATTATGCCCCTATCAGAGGTCACCATATCCGATGCAGTGCATGAAAGCCTTTCGGCGATTGGGTCCTCAGTGGAAATTCTGATTCAACAATTGTTCCTTTGAGTTCTGTTATTGGGAGGCCAAGGTGAACGTATCTGGTTTATGTTGTCTTTATGTTTTCTTTATATTTTAGCCTCCCTTGATCATACTTTTGATCCTGACTACATGCTTGGGCCAGATGGGCCAATGAACACCCCTTATAATAAAAGATGGAAACCCAACCTTTTCCCAGAACCGAAAACATCACCATCTGCACCACGGTCATGGGGAGATGTAGACACAACTCTGAAATGGCATCATCAAAGACACAAATCGACTACCACCTCGACAACGACCACAACGACCACAACGACCACCACCACTACCACAACAACAACAACCACAACCACAAACGCAATGAAAGCAGTAATACCAACAAAGGCACCAACCACAACCACAACAACAACAACAATGTTACCTTCAACCTCTACAACAACTCCAACGTCTACAACAACTCCAACAACTCCAACAACTCCCACAATACCTCTTACAAGCTCTGCAACAACCCCAACAATCCAACCTCCAAGCTCTACATTAACTACAGAATTACCAACCAAGAGGATTACTACAGAAAAGACAATCAGCTCCGTTCATAGAAACTTCAAGAAAAATGAAACATCTGAGACCCATTCAGAAGCAGGGGGTCAATCACGCCAAAATAGTTCCCGCTCAGCAATAAGGACAACAGAGTCACCTGGCAGTGTGACAACTGCTCAAAATCATCATGGATCAAATGGATTAAACCGCACAGCTGAAATTCCCCTTGTTCCCCCCGAGGTAACCACAGAAATAAATTTAACGACAAAGAACAACACCAATCCGAATTCCACGTTCCAACGTTTTGAAAAGACAACGCCGTCTGTCGAAGCAAACGTGAAGTTAAATGAAACTCAGAACGCTAAAAACACTAAAGCAGGAACCAACGACGAGGAACATTCCACCATTGTGAACAGCAAAGGGCCTGAAAGCCTGACTCCGAGCATGACATCTAAGGTTACGACCACACCTATTACGACAACACCTCTTACAACCACACCTATTACGACTACACAGAATGTTCCAAAAGTGTTTCACTTGAATGCCAGCATAGCCATCGAAAGCAACATTGATAGTGAGACCATTGGGAGTGCGGTGAGGCATCACCATCCAAGGAAACCCCCGGTTCCCAAGACAACTGCTCAAGTATCAACCATAACAGAGCCAAGTGAAGCTACAGCTCTTAGCTATCCACAATCGAATATTTGCCTTGAAGACGAATGCTTCCTTGTTGGTAAGTGAATTTTAAAGCAGTTATTTTTTTTGTATTATTCATTAAAGCATTTCATAACTGTGAACCGTTGTTATAGCCATTGTCAATCAAAAAAGAAGTCAGCATGTGTTGAGGAATTAATCATGGAATCCTTTTCGTGAGCAAAAGCCATAAAATTGTAGTTTTTGTTGTATTTATAAGATAATCAAGGAAAATGAATAGTTTCTCATATATATTTCACAACGGTTATGTATTTTTGTGATGTTTGAGTTATTGTACTGTTAACAGTAGATTAGGCAATGTATTATATTCGAGCCATAAATGTATGCATTGTCATTAGTTGATGCTTAAAACTTTGATAGACTGAATAGAAGCTTTTAAACACACCAAGAATGGTTGCATATTTATCCATAACAACAGTGGCCCAGATAAAAAGGATTTCGAATGCTGATTTTCATAGCAGACAGACCCTCTCCATTGGAAGATAGATTTAACACACTATTCCAATTCCTATTATAAAAAGTGTACAACACTAAACTACGTTCCAGCTCCTATTTCAAATGTTAGATTCCTTTGTGTCGTGATAAGCTAAGCTTTGTATATATTATGAATACGGTGTAAAAAAAGGATTGATAACTTCAAAGACGATTATCATTTCACTAGAGAAAGGTTGGTGAGTATAAGTTTGTAGATAATTTCATTTCCATCAATAAGGGTTTTAATTTTGTCATTGATCTTTATAGCTTTCCATGAATAAAAAAAGTATATCATTATGATCTCATTATTACAGAAGATGTGATTGGTAGGTTATAATAAGTCGAAGGTGACAAGAGCATATTGTAGAGTACCGTGATCAAGCATAACAGAATTATTAAAGTGAGAAAAGGATCTGAAGTATGCCATGTTGAGCGACATTTTAAGTGACCACTTGAGAAAGCTGATATCCATGAAGCAGAGATCAAACTCTCACTATGTCGTACAAATCTAATTGCCTTGTTAATACGCAGTTTAGGATTGTACACTTTTTATTTGATATCTGAGAGTAACTCCTGAACTACTGATAATTTTTTTTAGCAAGCATTAAAACATTCGCCTCGCATTTTCACGCGTTCGTCATTTAGATCTGCTGGTAGCACGTTCCTTTTTCTAAACATCCAATATTTGCGAAAAGTTTTATTCTGGAGACCAAGACAATATTCAAATCAGACATAAAATGTGATTGAAAGAATCTTTTCCCACAGGCTCACTGATATTAATTTTCTCTTGATGCATTGTAGCTCGCAAATTAAATCAATCGATAGACCCAAATATTGAACCCTGTGAAAACTTTTACCAGCACGTTTGTGGAAATTGGGATCAAAGCGAACCTACATCATCAGATCACATTGGAATAAGCGTAACAGTTCTCAGCGAAGAAATTAAAGCAGACATCAAAGGTGAGTATTCTCTTTATGATTATTTGCTTCGTCACCTGCAAGCTAGATCCGTCAGGGTTACCAATTTAGATGTGATTTTTCAATTTTTCGATTCTGGAAGTCTCTCTAATTCGAAAATTGAAAAATAAAACATCTCAGGTAGGAACAATACACTAAACGTGACAAAATTAAAAAAACAAAAAAACAAAAACAAAAACAAAACAAACTAATTATTGTCTCAACTGGGCTCACAAAGTCGACCCCCCCAAACAAACCCCCAAACATTCAAATTGGCAACCCTAGGATCCGTCGGTATATATTCATTTTCATTCATTCCTGGTATGAAAGAAAACTCATTATTCAGCATGTAGAAACGATCCCAACTGATCTTGTTCTTTTTACGTCACCCCAACATTTCCCACAACAAGTAATTAAGTAATTAGAAAATGCAAATTTGCTGGTATTTTTAATAAAACTAGATAAGTTTGTGATGACAAAGGTTCCGTCGTTTAAAGGAGACCACAAACACATTGCTAAAGTGTCTATGCTCTGATTTTAGGTTATTTATGTGAGACAGTTCTACAGAGAGTTATACACTGTTAGCAAAAGACGCATTTCTTGAGATATTTCCTACTGTAAAAGTTAAATCCCTGAAGAGAAGACTTACGTAACTTCTCGTTCTTTTCTATTCTCTTGTTTGAAAGAAAATGTGTGGCTGATGAGTTCTTGTTATACCAGAGAAGAGAGAATTCATCAATATTTGAATAGCAGGGTGTGGCCTATTTGAAAGATGGTTCAGGAAATGTGCCAATTAAAATGAAGTAGAATAATATAATTTACAACACGATATCCTGCTTTCTCTTCAGTCAACATAGACAAATTTTTAAAACCAAGAGAAAGAACATTCATTTTTGGTGATATCATATCTATTCATTTACTATTTCATTAATAATTTCTATCAACTCGTTAATTCCCCTGCGATGTCACGATCCTACTTTGGTCCGATATGAACTCTTTTTTTTTGTTTATTTAGCAAAACTGAATTTTTTCGAATTTCTCATTTAGACAAAGGTAACATGGATTTTCGATATTTTGGCATATGTAGGTTAACCATGAAATATTCCATTTTACAGTAATATGTAGATGATGATGCATAATTTTTAAATTTTTAGTTCGTAAAGGATGGTATGTATTTAGCTAACCTAAGTTTGAATGATGTTTTAGATATTCCAATATAATATTTTACTTCTCGGGTTTTTTCTTGGGTTAATATTTCTGCTTGGTATTTTATATTTGAACAAAAGATAGAACAAAAAAAAAGAAGAAAAATACAACAAAAAGCAACAACAATCATTAAACAGAAAAAATGAAGTAGCGTTAAAATGCTGGCATCGCTCAAAATGTCTAATAACAAACATAAGTTAATGACCCACATACAGATATACTGAAAATTAACCACCGTAGATATCTTATCCCCCTCGTTATTAGCAAGAGCACCATCATTGTTTTATACCTGCAGTCAATTACCATAACCATATTAGACATGTAGAAACAGGCCAAACCCCCCAATTGAATAAACAACAAAGGCCGTATAAAATGGAACCCTAACACTGGGAAACAGATTTAAGTGAAAATAAAAAAAAAACCCTCAGTGAGGAAACATAACTCAAGGAACTGATGGCTCAAGAACATACTGATAACGAAAATGCCTATACCACATCTTCCTAATACATAATTTATAATAATCAACAAACACAGCACCCCACTGAATAAAACAGAAAAGCATAACAATGACCAACCAGTAAACAAACACACACACACACACGCACACACACACACACACACACACACACACACACACACACACACACACACACACATATATATATATATATATATATATATATATAGAATAAAAGGAATATCTTACCACTTGGGAAAATAGGACCACCAAATGAACTGAATAGGAATCTGAAATAAACCGAATCATTCACATGAAGAAATCTAAACAGGTCAGAAACATAAACGTGTTTGTGTAGCAAACATTTATTTCATTATATTTCAAGCTCTACTCTAAATCAAGTTAACGTTCAATGTTGAATTAATCGAGTACCTTATGAAATAAACCAACTACACACCGGGTATTATATAATATAGTATTCCTGATTTGTATTCTCCCCTATTCAGAGTTGAGCACTCTTTAAGTGAAGTAACTCGTTTGTTGTAAGCTTATGCAATGCTTTTCCATAGGAATAGAGCACTCTAGTGGATGGGGAATATATACTAAATAAATATATCACTTGTATTCAACCCTTCAGTTCTGTAGTGCAGAGAAGGATATAGGCCTTCGGGTATGAAGCGAAGGTTTCAATCCTGCCTTGCAGTACTTGATTGGATAATGGATAGTCTATAGCTACACTAAAGAGTTATAATACAACGAAACAGCTGTCTGTGGATGACACA
This sequence comes from Thysanoteuthis rhombus, assembly GCA_963457665.1. Taxonomy (NCBI): domain Eukaryota; kingdom Metazoa; phylum Mollusca; class Cephalopoda; order Oegopsida; family Thysanoteuthidae; genus Thysanoteuthis; species Thysanoteuthis major. The sequence continues at coordinate 3,710,882 of OY735199.1, read as the reverse complement.
ATAATATATATATATATATATATATATATATATATATATATATATATATAACACTTGCGTATTCAAACGTAACTTTAGGAGAACCTATACAAATTGCTTACTGTGAAGCACAGGCACAGATCAAGAGGTTAGCACGTGTGTTCTGTTGGTAATATAGAGATCTACACATTCATGATATTTTATTTAGAAAATCAACAACAGTTTTTATGACGCAAGTCTACTAACTCAAATATTAGTCAGGCATTGCTGTTAATCTGATAAAAGAACTGTCTTTTTTCCAATGAATGAATACAAAACAAGAAATGAACGCGTATTAATTTGGTTTAAAGCGGTGACTTCTAATATATTTAAAAATGCGAAGTATATTTAAATTCGATTTTTAAAGGTATCTTTGCCTCTCCATAAGAGGCTCTCATCGTCCGTCAGTCGGTAGGTCTATCCCTACGTTGCTTATCAGTTGAAAGGTGTCTCTTGGCGAGATGTTTTTAACTTAAAGGAATCTTCTTCTAACGGTCACGTGATCCGGCAACAATGATGCTAAAACCTTTATGTTTTAAAATCGATTTTCTCAGCTGCTTTGCCCCTGATTTATTTGAAACTTGATAGGAAGGTTTCCATTCATGAGATGCTTCTTATATGAAATTATTTCTCACTCAGAATCATGTGATCCGGCAATAATGGCGTGTGAACTCTATAATGGACGCCTCACTGAACTTTAAGTTCTTGTTATAGAAGAGCGAAAATAATTCAGATTATATTGTTTACTATTGATAATGGTTGATTAAAGAAAACTCAATGTTTACACATTGTATCAACAGGAATAAACATTTTCCATCTCATTAAAAAAAAACAAACCCAAAAAAACAAAACAAATAATGCAGGTAAAAATTTCATGTGGTGAAAGTTATAGATTTGATAAAACCATTTTTTTTGCCCCGTCTAATTTCCCAATTTTAATTTTTAAACAAATATTTTAATTATCTCAAATGATGTTTAAAGAAAACAGTTTCAACGAAAGAAACGTTTCTGTTAAAGAATAAAATACTGAAAAATTGTCCGAGGAGAAAACATGACTCGTCGGGAAAAAATACCTAACAGCAATCGGAGACATGTGTGTGTGCGCACGCACGTGTGTATGCATGTATCACGATTACTCGACAACTGGCCATTCTAAAAGTTGATATTCGCTTGATATATTGGTCAGCACACAAAACACTGCAGTGTTGAGTTTGAATTTTTTTGATCAGCAGTTCTCAGGAAATCTAATGAAAGTACAGATAGTAGGTTTTTCTCCATAGTTTTTATGAATTATCACTATTGACTTCTGCTCCCTCGAATAATCTAATTTTAAATATGAATCTAAACTGGCAACACCGAAGAGAAGTAATCGAAATACTTTGAAGCCGTAGTTTCGTACGAAGTGTGTACAATTATTTTAAACATGAAACTGAAAATATTCCAAGCTCTGGAACCATTTGTTTCCAGGTGGAAACAAAAGATATATTTTCACTGATTCTTTTTTCATCGATATTTTGCAGGTTTGTTAATCCAGCCGCCATTGCAGTACGATAGCAAAGCTGTGAAAAACGTCAAAACTTTGTACCAAGCTTGTGTGACAAGAGGTAAGTAAAGTCGTTTGAAGAGGTAAGGAAAGATGTGATATCAATATACAATGGTAGCGTGGATTCCGAGTCAGTTGTAAATTGTATAAAAAAGATAGTAATCCCTTGTTTGTCCGTCCGACTGTCTGTCTTTCTTTCTCTATCTGTCTGTCTGTCTCTCTCTCTCTATATATATATATGTGTGTGTGTGTGTGTGTGTGAGTGTGTGCATGTGTGTATGTGTATGCATGTGTGTATATATGATGTTGGATCAGTAGGTCCGTAGCCTGAGACAGTTATCAACTTAATTTTGACCCGAAGTTTCCACTGTATAATATGTGATTAATGGTGGAGCGTTGGGTTAAGTGCATTGATGAGAGAAGGAGATTTGCCAGATCTCTCTATTATGGACGCCTTAAAATTAGTATTGTTTGAAATTGTCCACTTAGTCACGCCATTTTTTGCCGGTCAGTTTTGCGTATGATTTCTCGCATCCACGTTTTGAGTCGTGATGTCCAAAGATTTCTCATATTCTTGTTACATCAATAGTCCGCTGCCATGCTTGTTGCATGGATCCCAGTTTGAGGGCCAATCTTTCCCATATTTAGTTTCCATATTTCAGCTCCTTGTGACAATTTGGAAGATGCATTGGTTGTACACCCTTCTTTTTAGGACTAATGGGATTTTCTTGCGGTTAGAGATTGAGGTTGCTCTTCCGAAAGCTTGCCAACCTAGAGTGATCCTTCGTTTGTATTCCCTTTCTTTTGAGAATTTCATGGAGTTACCGAACCCCAGCCGAACATTTGCCGAGGGGTGTTGGTAGACAATACTAGTTGAAAGAAAAAGAAACATTTTATTTGTGCCAGAAATCGGTGGTCCAGCTCAGGTAAGAATGAAATTTGAAATTTGATTTACTATGCAAGCAAGCCTTCCACACTGTAAAATTGGGGTCGGAAGATTCTGGTTCGCCAAGTAACACAATCTTCCTACCCTAATTTTACCTCATTAAGCTCTGTTCTGTACAAAGGTGAGCTAAGTAAACACCGGTGTTAAGATGCAGTTTTCATCATTTTTTTGCTAACGGGCTGTTTTATTAATTCCCACTATCTACAACTGACCAGTTTAATCACTGATACTGGGTTTTGTTCATTCATGTACTCCAACATCTATATGCATCTACATATCTTTACGGACTTCACCCAACCATAACCGTTCATAGAAGAAACATGAAATGTTGTTTCCCGACATAATGGGCCGCGAAAATATTTTTTTTGTCTTTTATATCCCCCTTCCAATAGGTTTTTATGGGAAGGGGGTAAATTTGCGATGAAAGTTTATGCCTAATTGGTCTCTTAGTTTGTGTTCACGTTTGAAAAAAAATCATAAATTCGTGATTCAAACCATACAGATAGTATTTTCATGTCGGTAACTTGATTCTGCCTCCACCTATGCTTGATTTACGAGGTAAAAAGCAGCCTATATTGGTGGAGGTGATTCATAATTTCCCTTGAAAAGGGTAGATCTTATTGTTGTTGGTGATCTTTTTTATTTACTGTTTCTTACTAAGCAGCTGTTGATTGACATCTTCATTCTCCTTTTATCATCATTAAATCGATTATCATAAAATCATGATTGGTATGAGAGATTTCTGCCTTGAAACTCCAGCGGGTTATCGGACCAGCAAGTGAAATAAAAGACAGTCATTGTTTATGGAGGTAGGATTGAGAAGAAGTCAGGATGCACTCAGAAAATGCGATGAGTGAAAGAACAGCATTTCCCATTCTTTTCCAAACTTGTTCACTCTCTTTTTCTGCTTTTCACAGTCTACGGGGATGCCGACCAGAATAAATCATGCAGACCAATCCTCAACATCATAGGAAACCACACAAAAATGATAGGTTATTTTCAGTGATGGGTTTTGGGGGCTGGGTTTTGGAGGCTAGGTTCTCGGGGCTATTTTTGATAGTGTATCAACCTTGCCTATCTCTTAGTTTGAATCACTTTTAAACTATATGAAGCTTCAATCAGCCGATCTCGGACATACCAGCAATTTAAAACCATAAAAGGAAAGAAGAAAACAATCATAAAAATCGAATAACATAACCTTTGGATTATTTAACTTTACGCAACTATCGGATAGGATTAATTTCTTATAAAATAATTGATATTTAACATCCATGTTTTCCCATATTTTTACCTTTGAAAGAACACGTTACAGAATGTTTTCTGATTTAATGATTAGTTCATAATCTTACATTTAAAATTTTCATAGTTCGCATATTTTTTTTACTAATTTTATTGAAATTCTAAAAACCTTTTTGGCCTCTAAAAGTTGATTTTTTATTATGTGTGTAGTTGGCCAATTTGAATGATTTTGGAGTCGATTTGTATATTTTAAAACATACTGGGATATTCTTTACTGCTTTGAAAACATGGCCGCCGTGAAGGATTTCCAAGTAGCCTATTGGGTTAATCTGATAAGAAACATCTGGAAAACAAACACATAAAATTTCATGTTTGTATCCTTACGTGCACAATTCCCTCAAAATTTGTATTTTATTTACTCCACTGTTAGGAAAATGAGAACTTCGACAAAAATCAATCGGTTTTCTTTCAAACGAATCGGAAAGTTCCAAGAAATACGTAAACAATGTTACTTTTTGAACTAATATAAATTCAATTATTCAATTCTATTCGGGATCCTCGTTTGAATTGTTAATATTCTCAAATTTTTGTAAAATATAGTTAAAGGCAAATGATAGTTGTACAACATGATTTCTCTTCCTGGGCTCAATTTTGTTTCACAAATGTGATTAAGTAGGAATTGCTATCCCTGGTGTACATTGGTAGTGATCCATACAAAATCTTCTCTGAAAGAAGAAGAAAAAATAGACTTCTTTCTAAATGCATTATTTTTAATTTTCAGTCGCAAATAATCGAATGAGTTTGTTGCAACTGCAAAGGGCGATGAGTAAAATGACAAGTTTTGTTCGTAAAAACAAAGTTGACTCAGGAGGTCCTGACCTTGGCAAACTGGCTTCCCATTTGATACGTCTGCACTCCAATTACCTATTCCCCATCAATGTTGTCAAAGACAGCAAGAACGTTTCCAGGAATGTCTTACATGTGAGTAACAACATTCGAATTTGGACTAAACATTATCAAGTATCAAATTAAGAAGTCATGTTTCCACTAGCATTTTAAAAAAAGTAAAATTTTATGGTGATTTTCAAACATTTTGTCGTTTTTATTATGGAAAATTCGTTTAAGTTTTATTAAATTTACTTCCAAATTTATAAAATTACGAAGAAAAAATGATGTTTTATGCTGTCATAACAGTAAATAATACGTCACAGAACCGCCGATCGCTTTAGACTAAAAAAAAGAAGAAACGAATGTGTGAATGACTAAAAGAAATGTTCAATGTTTGTTCAATGTTATACTTAAGATTTGACAATTTCTGTCCAATCACCCTTAAAAACTGATGGAGCTGAGTCGAGACTTCAGAAACCATTTGAATTAGGATACTTAAATTATTAAAAGATAAATTAACTAACGACTAAGTTTCGTGCTCCCTAGTGCCAATCTAATCATAAATAATCCCGTTATTTTCTACAGGGATATTCTAGATATATCATAAAAAACGCCAAGTTAAAGGGAGATAATCTTGTCTTGCCTAGAATATCATCTAGTTTCCAACAGCTCTTTCGAAGTATTTATTACTTGGAAGAAGATGTTGGAAACTAAGTGTTAAGGTGAATGATATTTTGACGGTTGAATTCCTCGAACTTTTGAGTAACTCTTCTTCACTTGATGTAAATTCTAATCCATTTTCTTTCTAATTAATTCTTTTTCCTTTTTTTTCCGAATCGTTTCCAGATCGGCATTAATAAGCCTCTTCTTCTAATCAAGAAAAACTATGAATCCCGTTTGCCGTACTTTAATGCACTTCGTGATTTGATCACAGAGATCGCAAATATTATGGGGGTGAAAACTATTGTTCACAAAGTACTTGGATTTGAATTGCTTCTGTCGCAGGTGAGTGAACATTCTTTTATTTCCAATAATTTGGACGCTTGAATACATTCATCAATTATGTTGAAAGATCATTGATTTGACGATAGTTCCCTCTATTTTGAGATTAATTTCCTCATAGTTACACAAAGCCAAAGCCTCATCCAAACCTTGGCAAAACAGTGGAGAAAATTCGGATAATTGACCTTTTTTAATGTGAAAAAAGACAAAAACAACATTTTTTCCAAGTTGCATGTTGTATGATATGCACTAATAGTGTAATATTCATAAAGACACTTTTTATTGGAACTAAGTATTTATGTTTTTAATTTGCATTAAATTTAAGTCAAATCAAGGCCTCTCCTATTAACGAAAGATTTGCCACATACTCATGGTTCTCTTTGAATTCAAAGGTTTTAGTTGCCTAGAAATATGTAATGAAGTGAGGTTATGAAATCAGGATAGGTAATTATTTTGTCTGTTCGATCCATGATTCTGAGAGTGTGCGTCACGGTGTTCAGGGGAACTGCAGTTCACTCCCAGGGGCACTGTGAGATTTTCCAAAATTTCAATGATACTAGTAAATTAATAATGAAAATTGAAAAAAAAAAGAACCAACTCACTTTTTGAGTCACTCAATTCCTTGCAAACGCTGTTAACCGTTTCGAAATTTTCCCCTTTCAAAGAACTGACGATTCTCGTATCAATTAAAAATAACACTGTTTTCAATTTGGAAGATCTAAGAATTCGAAATCCAGATTTCTACAAAGAAATTTTGACAACCGAATTGAAAGTTTAGAAATAAGCATAATAATGGAAAATTCGGTGAATTTTATCTGGTTGAAAGGTAATTTAGTTTCTGCCAGGGGTGCATTGCTGACATTTTCAACTGAAAACTGTTTTGGCACCGGAGTGTTTTGACTTGTTCATTTGTTTCATAATCTTTTTTCATTTAATAGAGGCGCCTGATCGGTCCTCCGGTGGGCTTCAGTAGCACTGCAACCCTGCTTTCTGCACCATACTCTGAAATATCACGATTCATTACCCCGTAATTTTCATTTACAATCGCAACGCAGAGAGACATAATTGTAATCAAACTACATTCTTTGTCAAGTAATTTCATTTTGAGATAAAGAACTATAAGAATTTAACTCTGAAAGAAATTTCCAAATGAAATGTAGAATGTCTTTTCACTGTAATTACTACAAATGGTATTTATTATTTCAGATTACTCCTGATAACCCTGGAGACCTTGAAAAAGAATACAACCCTACAACAATTGGTGAACTGGAATCTACAACCAATGTATGTAAATATATGCGTGTCAAAATGTAGTTTTTGTCAACGAACTGTTTGAATTGAAAATATTATTTGGGTTTTAAAATCATGTTCGTTGATTTGCGACATGCAAATATATCCATCAATATTATAAACTATTATAGACTTGCACAAAATTATCCAAAGGAAAAAAAAAATGTTTGGAAACACATAAGTCGATGCTGACGATTTTAGATTGAACATATGCCAATAATTGAATCTTACCTTAAATGATTCACAGAACTGATTGCTCCATAAAAAACGTATCATTCAGGGTTTGATTGAAACCCTTGATGCCCTAAACACAGCCCTAAAATGATACGCTCTTTCCGGACCTCCCATTGCTTAACCGACAAGAATTTCAAAAATGAAACATCACTAAAGAAACGAAAGTTTTATTCATTTAAAACTCTTCAAAACGCGTTAGAAAAAATATTCTCACAAAAATATTCTACTTTACTCAATCCAATCTTTACCAACGGAACTTGTGTTAGCGTAATGACCTGTTTCTTACAATATCATTTGTGTGGGCGATTGAATCATTTGAACTACATCAGAGAAATGAATTAAATTTCAAATTTTAACTTACATATTGAACGATTGAAATAACTTATGATAATTTAGTGCAGTAAACTGCCAGAAACCTGTGGTACCCCCTCCTCTTCATAGGTTCCCGAGTCAGGGAGCAAGGGAGCAAGTGTTCAAATTCAGAAAAAATCTTTTTAAATTTCTGGCAAATCAAGCCTGTTTCCCTGCCTTGTAGAAATATTTCCAATATGTTTATGCTTTCAATGCCTCTAACTCGTACTTAATAGTTAATCCTGGACTGACAGCCTGTCGTATGTCGTAGTAAAGGAGTTGAACTGGAACACGTAGTTTTGGAATGATATTGTATGGAGATATGAATTCTGTTTTGTTTACATTTTAAATTTTAATGAAGCAAAGAAGTTTGATCCTGGCTTATTTTTTTTATTCCGTGCAAATATGACGTCATAAAAGCGGTCGACTTTGCAACGGATGAGTTTAGAAAATGTCACGACCTCGATTTACAACGATATACTTTTTTATGAAGTCATAAAAAATGACTGACTTTGCAATAGATGAGCTCGAAAAATGTTACAGCTATAATTAAGAGCTATACACTTTTTATGGCGTATAAAAATGTCCGTTATAGAACAACGCGAAGAAAGAAGACTTGGAATCTTCATGGATAGCCAATTCCTTTTTGCTCGCATCAGTAAGTTTATAGCTTTTATCAAAACAAGTTTTCTTTCACCAGGTTACATGGCGCCAAATATTCCAGTCCGCTCTCGATTTGACTGGAGAGAATATCACAATTGGATTGAACGAGACGGTCATTGTACAATCGCCAGAATACCTGAAAAAGTTACTGGCATTATTAAAGGATTCCGATGAAAGGTGAGTTCTTACATCACAATATCTTAATATGAAATATAGGTTTTGGAGCCTAGCAATAACATCATCATCAGTCCACTGCTGGTCAAAGGCCTTTCCCCTCTTCTTACGTACCTTTTATTTAATTCTATGTGGATTGTCTACATTGAAAAAGTGTTTTGAAAGAATGTTTTTTTTTTCGAATTGTTCTTTTTGCACTCGTCACTATCGCGTCTCCTTTTAAAAAATTGATAAATTGTAATTTTTACGTTAAAATGACTTTCAAAACGTGACGTGATAGTGACGCGTGCAAAAAAAGAATGATTTCAAAAAATAAACTATCGATGCGTTGGCGTTTATTTACTTTACTTATTCGTAAAGATATTTAAACATTTAATTAAATTTTGGCAAGTTTACTAATAAATACATGAAACATAATCGTCGTTACATTATTTTTTCCTGGTGCAAGCAGTAAGATCTACCACGGAGTTTTATGGTTGCAAGAATATCTCCATTCTGTGTGGAACCATTGGTTTCTATTCTATGTGAGGCTCCAGAGAATATCTGGCCGGAAATCTCGGAATTTTTGTAACGGTCGCTATTTTTTTTCCAGTCAAACATACTTCTAGCCATAAAGAGCCTCACTGTGACTCGGCTCTTCTAACACGTTTTCAAAACTCAATATTTGAAATGCAACATGGTATTGTTATATCGATATCGTATTTCAGCGATTATATTAACACATGCATATTTGGGTAGATGATCATATATATATATAGATACTGCTCTTCATCTGTTATGGCGTTGTCTATTCATCAAATAATATTATTATTGACATCAATGCTTTGACCTATAAGAAAGAGTTAAGAAATTCTGAATGTCTCTCTTTATCTTTTTACAATGTGACTACGTCATTTTTGCCCGAGTAAATTGAAACAAGGGATATAATTCTGTAAAGAAGTTATAGTCATAACGAAAATGATGTGGGTAAAATAGGATTAAGGAAAACGCGCCTTGCCGTGATGCAGTACTTAATAAGCTTGCTCGCTGGTTCAATCCTCACTGGCTGCTCCATGTTTGTGACCTTCTGTTCACACAAAGCTGAGCTTTGTAAATAATAACAATGGAATTGTGTAATCAACGAAAGACTTTGCGTGGAAATTCTGCTTGGATCCTTATCTGCCTAATAAGTATTAGAATTCAAAACTTGTACGAAACTTCTTTCCCCCGAGTGTCATTCTGTTTATATAAAAATTTGACGATTTGGAAAAATGACTAAATTATTCATATACTTTTTATTTCCAATATTGCATTTCGCAATCATTGGCGTCGTCAGATCGAATTTGAATAATCAAAAAAATTGAGGTCCAACACAGTTAGGGGGACATTGCCGACATGAAAAACACACTACTTAAAAATATATATTCTTTAAAGTCAGAATGTTCAGCTATTTAACAAACATTGTTTCGTGTTATATCGAATCACTGTAGATGCAAAAATGGCCCGCTTAACCAACCAGCTACAAATTCTTCTCTCTTTGCTCGTCTGTGTGTGTGTGTGTGTGGGGGGGGGCGCTCTTGAGCAGGGTTTTAAAAAAAAAAGAAATCTATTTCTTTTAGATATTGTTTTGATGATTAGTTCTCGTAAATGCGTGGGGTACGGTGATTATGTAAGGTGCAGATATCTATGATTTGTTTATTTGCTGCGAAGTAAAAAAGCTAGATTATGATTATCCGTCTTAACGTACTAAGTCGATTTTTAATTACATCTTTCTTCATAACAGATCAGTTTTGGTAAATATTTGAAAAGATTCTCTTTAGTTTTTGCTGATTAAGGACTGATATTGGGTTTAAGATGGTAAATCCGTTTTGATGGACGGTTTAAAAAGTTACATAACTTCTTTAAATTATAGTCTCATGCGTGAATTTTAAAATGGCGAATGTTTTTGATAACACATGTAAGTAAATCGCAAAACGTAAAACGAAATTCTATAAATGAATGAGTGATCTTCTCTTTGTTTTCTTCAGCGACCTGATTGACTACACCATTATAAGATTTGTGTTACCTAAGCTGGACGCAATGCCTGATGAATTCTACAAATTGTACCAGCGCTACAAAAGGGTGAGTGTTTTTATCAATGATTTAAAGACGATGATCAAGCACCTTTGAACTTTGCTGATTATTGATTATTGTTCCTGGTGAATTTTCAGCAGTTTTACGTATTCATTTATTGCATAAAATATCTCTTACTTTCTTTTGGTGTATAAAAAAGTATCGATTAAGATCTGCAAAGGATTGTTTTAGATAATGATAATAATAACCAAAACTTTCTATTAACAGTTGCCAACATACACAATGAATGTCAGAACTCTTATTTTATACCATCTTTTATAAAAAGTCATTATCATCATTATTATTATTATTATTATTATTATTATTATCATTATTGCTATTGTTATTGTTGTTGATGTTACTAATATTATTATTATTATTATTATTATTACTATTATTATTATCTATATTTATTTGTTATTTTGTTGTTGTTGTTGTTGTTGTTGCTGCCGAAGCAGAAGTTTGAAACTTACCCATCTGATATAAGAAACTCGAAAAAATTTCCAGATCTGACCATGAGAATTTTTTCGATTCTTATCGACAGAGATTTCCATTAAATGTTTCCAAAAACACATTTAAAAAATATTCTTTTCTTTCAGGTAATCACGGGAATCGATGATGAAAACCGACAATTGAGTTGTGTCTTATTCGCTGGTAACATGATGCCCGGGGTTGTTGGCAAAATCTATTCAGACCGTTACTTTTCTGAAGCTGTAAAATACAGGGTAATGTAGCGTTTGTAGATTTTAGTCTCTATAACGATTCGACATAATAATATCAATGACACTCAGATATGTTTGATCCGTGTCAGAAGTCCCAAATTCGATTTCTTAAGAGGCCTTCAAAGATCCTGAAGTATCTGTAGCGGTCGCTGACAGCTGAAATTGTATTAAATTAAACTATTCTGTTGAGCAGACGTGTTATCTACCTTTGGTTTATTTTAACCCTACTAGTGCTGCCAGACTGCTACTGCTAGTGCTGGCCAGAAGCCCCAAAATCGATTTTCGAAGAGGCCTTCGAAGATCCTGAAGATCAAAAGCTGAACATCTTGACTGTGTATCTCCATGAAATCAGTCTCAGCCATGTGGTATAAAAATGCATCTATGGATGTTAATGATCTTCCATGCGGCAAACGATATTAAATCGATATCAAAAATTGTCGTAAGTAAATTTAATTGTTTTGCCTTTCTTTTTAATTTGCAGAATATCCATGTGCCCAAAATGATTCATTCTACTGCTCTGGACATGGTACGGAAGTTAGCGTGGATGGACAAGTCAACAAAATTAGAAGGTTTGAAGAAGGTAAGTGCTGCTACGATTCATGCTGTAGAAGAGAAGGACATTGCCAGTATCGGCATGAGGAGATATCCAGATGAGAATATGTACATATTGCGTCATTATTTGATAGTTGAATAATGTAAAAATGATGGGTTATTTATGTATTGTTCAGCATCAAGTAGCTTAAAAGTATTTTATTTGATAATTTATTTTTAATTATTCAATCATTTTAAGTTGTATTAAAGGGTGATCGGACACAAAGTCTCAAGAGTTTCTGTCTCATAATCTTCATTGTTATGTCATAATTGGAAGGTAAATTAATCAATGAGATCAATGCACAAATAAATAAGCATATATGCATAGTCTATTTATTTGACATAAGTTACAAATAAAAGAGTCTGAAATCTACGTAATAGTCAGTGTTCTAGTTACACATTTCTATTATGCCAGAATTCTGTTTCTTGGACAAATAATTTGACCAGAAAAAAAGAAATGAAAGTCCAATGTTTCTTTTACATTTCCAGTTGTATTCAATGCTACAAATGATTGGAAATGATCAAACTCTGAGCGGAAATCCACTCATCAATCAGGTGAATATACTTCGTTGATTGCATTCTATCGTGTTTCAAGTCACCATTCTCTAAGATTACAAAATTGAATTATAATCATGATAATGATACAAATACATAATTGAGCCTGAAAAAATCGGAGTTGTCACTGTATACCTGATATGCATTTCTTTTGTACTCCCTCACCCTATACTAAGCCAAGGGTTAAAGTTATTTCGAGATAGGTTTGCAATATGTTTATTGATCCTAGATTTAAAAAGATGGATATTATGTTTAATATGAAAGCGCTGACCGGGAAGTTTGTTCCGAAGAACTGTCGTCCAGGGGAAGAAGTTGTTTGAGTGGGAATTGCATCGGGTACGTTGAATGGTCTGAAAGGATGGATCGGATCTACGAGAGAGAGAGAGAGAGAGAGAGAGAGAGAGAGAGAGAGAGAGAGAGAGAGAGAGAGAGAGAGAGAGAGAGTAAATCAGGTTTTGATTATTTTCGACCCAAGAGAATCTCAAGTCTGCATCCATTTCGATAAAAAGTTGAAACAGTATCGATAAATTAGAGTGAAGCTGATTCTTGACTGACCTTGAAATAATATTATTCTTGATATGTCATTACATTTTTGCAGAAACATTGCATCTACGAATGTTTAGAAGAATTAACTGAATTTTTATAGTAAAGTTCACAACGGATTTCCTGGTGAAAATGTGAAGCATTGCAATTTGGTGAAAATGTGAAGTATTGCAATGTGAAAAGCAGAGTATTACCGTCGTATCAATATAAGTGGTTTGCCTCTGTCTTTTTCCTTCCTTCTTTATATATATATATATATGTGTGTGTGTGTGTGTGTGTGTGTGTGTGTGTGTGTGCACTTGCATTGCTCATCTCTCTACTCTGTGACCGAAGGAATAAATATAAACATATACATATGCATGTTCCCATTTTGTCGACAGCATGTATATACAAATATATATATCATTTACATCGAACAGTTTATCTCCGACAGGATGTGGAAATTGTTGAGTCTTTTTATTTGAAAACATATTTCATCTAGCACCGGTCTTTGCCGAGCAGCAAATAAATCGAACAGACGACCATGTAATAAAGAAAATGAACGTTTGGGACTCCTGCTAACAAAGAGTTTTGTTAGTTCAATTGGTAGAGCAGGGTCACATTAAGACTTCTCCCTTATATATATATATATATATATATATATATATATATATATATATATATATATATATATATATATACACGCATTATTATATGCTGGAAATATTAAAGATATTTCGAAATAATGCTGTGACCATGCAAAATCATATGAGGGTTCTATATCTTTTCATTTGGTAAGAACTTGTCTAGAGAATATAGTTTCATCGCCGAAAAAAGATGATTTGGCGAAAACATCTTATTCAAGGAGACCCATCTATTTCTTCGATGTCAATTTCATTTTTACCAAACACCATCGAATGTTTTACTTCTGTGTAAGCAGACACAATACTGCTGCAATCCAAAAAACTCATTAATTTTTGAATTTGATCCACGGAGTTTTGAGATGAAAAATAAATGCAAAATCTGATTCGATGTCATCTTTCAGATGCGTCGTTACACGCAGAAGAAGTGTAGAAAGCTGTATAATTAAACTTTCCCAGGAGATTTTGCAATTTTTGTTGATAATTCAAGCATTTTATAATCAGCAATGTTTGTTTTCTTCTGCTCCGTTTACGTCATCAGTGACGTGTGGTGACGTAACTTAGTACGTATAGAATTTTATATTAAGTTTAACTTGAAGAATCGTATCTTTACTTAATTTCGCCTTTAGTTTAGTTTGGTATTTAGGAAGTATCAAACTTAAACAAGGAGATACAGAACAATATAATGATTTTGATATTTCATAAATAGGGGAGACCGGGGCTTCTTGGTACATATCTCTCATAGATGGCTGTAACGTACTGTGAAATTAATCCGTTAAAACGTGAATATCACCAAACGTTATTATGGAAGAGACATTTCCTTTGGATTAGTCGTTTAAATCTGAAACAGTTGTTTGGTTCATTATATCATCATTCAATCATTCGGGGAAAAAGTGTACACACATACCCCACCAGCGGGGATAATACAATCTGATTAAAAAAGTTAGTTCTCTCGCTAGTAGGTACAGTAGTAGGTAATGCATTCTTATGTTATTGAACATAAATCTAAAACCAACCGGAAGAATGAATTCGGGTAAAAAGTAAGAGTTTCAGGATATAATGACCCCCTGGTCGGACAAATGGAATTATATGAGAGTGGACCTCAATATTGCGTTGAAGTAAGGTAGAAAATTGAGCAATAAGAAAAGAATGACGATACGAATGAGTTGTTTGAAGTTTGTTTTGTTATTTTACAGGCTTTTTGTCTTTCATCTGTTTCGATTGCATATTATTACAGAGGACCAAGTAGCCCAGATTATAATGTCCCAATTAATCCCAAACACATAGTGTTCTTTCCATCTATTCCAAGAAAACGTTCCGACAAAAGCTGCTTGAAATTTAGTATATATACTGTTTGTTGCTCATAAACATAGACTACACTATTATCACCTCGACATTACAACATGAACTTGGCACTCGTTTATTAAAGTTAAAAAGTTACTTATCGGGGTGAAAAAACGTTCTTCATACAAAAACTTTCGAGCTAACGACACATGACTCAAAGTTAGTAAAAAAATGGCCGAACTTTTTCTTCTCAAAATAAGGCAAACGATTGCGCCATCAAGTGATGAAAATAGCAATTAAAGCAAGTGACTCAACCTGCCTCTGTGCTCAACTAGCCCCTGCCTCCCTTACAACGCAATTGCCAAGATACTTATAACTTATTTCCTTCATTTTTGACGGCAAGGTTAAACTAGTTTTTGAGAAACAACAAAACTGCTATAAATAGCAGATTCTTAGCTGTGAATATTCATGTAGATTCTAAGACTGTTTAAATCTTGTTTTTGATTCAGTTTCAATTTATGGATGATCACATGAAAAATTTATTTATTTTGGATAAATACCAAACCCTGAGGACCTTTTCTCAATTGAGGACACCGAATTCACGAGGAAAGTAAGTGCTGTATCCCTTTTTCATTTCACTATCTTTCCCTCATTTTCTCGTTCACTTTTTTCTTTCCAACTCAGGAATCTACGAACTCTTCAACTTGAATATTCCTTTCTTTGATAAAACTACAAATAGAGGGACTGCGCGGCTTATTTGAAAGTTTAGCTCCTTTCAATCGATTGCAATTCGGTCTAGAGCCGATCAAAAGGACTTTCAGTTAAGTTTTATCATTTGGGCACTTGATGTAGTTCAGATTTCAGCAATAGAGTTGAAATACAGTATCAATAGTGTTGGGAACAGCTAACAGAATCTGATAAACCGCTAAAAAGTTAGCAGGAGCACGGATAATCGCTGACCGTTATATTTGAATTTAGCGTCAGTTCTTATTTTTGCTTTAAAATCCTGAAGAACAGACCAAGAGAGCTGAAATTTTAATATGTTGTAGCTTAGACATACATCCTCACAAGAATGCAAAGCATCAGATGCTGGTCAAGGTATACATAAATAATTGAATGGACAAATGAAATTAAACATTAGTTTACATTCAACGTATTGTTTATTTAAAGATCTGTATCTAAGCTACAACATATCAAAATATTAGCCCTATGGTTTTATTATAAAGGGTTTTAGAGCAAAAAACGAATTGAAGCAAAATTCCCATAATAAGAATTAGCATTTATCTCTGCTTCCACTAATTTTTTTAGCGGTTTATCAGCTTAACGTTTTCGTTAGCTGAGCCCATCACTAATAATCAAGAAATGGATGGTCACAAAGACACACGCAACACACGCACACATAAACAGAAACATCCGGAGCAAACTCCAAAAATAAGTCCATAAATGGGTTGGAATTGTATCCTGGTAGAAAAGGAGAGAAAAAAGAAAGGAAAAAAAGAATGAAGGGAAAAGGAAAATACACTTCCACAATCTGTCTCTTGATTTCTTTCACCTCATCTGATCATAATATGTCCGTAACAAATAAATGCCTCTCCCCCAAAAGCAAAAGATCAGGATTCCTTTCAGTTTCATTGTCTGCCTTTTCTTTTGCCATTAAACAAGTTTTGCTTCCAATTTCAGGTGGGCCATTAACTCTCATCCATTTGAAATGAGATCTTTCTATTCCCCTCAACAGAACACAATTTGTAAGTTTATGTTCTATTTATATTTATTGATGGTTGAAAAATCCACTGATACATATTTAATTTCGATTATTAAAGTGTAGGAGATGTATACTAACATTAATTCATTTCCAATCACTTATTTTGTTAAGGTGCATATGCTGTTTTTGGGAAACGAACATATCTGCACAGCAAAATGCTTTTGATATCAAAAGAAAATAAGAGAGAAGACAAGTTTTATTCTATAAATATAGTGCTTCGTATTGTCAGTCGATAGCGTTTGATGATAATTATGACGGAGAGAATGACAGAGAAAGAGAGAGAGAGAGAGAGAGAGAGAGAGAGAGAGAGAGAGTACGTCCAATATTGACGACTATAACGCAAATAGTCTGCTTGATTATGAATGAGGATGATTGATGTTCGAATCTGACACAATAACTTTAATTTGAATACGTCAAACATTCAAGTACTATACAGATTTTGAGTGTGTTGTGAGCTACGGATGCACAAAGACGCAAAAATATTTCAGAGTCTGTCAAGAGCAACTGGCAGTGAACATTTTTTGGTACAAGGAAGAAAGTCCCGATTGTAAATTTCACACCCTCACACATTCGATGTTACAAACGGAGAACAAATGAAAAGAAATAAGAGAATTAATAAACGAAAAACAAAATGCAGACTGGACACTACCATCCGCTGATAATAATGTTTAATCCAAATTCTGTTTTCCATTTCTCTAATTTCTGCAGTTATACGGGACCATTTGCTTATGCCGAAAAGGCTTCAACTGTCTATTGCTTTTTACAGACACTAAAATATTTTTATGTTTCGTGCATCCGTAGCGTACAGCAACACCCAAAATAAAAAGTAATATACGCCACTAAGCATAACAAGAGGGCCGGTCTCTCTGAAAACTACAAAGTCACTAAACCCTGTCATTCGGGGATTGTCTTTTTGTCTAATATGTAACAGCGTCTGGAGAATAAGCGAATTCAGGCTTACTTATTTCTTCACGGGAATTTCTTTTATGAAATACGTAATCGTAGATGTTAGAAGTGACTTATGAAATTTTTATTTCAGATATCCCTGCAGCCATGTTCCAACAGCCTCTGTTTCACGATGATTTACCTTTGTAAGTACCGAGATCTGTTTTTCGAATTCTGAAAGATTTTTTCCGAAATGATAAACTTATGTAATTTGTTTACATAATCAACATGCTGAATATTTTTTTATCAAGAAAAATCAGTCCACAAGTTCAAAATTAGGAATGGATATCAAATCTCTTACTACAACTACTACTAAAGAATCAATTTTTTGCACGAGTAATAACTGGTGACTCTCGTCAGTGATCAAGCGATAGTAAATCTCTCCAGTAATCCAGTAATCTTCTTAGTATTCTTATCGATAGTTTTAATTATTCCTTCAATTTCTAATTCCTCTGATGTTTTTGCTAGGGTCTTTGGAGCATTTCCAAATGGTCCAATAATTATCGGTAAAATCGGTTCTTGCATATTGCTATTTTTTGTATATTTTTTGAAAGATCCAAATATTTTCACAGCTTTCAACTGTCAGTTTTGCTATGGTATCTGCTGGAACAGTTGACGGATTTCTTTGTTTTGTTCACGGTGTTTACATCTGTTCCCCCGCCATCGAATCTGTTTTCATTGTATTGTCTCAAAGGGTCTTACCTTTTCTCTTTTCTGGAGCAGCACCTGGCTTAGGCTTATGACGTTTGTCAGCATACTGTTTTTGTAAATGTTAATGAGCATACTGGAAAAAGTTTTTGAAAGAAATATATCAAGTAAAATTTGTTTGGGAATGAAACACATGTTTCAAGTTAAGGCAGAGTCCGTAAAAAGCATTTTTTTAATAAATAGGTAAATTAAATTTTAAGATAGGATAAGTAAAATTCTTTACAAATTTGAGTTTGCATTTAGCCTTCTGCTTGGAAGTTATGTTATTTTTACTTTTTTCAAATGTTTTTCATTTTGTTGTCTTTTCTGTTTGATGTGTAATTGTTATATTCGTTTTAAAAACTGTTCACTGTTTTAGATTCTGTGACCATTTCTAGATCTTGATCTATTATATCTTCCCAATTGTTGATAACTCTTTGAGAATCACCCTAATGAATTTTCTCCCATATATATATACTTTTTCATTACAAAGAAACTTTTCACGGAGATGTTGTCGGAGCTCTTTATTATTTTAAATGGTTGTATCATCACGTCTTCCTTCATTAATCTCTCTTCTAATGTTCCTAGCTTAAATTTTCAGTAATTTTTGTTTGTTTCTGTTTCAATTTCCAATTTTTTCAGTTATTTTTGGATATATGGTTATGGATTTGGTTTTGATGTAATTGTCATGCCGAGATCCTTTTTTCGTTCATTTGTTTCTAGATTCATATAGTATTTCTTTTGTTTTTCCCCTATATGCATCACTTCGCATTCGTCTGTATTGAAGCGTGGTTGCTATTTTCCAGATTAATTTTCTAATTCTCTCATGTATTTATCTAGTTTTGTTGTATTGTATTGAGCCTGTTTTATTTGAAGAAATTTACGTATTGATGGAGTTATTCTATTCTTTTATTTTAGAAATGTTTAAAATACTATCAGTGTCTTCACTAGTTGAATTGTTTCTTATAAAAACAATTTCACATGGCAAATAATAGGTCTAAGCTGCTTTAAGCACTTTTCCAGACCTGGAAAAAGAATAAAGTGGCTTTTACATCGCATGGGAATTCCCCAAGAAGAACTTGCCAAAACAAATAACAAGTGGACTTGAAATTAAATTTCTCTTTGTTGAGAATCATATCTCAACTTCTGGTTAAGAGTAATTTTCCAGTACTGTAGGTCATTATATCAACATTTACAAATCGGAAAATTTTTTTTATTGTTTGTAAAAAGCAATGGGCATTTGAAGCTTTTTGGGGTACGATGTAAGGAAGGTGCGGACGATTGTAGAAATTATAGAAATGATGGAAAACAGAAATTAAACTTGGAGAAAAAACAAACAAAACAAACTTTACAATTTACGATCAGGACTACCTTTCCTACATTGTACCAAAAAAGCTTTTATTGTCGCTGAAAGATTTATCGCATCCTTGTGCATCCGTATCACAGAACACACCTAATATACAACGTACCATACGCCACTGATCAGCTTGTTGCCGATTCTTTTGACATAGTTATAATTCAATATTCAAAGTTTATGCTTTTCTTTATTAATGTTTGTAGAGAAGACTATAAAATAATAAGAATTGCCTCTACTGGTATCTATTAGAATAACTCAGTGGCACAGTACGTAACGGATTGAATGTTCTTTGTTCTGAATAGTGTTTGCACTCTTTATAAAGATAACTACTACTACTACTACTACTACTACTACTACTACTACTACTACTACTACTGCAAATACTCATCATAATCATCCGTCCGTGGATATAGTCCATCGCCAAGATTCGCTAGACGTCTCTATCGTGGGCGTCACGGAGACAGCACTTTTCGAACGTCTACTTCGTCACCCCATCTTATTTCCTGTTGGCCACGATTTCGCATATGATCTCTGAGAATCCACGTTGCGAGCCACTATATCCAGCATTAGCCTGACATTCTTGCTACATGACCAGCCCATTGCCATTTACTAATAACAACTTATTAAACATTCTATCAATTTTGTGGTAATCGGTTTTCATTTATTTTTTCTTTACCACAACATCTTTTAGGACAATGCAGTTTGGCGCCCTGGGATCAACTGTCGGCCACGCCTACATCCACGCACTTGACATCATAGGTAATATGAATCTGTTATGTCTGGAAAAAACAACAAAACACCATTTCATTTCTCGCAAAATCTGATGTTGCTTCAATACATGTGAAGAAGACCGTAATAATAAATTTCTGTTTCTTATTGAGCATTCTTAATAGGCAATTTTTGATAAGTTGAAACAATATTTTGATAGTGAATGAATCAACGAATTCATTTTGACGGAGGATAAAAAAAAATCCCGAAAAACCCATACTTTTTGCAGATCGGTATTTGTATGATATTATAGGTCTGATTGTAATACAATGTAGTGAAAAAAAATTATGATATTTTTTGCTGAGATGATATTAAGGTTTAAACACTGTAGAATTATTTAGAGAAGAACAGCAAGCATCTCTCAACAGAAGTACTGAATTTACCTGCATATAAGACATCATATTTAAATGAACAAAAAATGTTCATTCCAATGCGCTGGTATTATTACTAAGGCACCGTCTATTGTTGCTCAAAATCGACAGCTATGGAGCTTGAAGAAGTTGAAGTGAGTTGTATTCTCCTAAATACATTTGCAAACGGCGCGCCGGTAAATTCTCTTAGTCGTGATGTACTATGTATGTAGCAATCCTCTTTTGTAGCGGATGCCGTAGGGCATGATGGAAACATAATTTTCTTGTAGAGAAAAATACTAAGTTTATTTATGAGGATTATTCACGCTTTTAATTCATCAGGTTCACTCAAATCTTGACTCAAACAACAAGTTCCACATTTCTCACGGCTGAGCAAAGGTTTGCTATCGATAAGTGAATTCAGTATCAAAGGGAAATGAGCGGTTTTTCTTTCGATGGAAGGGAGATAAGCCAAATAATATATTCATTTGATTCGATTCAAGCAAGACTATCGCCCGGTTCTTGAAAAAAATTGTGCACTGTGGGAGATATTTTTTCTGATTATTCACATGAATTCATTTGGAAGAGCTGAATCAGAAGTATAAAAATGTTAAATGAATTCTTTATAGTTTTATGATTATGGAAAAAAAAAGTTTGCTATTACTAACAACCCTAACCCTGTCCCCAAGAAACTAAACCAAAATCTTAATCTAAATTATATTCTTTATGATTGAATTTCATAAAATTTGATGAAATACACTTTCAAATGTGCAAGTGGTCTGCTTGCGTTCATTTCGTACTTCAGTGCCAGTAGCAGCAGACGCATAAGCAAGCGTAATCGATTTGATATTGAATTTACGAACCAATAGCCAACCTTTATCCACAGGTAAACTGGAAGCTTTAGTATAGTATAGTAGCCAGAGTAAAGCGTGTTCCTTGTTTAGTATGAAAGACTATTGATCTTTGTTCTTGTTACCTTCGCTGCATTGTGTGTAGAAATCTAGACTCGTGAAAATTAAGTTATAGTCTATCAAGCGACCGATTCACGCCATAACTGCACCAGCAATGGTGGTGAAGTATTTGATATAGTCACAAAGAATCCGTCTTTTTCCTTTTATTTTCTGTCTATTCGCACCATTCCGAACTCATCGAACAATGAATACTTACAAGTTTTGCAAGGTTGCTTTAATTCTCCATGTTTAAAGATTGTCTGATCTACATGCCAGAGGATGTTGTATTTCAAAACCGAATGGCTTTGTTTATTGGTAGCATAAATAATTCTCTTCTTTTCCTATTTAATGCATGAATCTACAAAAACCAACAAATATCGTTCAAGACTCACGTTTTATTTCTGTAGGAGAACTTGTTTATTCGTATTAACAGGAATGCATGCATAAAACTTGAAGAATTGATTAGGTATGAAATAGCATTCAGTTTAGTCCAAAGGGAGTAAATCAAACTTTTGTAGAATGTAAACCAGACCGTGGTTTTCAGAATGTCAAACGAGGCTGGTTGCACGATGCCTACACCAAGTATTGATACACACTTACGTAAATGAGCGTGCATTGTGTTAAAACTATTTCAATTGCATTTTTACACAAAAGTTATATTGGAGGGAGAAATGATATTAAAAAACGAGTAAAATATCTCTAAATGGACTCTACTCAAGATTCTTAATTCTTGTTTGTTGGGAGATTCCATGAAGATTTTGAAATATCAATGTATGCGTGTGCGTATGTGTGTGTATGTGTGTGTGTGTGTGTGACTGTGTGTAAGCACTTATTTTTCTGCAATATGTAAAACGAAACTTATTTTTTCCTGAAGGGTCTAAATTTGACGATAACGGCAACATGAGGAATTGGTGGTCCAACAAAACAAGGAAAAATTTCCACTCCAGAATTTCTGCTCTAAACTCTTATACTCTTCAGGTAATTTGCACTGAGTTCATGTTTGATCTTTTATACTCTCACATCTTTGTACGCATGTTTTAATGTTCATATCTATCTATCCATCTATCTATCTATCTATCTATCTATCTATTTTTACTGAAATATCTGATTTTCTTGGTAAAAAACTTTCGTACCCTGACTCCAAATAACTAATCGTTTTTCTAAATCATCTTGTAAGAAACATTGATAGTATCATTTGTGAATCCAGAGAGCGCAACGTTAATTTAAAGTAGTAAGAGTAAAAGAGAGCAAAACATAGGGTTAAATTACAAATAGATTTGTGCTTCATTTTGACACTAGAAATATAAAGAAGAGTTTCAAGTTATCTAAAATCTATTCGCGTTTTATACAGTTTTATTCTATTGTTTTGCAGGAATTTAGCGATAAAGATATTGTCGAAAGCAGTGCTGATATTGGAGGAGTTAAGATCTCTTGGCGGGTAAATATGATTTTATTTGTTATTCCCTAAAAGAATATACTACAAAGACACTAAATTTCGGCTTCATCAAGTGAGAAAAAGTCACAATGGAAAAACTGTAGCCACCAAAGGTGGCTAGTGTTTCTATACCTTTTTTTACACGTTGTGTTCATTTATGTATTTATTTATGAGTTTGTGTGTTCCAGCGCCTCTGGTCTTAGCGTTATCTCTTCAGACTTGAAAATTGGCATCAGAACTCTTCTAGACCCTTTTAAAAATATTTCCTTCTAATTTTGGGGATTAATCTTTTTTGACATTTTTTGGAGCCTTATTTTGACAGGTTAATTTTAAACATCTATATTATCCAATATGTCATGAATAGAATTTATCCTGACCATATTTATTCTTCGTTGGGGTTACTTTACATGACTTCAATTTTGACACGAGAGTTATTTGATTATTGAATGCGATGATGAGATTCTGACTTATTTGACTAAAGCACTAAATATTACACGAATGAAGTATTCCTCCTGGAGAAGTGAATTTCGATCAGTTAATCTTAAACAAACGTATTTAACAAGGCTAATACAGGTTTCCTTAATAAAAACTTACATAAGCCGAAGTGGCGAGGGAGTGATTACAAACCAATCATCTGAGAAATATTTTTTTCCCAAACCCAAACGTTAACCTTGCGTGAGATTTTCGTTACGATTGACCGAAGTGCAATGGAAGCAGAAATGTATGACTTCGATTTTGAAAAGGTGCATAGGTTTAGGACAGGTTTGCAGGATGTATTGAGTGCTTAAAAAGGACAGTAGGATTGTAAAATATACATTGGGATAAACAGTCAAGCATACTATCATATTTAAAACCTTCCAAATCAACCAAAGCAGACGATAAAACTCAACCTTTAATATCGAGGCAGGTACATATAGAAGAGGGTTATTTCGGGGTACGGTACAATTGAAACAATCCCCCATATAAATTGATAATGATTGCTTTGTCGCTTTACGCCATTTCGGATAACCGGAAATGTACTGATTCAGGTCTTTCGTAAAAGAACGATGGCGTAAAGTGAGCATTTGAAAAGCGGGTTGTAACTAATATTTACATGAATAATTGTTGTCTGCAAAACTCAACGCACAATACTTTTCAATTGTAAGCCATTTCAAAACTCTGATTTAACACCCAGAGAGATGTCTACAAGATATTCTCCGAGGGGCGTACATCTGATCAAGCATCGGTTTATCTGTCTTCATCATCATCATCATCATCAACATCAGCAGCAGTCTTTTAGTGCCCATCGTTATATCTTCCTCAAGATTCTGCAGATCTCTCTACCGCGAGCGTCACGGAGCCAGTACTCTCTGAACTTCTTTAGTCCGTCTCACCATCCTATATTTTGCCAGACGCAGATCTATGGAGATCCACGATGTGACTTGTGATGTCCAACGGCTGTCTGACATTCTTGCAACATGACCAGCCATTTTCTAATGGAGTCTACGATATCTCTCACTCCTGTTTGTTCTCTAATATACTGCACTGTCTTGTAACTTCTCCATGTGATGTTGAACTTGATTCTCTCAAGTGCACGGTGCATGCTTCTGGGTGTGAAGGTCAATATTTGGATTATGTTCGATGTTTCGGCTCCATAAATGACTATCGTGAGGACGCATTGGGTGTCGACGCTTTCTTTTTTCTAGGATAACAGGATAATAGGAGAACTGACTCTACCGAAATCTAGCCAACCTATATCGTTACTTGAAAATATTTTTGATATATACATGTAGAGCATGTCTCACATCTTCAACAGTTGCACCGGTGGTCGGAGTTCGAGCCCACGTATGAATCAGGATGTCGAAAAATGGTCCACTTCACGCGGAAAAAATGATGCAATACATTTCTTCTTATTTGAACTTTGTATCACAATAAATCAAGCTTAGAAAATATCTTCAATACTTATGTCGATTGATATCAACATGGAAAAAAATAAAATGAAATGAATAAAGTCAAAACTTTGACTGTTTGCAACACTGAATTTAATTTAACAAATATTAATAATGCTCCTTAGCATACATATAAAAAGCAGATATATTTCGGCTTCTTATGCCATTGTCGATGTTTAGAAAAAAAACTCCGATGTATTCAGTAATTAGAAAAATGGGCGATGAGCTCTTTACAAATTTCAGCAAGAACACGACGATGACACTTGCAACCATCTCAATTCAAATCACGCAACAAGAATTATATTCTTCCAAATCGCATTCAAAGTACCGTAATTCCCGACAGTTTCGGCAAAACCAGCAAATTGACATAATCTGGTTGGTGCAACACCACAAGTAAGCAATGGATCATGCCAACCCTATTTCCTTTTGAAAATTACTTTTTTCTTTTTGTATTTTTATTCAATTATATTGCTTTCACGAATGCTTATAAGAAGAATGAGACAATTTGATTTCATAAATAAGATAACGTTGATATTTATAAATCAGATCCCCATGGAATGCTCAGGTATTGTCATTTAATCATCGGATGTAAAACAGCCGATGGCAAATTCTTTGTACAAGAAATAAGGAGTTCAAGAGTATATCAATGAGATCTCGTAATGAGGAGATTCACTTTGGATATTTTGAACAGCTACATAAATTGTTTGTTTGATTAAGTGATTATTTTCTCAATGGCGAACATTTGTTGATTGAGCAAGAAGATTTTTTTTACAATACTTTGAATAATCAAACACCGAAGCTAAATTCTGATTTGAAGCAACCAATCTATTTACTTGAAGGATGTGATGACTAAGGAGCAAAAACTCATTGATAAGAAAAGCGGATAACAGAGAGTCATACAAAGCGAGACAACTCAGTTCCCTCTTCAGGCGGTCTTTTAATAGTTAATCGTTTGGATTTTCATATATTTGTGATAATACTTTGCGATATCATTTTGAGTCACTAAATCTAGTCTGCAAATAAGAAACAGACGGTCGCTTCACTGTTAAATATCGTCAATTGAATCAAACGATACTGAAAAAACCAGTACTTTGAAAACTGCGACAAATACAAAACAAACATCCTGGTAATTAACCGATACAACTATCAAACATGCGCAGCATCGGATGTACCAATCAAAGAGTAGCACATATTTGAACATTCAACCTTGTCAATAATTTGCTACGGACGATATTTACTGGTCCAGCTGTTGCTTGACCCTGTAACTCACACGGATTGCTTTCGTCTCCACACGATAGAACAGCAACATACATTTCCCTGCCGGGTCGACGTCTGTATTTCATATCGACATGAAACGTAATCATTAGTCAAAATAGGTTGTACATATCTGACTTTTCAATACATGCACTCGTACGTTCACACATCTTCTCTGTGTGTGTGTGTGTGTGTGTGTGTGTGTGTGTGTGTATTGCAGTTTGGATAAATAAGTTCGAAGCCTGTCACGTAGTTATCAGTTGAATTTTGATCTGAAATTCCCGCTGAATACTGTTCGATTTGAGTGAGTGATATTCACAACCGAATAAAGCGCATTGACAAAGGAGGATATCATACTGGAAAATAAATATTTGTGGTGTGAAAGAGATGCCCTTCTCCAGCATCACAGTGGGGGCTTGGGGATCCACCTACGTATATCTATCTTGCAAAATACATGCATACCCCCCCCCTTTGGGCGAATGTGAGTTTAAGAGAGAGAGAGAGAGAGACAGACAGACAGAGAGACAGAGAGACAGAGAGAGAGAGAGAGAGAGAGAGAGAGAGAGAGAGAGAGAGAGAGAGAGAGAGAGAGAGATTATGTTTTACTTCTTTTGATTTTCGCAAAAAGCTTCTCTTCATTTGGATTCATAGGGACAATTTTTTAGATATTGAAAAAAAAAACAACAATTTTTTTCACATTTTCCTTGCTTTTGGTTTTGGTTTGAAATTCGCAGACAAATTTTGAATCACGAATTTACTAAGATAATATATTTTTGAAGATTTCTTTTTGCCAATGTTTTTTTGAGGATTGATTGCTTTGATACAAATGTTTTTCCGTCCTACAGGCCCTGAAAAAAATGCAGAAGGAATTCAATTTGACACCAATGGTCCTACCAGGACTAAACTATACAAGTGACCAACTTTTCTACATCAATTATGCGCGGGTAAGATTCTAACTAAACTCTTAATAATAATTTTGTAGCTTAAAACATAGCACAACGTTTCTGCTAAGTTAAATGTTCCTTGGAAGTTTTTAAAGCCTGAACCACTTACAATTGAGATTTTACAAACGTTGGAATAAGAGACAATTAGATACATTAAATTTAGATATTACTTAGTGCTAGGGAACGGAAAATACCCTGAAATATTTTGCATATTCAATAACAACATATATCTGAGAAAACACAATTCAAATGTTACACATTATCAAAAATATACTGTTTATATTATTATAACTTCAGGAATATGTTCTGGTTTTATTCATTTGCAACTATTAATGTGTATGAAAAACCAGAACAACTATTCTAATTTTCTTATACAGTTGTTAATGAGCTCATATTTACTACAATAGCGAATTTGATCCTGATTAGACAACTTCACTGGCGTGTCCTTGTGCTAGACTAATCGAATACCAAGTCTAGCGAATACCAACCAGCTACAGATTAATATCATTGGGCCTATTCTATGTTTATCTATCTTGGAAAGGTTATACCCAGGAAATGTTCTTCTGGAAAAAACACAGTTGTATTAAACACACACGAACACTCAATCAAAATTTGATTATATTTATAATCTTGCCATTGTAAGAATTTGAGTATGACTTACCTTTCTATATTTAAATAAAACTTGTGTTGGGAAATGACGGTGAGGATGAAGCTGGATATTGTTCAATGAATATATATATATATATATATATATATATATATATATATATATATATATATATATATATATATATATATATATATTCTTAAAGTAAAATTGACTCGACAGTATTTAGCCATTTCCATGTGGCCACCACAATCTAAATGTATCAATTATTCCTTAAACTGAAAAATGAGGTTTTTACTTCTAAATATCCGTGATTTTATAAATGCATGGCAAACTATCGGGGAAAAAACTGCGATTTTGGTTTCAAAATCTCAAACTGTTTACTTTCTTCGGTGATAATCAGTTAACGAATTCCACCACATTTTAATAGCAGAGATGAATCTTGTTCACTATTTTCCAAGATTTCATGATCTGCAATCGACCTATTCTTTCAATTTCACAACTAGATATAGCTTTCGAACTCTGTGCTTCAATTTACTTAAGGGCAATAATTATTGTTGACTTTCAGGTTTTTCTCTATTCTTTGTTACTATAGATAAATAATTTTTATTGTAGGCTTGGTGTGATGAAAAAATGATGACCCATGCAATGGACAGTGTTGGTCAATCGCCAAAGTTACCCGCTAAAAATAGGTATGGATTACTTGAAATCTTCACGTTTTCAATATATCGTTTTTTAGAGACAGATTTTCATGTTGTTGAATAATTGTTCGAGTTGCTTAATAATTAAGGATAAAATCTATCAAACCACAAGTGTAATTCAAAGTTCCTCGCATGGTGCAATTGTTTGCACGTTTATCTCACATGCAGAAGGTGACAGGTTCAATTTACGGTACAATGGAAGAACGTGGAAAACTCTTCTTAAGAAATTTTCCCAGTGAATCCAGCTGCCAATTGAGTAGACTCTAAGCTGTATAATTGGGATGAAGGCATGAATCAACCATTTTACGGTTGCATCCTACTCAGGATGAAAATTGAGTGCAGAAAATAATGGCTGACCGAAACCCCAAGTGGGTCACGTATTCTGCAACGTATTATTATTATTGATAAAAGTTTGATAGATCATATCCTATTCTTGTCTGTTAGACGGAGTGTAATAATCATTGTGTATGATATGGTCGGACAATTACCCTCGTCTGTATGTTCATTTATTAACAGTGTTTCGACTGTGCACCCTCCAGCATTCGTCAGACGTTCTTGGCTCTGGAATATGAAATCACTTCCAAAGAATGACGAATACTCTTATTGGCCAAGAGATGGTGCATCCATTTTTTTTAGAGGCGTCTCCGCATCTCTGTAAGATGCTTTGTCCGTCGGTCGATCGATCAGTCATCGTTCCCCACATTGTTTCTCAACTGTTTTAAGTCAGATTTACTTGAAATTTAATTTTTCTTCTCAGGATCACTTGATCTGTCAATAATAGAATTTGAACTTAGTTTCCAAATCAATTTTCTCAGCTGTTTAAGTTTTATATTTTGTTTTTCTTTACAGTTAAGCAGGAGATCGAGCAATTGCTAATTTGATTAGTTAATAATTTTCTGTCTATTTTCCAGGGTCATCATTACGTTACAGAATATGCCAAGTTTTTCCAATACATTCCACTGCAAAGTCGGAGACTACATGAATCCAAAGGATAAAACGCACATCTGGTAAAGTCTCCGCTGTCAAAAGTTAATCGGACATAACCCGATCAAAGATGAATTCTGGGAGAGAGTTGATGTCCTTTTCGTTTACATGATAACTTCATTTATTTCTATGAATTATGAATCATCAAAAGAAGGTGTAGAGGATTAGAATTTCACTCCGACCATAGCAAAATATGAAAGAGAGAGAGAAGCAAAGATTTAGCGATAAAGAAGGAAGTGTATTTGCACTGAGAAATATTGAGATAAATGAAAGATCAAGAAGCAAGGGGAGGTAGAGCGATGGAGAAGGAGCACCAGAGAGAGTAAATTGTTAAAGTTATGATCTTGATCCAGAATCTATTTAGATTTGCTGGACGGACGCCCATCAGTCAATCTGAGCGATAACTTGGGTTTACGGTCGACTTCGCAAAAGATGAGTTGGAAAAAACGTCTGACCTAAGATTGAAAACTAGACACTTTTCATTACGTCATAAAAAAGGGTCAACTTTGCGACAGATGATCTTGGAGAAACGTCACGATTACGATTGAACACTATATACTTTTTTATGACGTCATAAAAATGTCGATCAAAGAACAGTGTGAAGAAGAAAAAAGACTTGAAAAATTGTGCAGGAATCTTCCTAAATCGCCAGTTTCATTTCGATCGGATCACTATTTTGTAATCTTAGAGTTATATACTAAGTTGCCAGGAACACAAAATGTAGAATATATACCTGACCGAATTTCATAGGATCTGATTAGTATCAGCTCGTTCTTTTCTGTTAAAATCCAAAACAATTAGTTTTCTATAAACACTTCCTCCTTTTGGGGCCATTTAATAACACAATTTTCGTTTCAGCTATGATTTAAACTGAATTATAATTTATTACGTCTTATCTCTTTTCTGGTATGAAATATTTTCGAGTTTGGATCATGTTAATAGCGTGAAAATATATTTTTCCAAACGTAGTTTGCTTTGGTGTCCCAAGGAAATGAAAATAGATGGGATTCTCTTTGAGCCTATAAGGTACTTTTGGAATTACTTTACAGTAACTATTTATATTGTGAATCAATCAGGAAACACCCTTAAAATATTGCCAAAAACAGACCAAAGAGGTGTGAAAAATATTTCCCCCTTATTCTGACATTCGAGATAAGATATTGGCTTCATTATTAAGAATAAATGTCAATTGATCGAAGCAGTGTGAAAGAGAGAGATTTCAATTGGATCATCTAATTTATTGTGATGATAGAATAGTTATGAGATGCATGTATATATATATATATGTATATATGTATTAAAAAAACAGCTTTGAATTATCAAAATATATCTACCATTTGATAAACTATCGTACGTTGCCCGGGGTAAATATGATATTTCATAGAGATTTCATGGACGTGCGACCCGACACCATCGACAATTGGGCCATCACACAACCTCAGGTAGGCCTGCGTGACTCATCCTATAACCTGAAAATTCAATTTTTCACAAAACTGAGGATTTATGCGGTCACTCATGGCGTTTGTATTTTGCATGTCAAAAACAGACTATCGGATTTAAGTAGTGGCAATTTTTAAAGTTCAATCGTGTTTGTACTAGGATTGTTAGAGGAAAGAATAGTTTTTTTTCAGTTATAAAAATGTTTTATTGTCAGGTTAGGGTTGAATTCCTTAAACTGGCATTAGCACCGAGAGGATGAAGAATTCACCCACATGATTACCTATGACGAATGTAGTGTAAGGATGCAGTCTAGCAGAATAGCTACATGGAAATAGGACCCCCTCTTATAAAACCTTTAAATATTTCCTTCCCTAAACCCAACAAGTTTCTTGAAGGTTTCAAGGTCTTATTAGTTGAAAGTACGTAAAATCAAAAGGAAAAGAGTAAAATGTTCTCCATCAGATTGTGATCTCGGTCCATCTATTGTATTTACCTTTTAAATACTGGTGAATCGTTGTTCACTGGTTTCTTTACCGATTTTTGCCGTGTGAGTACGAACGTTGATCCTATAGGAATCAACGAATTTCTTTTGTAAATAGGTAGGCTATAGATAATTTGAGACCTGCTGATTTCGGATATACTATTATTTTTCCTTTGTGATGCGTAGTTCTCGACTTTTAGAACACAGGCACACACATACTTCAGTACTTTATAATATAGATAGGTACAACTAAAAATTACATTAGAAAAAAAAATCTACATTTGCAGTTTTCTTATGATAAATGTGAAGTGATTGTCCAGTTCAGCAATGTAGAGAACCCTCTGAAATTGATTAAAAAGATCAAAACTGATAAATTCTCGGAACGTTTAAAAATCAAACAGATTAAAGGTATGTAAATTGAAAGATTGAAAAATTGAAAAAAAAGAAAAAACATTAAACTTTGAATGTCAGAGTTTGAACTTGGTTCGCCAATGACATTTTCAGTGGCTCTAACCTCTCGGCTATCCAACGTCCATGATTCAAAATTAATGACCGAATAGAAATTGTAAAAAAAAAAACAAACAAAAAACAAAAAACCATTGAACACTTTCTCATATGTATGTAGGTTCAAATATATGGTGAAAAAAACTTCTTCAGATGATACTGATTCCAATACATGTGTATATAGTTTAATGGATCTAACTCTATTAGTTTAAGGAAAATGTCATAGTTAAGAGAAGACAAAAAAAAAAAAAGATTATTGGCAGACATTTTTCAGAGAGCGCGAACGCAGACTCCAGGGAAATCGACAATTGATCTTTGAAAAAATCAGGATGGAGATATGTGCTGTAGGTAATCTGAAACCTGCTGATTTCGAATACTCCTGTGTTCCTATTCTGTGTTGCATAATTCTCAATATCAAATATAGTATAGATACAAAAACAACGCTTTTGTGGTTGTTGTGAAATCTTTCAAATAATGTAAAAATCTTTGCTTTATTTGAAAATCCTTTGCTTTACATCTTTACACTTTGCATCGGGTGTGAGTTTCTTCTTGTATTTGCAATCGGCACCATCTATTGGGAGTAACACACGCTAATTTGAGCCATATTAACCATTTTCCTACATCAAGTGACAAATCCACGTTACAATAAATACATGTTCTTAAATACACATACACAAGTATACTAACACACAAAAGCACACGCATATGAATTTATGTATCAAACACAAAATCTTTGCCCTTCTATTATCAATCATGAACACATGGCTTTAGAATCGTCATGACGTGTGGTTGTTTCTTAGAGTTCATGCCTGTGAATGTTAACAGAAGGTTTGAAAATGAAAGGTGTTTTCGCAATATTTCTGCCTTGCTGGCTCAAAGAAGATACAGGAACACGGTCGAATGTGTGTCACGATTTGGAGGTTGGGACAAGTTTGGAATGACCCCACAGTTTCTCTCCAAAGTTATGGTTTGAAAAAATCCACTCATTTGGGGGTAACTCTTGGTATTGTTGTGCAGAAAATAGTAAGATGGAACAGTCAACCGACTATGCTCGGCAACAACAAATAATATTTTAAAGCTTTACTAATGATCAATAAAATGCTCCAGTTTTAATCAAGTACACAACAAATTTATTATAGAAAGTACGCATTTCCGAAGAATGCTAATTATCAAAGTCGTAGATTTATATGAATCAATTATTATTACGAGTTTGTCTGTCGATTAGAAGGTAATAAGTCTGCTAAGTAAAGAGGACGTAGAAATGCTTCTCTGACTGATTATCTTTTCTGTGATTATTTCGTTGAATGAGACTTTTTGTTGTCATGTTAAAGATTAAAACCTTCCCTATTCAAAGCAACGAATTTATGATGTTATTCACTTCTGAAACGCTTAAGTTGTTGACAATGAAGATCTGCGATAATAGTTTCTCTAAGATCCAACAACTTCATGTAGGCAATACCCGTCATATTCGTAGACCTTCTAGTAAAGTCCTGATTTCAGCATTGAAATCATCTTAATATAGGGTGATAGCTGCTGCTTTTTTGCGCTTGTTGTTACCATTCTGCTTCTCCCGTAACAAGGAAAAGGTTTTAATTCATATTCAGCAGAGACAGTTACGAATCATTGAGCATTGCGTTTGACGCTCTGATGAGAGTTCATGATAAATCTGGATTCGCCCCTCAGATTTTTTCTCAATTCGTTTGAAATATTTGCACAGTTGACATGATACATCGGGCGTATGATCTTAAATTGTGGACATACACTCAATTACACTTACACTAAGAAGTTTATGCATATACGATAATATATCAAACGAAAATGAGAGTCTGCTTCAACGAATGACTTCAAAAGATCACGATTTAAAGTGGTTGGTCTTTCAGGATGAAGTTTATCTGAGAGGTCACGATTACCGTTTAAAATTTGATAAACTATCGCTGGCATTTACGCAAAGCCACTGCACCTTAGTACAGAGCGGAAATATGCCTTGTATCTCGGTTGCTATGGAAAACATGACAATCACTAAAGTCTCTGTCTCCCATCGGGTTGAATGTTAGCATGTAATTGAAAAAATGTTAAAATAAATCAAGGTTTCATTATTGACTATTTTACCTTAATTTTACGATAATTGGTGGGTTTCAAATTTGCTTATTTCAAATTCAGCATCATAAGTGGAGAGGGTCTGCATATCATGAAAATCAATATTCGATTTTTTAGCTTTTAACCATGCTTGAACTCTAACCACAGGCGCTTATGGGAAATACGTAGTTAATCCAACAAACAGGCATGTGAATAGATATCCACCATCTTCCCAAAATCCAATATGGCGTACAAAATGGATGTACTTGCACACTGCACCGCTTTATGTCGCTAGTCGACACCATTTCGAGCCAACCTCTCACGTGGTTTGATTTTCGGATTGGTTGATTTGTTTCCCGTGGCCTGTCTATCCTGGCGTTGTAAGCCCCTTTTGGTGATTTCTGCAATGGTTGGTAAAAAAAGGAACTGAGAGTGTGCGTTTTGTTTTCCCTTCGAGAAAACTGCAGCTGAAACTATTTTGACGACTCAAGAAGCTTTCAAGAAAAAAAAAAGCTTTAGGCAAAGCAAAATTATACAGGCGGCTGTTTCATTTCAAACATAGTAAAATGTCACTTGAAGATCGTCACGGTCAGGCCGATTTCCAACAAGTTGGAATGACGAAAACTTTGGAAAAAGCTCACCATGCATTCAATGAAGATCATTGTCAAGCAGTTGATTAGAGATCTGAGGTGACTGGTTTGTATTGGAGTTCTCGTCAGCGAATGTTAACAGAATATTTGAAAAAACAAATGTCTCTCCGCGAAATCCGTGCTTTGTTTGCTCAGAGGATTAAAAATAACAATAATCGTTTGAATGTGCCAGAATTTGAGGGAAATAACCCACAGTTTTCTGACAAAGTTGTGACTGGGAATGGCTTTATACTTCCGTTTCTTCCTGAGTCCCCCCTGTATGCCCCCAGGGTGAGCCAAAAGACTGGATTCATAGATCTGGATCTGGATTGATACATAAATTGCACCTAAGTCTCAAATTAGCAGCCTCTAACATTGAGACACTCGTGTATAAACATTGGAACTCTGAACATTTCTTAGGGTTTGAGTTTTTACTGGCAGGTATAATTTCATTTTGAAATGCAGCGATTTTTCGAGGGACTATTTCTATAGATCCAGACTTTTGGTCCTATATATATATATATATATATATATATATATATATATATATATATATATATGTGTGTGTGTGTGTGCGTGTGTGTGTGTGTGTGTGTGTGTGATTCCTTTTCAACTTATGTTATCAACAACAGGAGCTGTCAGAGCATGATAATTTCTTGACCTTTGATCAAAAACAATTTTGTGGTCATTGATGATCGCGTTTAAAAACAAAAATTTAGATATCCGGTGCTAGGGGATGAATGGACAAATGTTGCTAGAGTCGTTTGATCATATGACTGCATTTTTTCTTTTACTATATATATATATATATATACATATATATATATATATAATCTTAATGAAATGATTTCACTCTACTTTTCGATTCCATTTTAATTTCAAATTATGATAATGGAAAATATGTAAAAATGTGATGAAAGTAAATAAAATATTTTATACAGATTTTGTGTTATGCTCTATTATTACTCGATGATATTCACTAATAAATGAAACTTAAAAAAAGTTCTTGTTTCTTTAAGCATGGTGATGATAAGCGTTAGCATGTAATACAAATGCATGGAAGTTTTGTTTTTCAGTTTTAACCCGCAAAATACAAATAAAAGAGATATATCTGTGTGTGTTTTGGTTTTCCTTTTGCCTTTCTTTCTGTTATAAGGGCAACAAACCTACTCACTGGGTCACTTGGCAAAAGTCTCAATCGCTCAACTCGTACTCTGCTGGTCAAACCAGGTAAATAAACCTGTGATTTTATACTTCCTAAAATAAATAACGAGCTTATCATAATCATGATCTGCTGAATTTTTGGAAGTCATTTTATGATTATTATTTACATAACTACAGCAATATTTGCTGAATATCGACTATTCACAAAAATAGTGATGAAATGTGATTTAATGGTCAGCAGACCTAGTCAATTCTGTGCTTAGTTTTGGATTCAAGAGAGCATTTCAATACACAGATAACTATAACCACCGTCCTGTGAATACATGTTAAATTCAATTTATGGCTAGGATAGGGATAAATATTAACCTTTTGACACAAATTTTATCTATTTGACCTTGTGTGCTGAATTAGATTAAACTTTATGAATATCAGTAAAAATGTACATTTAAAAAGAAAGTGAAAAAAAGACAAAAAAACAAAACAAAATACCATTCTGTATTGTGGATGAATGTTGGGACAAATGTTTTTTTTTCATGGAAAGACAAAAATGGAAGAAACAGACGTGATCATTTATTTATTCAAAATCTGTAATTACATTGAAAAATGTATTCATTACTGTATAATATTGGATCAATTTGTGTAAGGAATATAATTGTTGATTAAATTTTACAAGACGATAATGCTTTCAAAATCAGTATAAGGTGATTCAAAATGTTCATAGGTGCAAAACTTGCAATAGCTAGATAGTGACTGTTAGAACTGAATGAAATATCCTACATAAATCAATATTTATCAGAATACAAGTCATGATGATACAAAATATGCACTTGGCAGGAAGTTAGAAACCATATGATCATGAAATATAACATTAAACAAAATACAAGAGTATAAATACCACAAAGTAATCCAGAAATATACTCTCGATAGAAGCTGAGACTAAACTAAATGCCACGCAGTCTCCAATGTTCGTAAGCTTTCAAATCGTACTATTGCTAAACACAAACTTAAAGTGAAGGTGAAAAAATATATATCACCACAATATTATATTTTGTTGATATTTTTTTAACAATTGACAGATGTTGGGCACTAGTTTTTTTGCCTAATTTAACGTTTATTTTGCCTTATTCAAAGTTTATTTTGCTTTATTTAAAGTCTATTTTGCCTTAACGTTTATTTTGTTTCATTTTATGTTCATATTTCCCTATCTAAAGTTTATTTTGCTTTATTTGATATCTATTCCGCCTTATTTAACGTTCTAAATTCATTGTCAATGACATAAAAACTTATTTTAAACTATCACTTGCCACAAACTCCTAGAAGTGTGCACATTTGGGCTTTTAGTAAGAACGGACTTTGAAAACAAAATGGTGAAGTAATATTGACGTTGACTAGTGCTCAATGTGTTTATCCATGACTAAAATCTTTTTTGATTTGAATTAAAAGATATTTTCGAAATTTTTCGACAATTGATACAAAGAATGATATCTATCTCTCACTTATTACAAAATATTTGTTGATATTACGTTAATGCATCATTATTCATTTTCAAAATGGTTCTCAACAGGAAAAAAAAAGCATTATTCTCGTAAGAGTGATGCAACCAAAAAAATCTGATTTCAGACGACAAAGCTCGTAATTTTATAGTTGCTTGATATGAGATGCCGTATTGAGATATGAATCAAGAATCACTGTTTGACTTTATCGAATGTTGGTGGCTTGTATTTCTCAAACGAAACCGGTGTCACAGAAACCACTCGCTTCTCATTTTTGTCAATTTCAAATTTCACTGTAGATAACTTTATAAACCAAATGTCTTCCATGCCGACCGCTTTGAACACCAACGGATTTCGAGTCGGGGAGAGCATAAAGGAAGCATAACCGTAAATCATTTTCAATCCAGTTCTGGTCATTTCAATACGAAGGTCTCCCCAAAGTCGGTTGAAGTAATTTCCAGCGAAATCATAGCGCGTATTCGGGATAGGAGATGAGAGAGTCTCTCGTTTTCGGACCACCGTCTTTTTTGAACTTGATCTCGCAGGGAATACGCATGCGTTGATTTGGTTCAGCCATGGTTGTTCCCCCAGGTATAGATCTGCTATGTAACTGTGAAGGAGACGTCTTTTTATATAATTGTTATCGGACCCAATCTGAGCGCTGAAAATACCTAACCTCTGTACAGGAAATAAAGTCAGCATTGCCTTGTAGCCAAACGTCGATCCTGTGTGCGTTATCATGGGAAAACCTGCCATAAAAAATGATAATGACAACAAAAACAAAAACAACAACAGTACCCCCCCCCAAACAAACCAAAGCAAAAAACAAAACAAAACAAAACAAACAAAAAAATCAACAAAAAACTCGCTGAAATAGCAGAAGTCACTCATGTGATGACAGGAAAGAAACTTATATTAGAAGTGAATGGAACAATTACGAAAATTGATAGATTATCTCAAAGGAAGTACAAAAGCAGGCACGACTGGGTAACAACGGTGAGTCACTTGGAACTACTCAAACAATTTGAAAAAGTGTAAATTCAAACCAGGATTCGCCATGGAGAGGAGAAAAATTGAAATTCTTCGAGACTGTGAGATTGAAACGATGACCTTTTAGATTTAGTCATTATAAAAATAGACAAATAATTAAGGAAATACAGACATTCCAGCAGATCACAGAGTGAAACCGAAAGAGAGTGTAAAGTTAGATTTAGATCGGCATTTTGCAAGAGAACAAGTTAAAATTCTGGAATATGAAAGTGATGATCGTACTCATAATTATTCGCATTTCCAGTTCAGTCTCGAAGACCATTGCAATGCACAGGAGGAATGAGAAATCCGAAGAAGAATGGACAGTTTTTCAACAATAATAATAATAATGATAATAATAATAATAATAATAATGATAATAATGATAATAGTAATGTGATTTTTCTCTGTCTTTTGTTTTTCATTTATCTTATTTTATTGTTTACTTTATTTTCCCCTATATTCATCCTTTTCTCTCTCTCTCAAAAAAAGAAAAGAAAAGAAAATGGTATTTAATTTTGTCATGCATAGACCGTGAAGGCTATGATTGTTCAGCATAGAATACTATTGAAATCTTTTTATTACATAACGTCAACATAGCAGTGAACCTTAATTTCCGAGGTCTTCAGACAACGGAATCGATTAATCCTACTGGAAATGAGGTTGGAACATTGAAAACCGCTTTTATTCTGGTTGATGCCCTCAGATTGCTCAAAAAAGAAAAAGAAAAAAAAGGGACCAGTGCAATTGCCGAAAGCATACGTGGAAAGCCCAGCTTATATGATTTACAGGAATAGCTTTTTACCTCTTCGGCAAACATTATTACAATTTTTCTGTCAATGTGTTCGTACTACACCCATCATGTATCACTCTAAGTCTATGTAGCTGTATGGCTATGAAAGTGTTGTATCGTCTGGATATGTAAAAGCCCTTTCCACTTTTTTTTCTGAAGCTCAGATTGTCATAATTTACAAGGTTTCAAGCTTTAGAAACAGGAATCAACACCAACAACACTAATAATGATGATGATGATGATGATGATAATGATTTATTGAAAAAAATCCACCAAAACCAAAAGATAACTAAAGGAGGGAAAATCACTGACTAGAATGATTCTAATAAAAGGTTCTCTGCAGAGCCAAAGAAATACGTGGTGGTTTTTATAAATAATCACCGACCAATTGTATTTTCTATCAATTTGGAAGTCACCAAAGAAATCAGAGTTCGTTTGTGAATTTCAACTAAATTAGATCTCATGAAGGAAATACATCCATGGCATTATCAACTCCCCCCCCGTTCTATTTTTGTGTACCCAGGGTGGGGGGTGGGGGGCTGTGTCGAAATAACCAACGGTGTATATTTCGTAGGTGCTTAAGGCTAATAAGATATTTCAGATGACTTCAAATTTTT
>OY735199.1:3478730-3666230 GCA_963457665.1 Thysanoteuthis rhombus | reverse complement strand
AAGCAACATCTTTGATCATTGGAAAATTATTGCCTGTTGCCACAGTAAGAAAAGTTTGACGCTAAATCTTTCGAAAGAAACTCAAAATATGACGGTAACGCTGACACAGCGGGACTTTCACAAAGGGAAAATGAATAACATGCACATCCAAAATGATAACATCCTTATGTATTTCCCTTCAATGTAAAGTGGTTGTCACTTCTAAATTCGTTTTCATTTTTCAGTGGAATGCTCCTTTCATTAAAAAGAGATATAACAGCTCCAAAGAGAATTATTGCTGTTCTATTTCCACCATTATCGTGTCAAGAAGAATATCAAAGATATCATCAAAGTATCGTATCATTATGGCCGAACTTTTGTCACAGAAGTACCAGCACTTTCATCGATGATTATTTGGTAGCATTTTTCTACATATTTCATTAAATTCTAAATTTTCATTGCATGCAGTGTCAATACAAAAGCCATTGATATTCCGGTTTTTGGCAAAATAATATATGCAGATGCTTTTGGCAATCATCAAGACAGTCCACGTGTACAAAGACCACATGGTGTTCTGAAAGACAACCATCAATGAAGGCTTCAGGGTTTGCAACTTTTCATTTTCAGATGTAGAAGCAATCCAATTCAAACTTTGAGTCTTCAAAATTTTTCTTGTGTTTTTCTATATTTTTATGAGTTGACACAGTAGCTATTATTTTTGTGGTGATATCCCTTTTTTTAGCCAGAGTTTGGATTCAGTTTCCAACAGCCACTCATTTTCAGAAGATTCTATATACTATGTCATTCGCTTTCTCTTTGACGACTCGTCATTCATCATTCTCAATAAGAGATAGTTCAAACATAATTAGCAATATACCAGTACGATGATTGAGACCACATAATGACTTGCAGGACCACAAGACTTGGTATATTCGTACAAACTTTGCTCTGTTCTCTGCAGGATAGATTTGACAGAAAAAAATCTTCTGATTTGTAGCAGATTCACTAAAGTGTAAAACCATTTAACTCTAAGTTTAAGCGATAAGGGAACTAAGTTAATTATTCATGTAGTTTCCTGCATTAAACTAGTTGAATGAAAAATGTTATTATCAGTCCAAGCAACTTGTGTCTTTTTAACGCGTTCGTGCACATTTCGTTGTCCATGGTTCACAAACACTCGTCTACTTAATTGACTTCCATTAATGATTAAAAGTCGAAATGAGGAGAGGTTGATTGTTTCATAAAGTGAGAGGGAATGAATTTGCCGAAACTCATATTCAAAAATAGAAATACGTAAATTTTATATAAATCTAACTAACATTTCTCGATACATAAGATGAAAGTCAGTGCAGAATCTGTATAATGTGAAATACTGCTGATGCAGAAAATCGTTTCTGTTTACTAATCAACAGATTTGAGTAATAAAAAAAGCGTTGAGAAACTCGGATGTATGGGAAAACATACATTTTATTGAATTTTGAAATGAAATAAAAAAACAAAAGAAACCCCAAAAGACAAACACCTCCCCCAGAAAGCCAGACAGGTGTGGAAAAACAAAAACAAATCTGAGTTAAAACATCCAGCGCTGACAGCGTTGGGAAGAGAAGACTGTTCTTGATTCTGCATCTTTAATCAACAAATGCATTTTTTTTAAGTTATAAAATATGCAAACATGAAATGCTTTTTTTTAAGTTATAAAATATCACAAATTTGCACAGCGTAGTACAACACAAGATACCGTACACTGAAGTTCATATTTAAAGTACAATTATCTCAGAGGCATTTAATTTAGATTGACAGATGCAGGTACGTGCATGATAACTCATGAAAACAGATACTATCTTCTCAGATGCAAATGCTGTAAAATATTACACTCTTCGTCTTCTAATTACTTTCTAACTTTGCAGCTATTAAACTCGACCGGATGCGACAAAATCAATGATAAAAATTGTACTGAACTACCGTACCCACCAAAGGTGGCAAAGTGTCCTATTATTTTTACGTGTGTGTGCATTTCTGTGTTTTCCTGTGCCCCTGGCATCCATGCTCCTCAAGACCCTTTCTAAAAATGTTTTTATTTGTTATTTTTTTCGAAAGAAACGTTTTTTTAAACTCTTTTGGGCAACATTTTATGGGGTTTATTGATAAAGTCTAGATTCTTGAGAATCTAGATGTTTCTAGACGTTTTAAAATATATTTTTGGATGTTTTTCTTTGGAAAACGTCAGTAATGTCACAAATAGAATTTTATTGACTATATTAATTCATCAATAGAATTTTTAATTTTTAATACATGACTTCAAATTTCTACGCTACGGATGTTCAGTTATTGACTGTGATGACAAGTTTGTAGCCATTTTGGTTTCACTGTGCAAAAAGCTGGAGTTCGTTACATGAATATTTTGGGGACTACACTATTACAGAATATAAGTTTGAAATAGACCCCTCCCCGAAATGTGTTTTTGTAAAAAAAAAAAGAAGCTTTTTGACCTTAGTGACCCTTATTCTGACTGGTTTAATAATGTGTTCCCGTGTTCAAGTACCCCTGGCCATACTGTTTTATCTACAGATTCGGTAATTAGCATGAATACTCCACAAAACTCTTTGTTTGATAATTTTTTGAAGTTGATGGTACTTTACCCCTAATAATTAATGAATGAATACATCATTCATGATGATAGAAAAAAGTAACTTCGATTTCCAATAACTAAAAAAGAAATTTTTTTGATTAATCTTGTGTTCAGTGATAAGAAAACGTAATGAGTAAATTTCATTGCATCATAAAAATCATAGCTTTGATATAATCTCCTCAACATTAAAATCTGATACTCTTATGTCGAACTCTTAATAACATAATTCACCGAAAAATATAAGACGATAAAGAGAAATTAAGTAAAAAGGTTAGATAAGGATAATAATCATATTTCGTTGTTGTTTAGATATTTTACACTGATATATATATATATATATATATATATATATATATATATATATATATATATATATATATATATATATATATATATATATGAGTAAAATGACAATATTTCGTCAGGA
Organism: Thysanoteuthis rhombus; assembly: GCA_963457665.1. Lineage (NCBI taxonomy): Eukaryota > Metazoa > Mollusca > Cephalopoda > Oegopsida > Thysanoteuthidae > Thysanoteuthis > Thysanoteuthis major. The sequence continues at coordinate 3,663,195 of OY735199.1, read as the reverse complement.
ATTAGGGTAATACAAGAAACCGCTGTATAAATAGATGGATTGTGAATTTACTGATGGGTTGGGTGGTGGTATGTGATAATGTGTGTGCGTGTGAGGATTACTCTTATCTCCAATTCTTATGTAATTGACCGGAAAATACAAGACGATAAAGAGAAATTAAGTGAAAAGCTTAGATAAGGATTACGATAAAAATCATATTTCGATGATTATAATAGAATGATGATATTTAAATATCTGCAATTATTTTCAGGTACAGAATTATATATATATATATATATATATATATATATATATATATATATATATATATATATATATATGTATATGTATATATATATAAATATGTATGTATATATATATATATAAATATATATATATATATATATATATATATATATATATATATATATATATATACATACACACACACACATATATATATATATATATATATATATATATATATATATATATATATATATATATATATATTTATTCATCGATACAACACAGGTAAATAATGGTTAAAGATGAGAAAAGCAAAGACAAAAGTAATGTTTCAATATTAAAGTCCCGAAAAAGATCAAAAGGATAGACAGTGAAACTCTACAAAAGGTTAAAGAATATACTTGCGCAGGTCAGGTGATAAAGTTGGAGAAAGGCCGCATATAACGATTGGCTGGAAACCACTAGTGTAAGTAGAGGGGTCCCGGGAAAAAAAAACTGCCTGTATGTTTTAAACATAAAGTATATAATCAATACATAATACCAGCTTTGACTAACGGGTGTGAAACCCGGAGACTCACAGATCCTCTCGAAAACAAATCCAGAATAGCAGGAATGGAAAGTGAAATCTTATGAATAACACTCAGTGTTAGAGAAAGATCAGCATTGATCTTATAGAGTACCAGGTTGAAGGATATTGTACAAGTAATTAAGAAACAAATATAGAGATAGACAGGGTACATTGCGAGATGATGGGACAACAGATAGTACAAAAAGGTGAGCAACCGGAACCTGCAGGAAGTGAACGTTGTAGTAAAAGACCAGACAGGGGTTCGTATATCGAGAGTGAATGGGACTTACTTCGTGAATTCAGATGAAATCTGCCTGTAGTCTTTGCCAGATTTCAAATATGGATGGGCTCTATCCAAGTTGTCATCGGCTGTCGTACTGAAAGTGGTTTTGCTCATACCTAGTGGGCGAAGCAACTGGGTTGTGACAGCTTCCTCCCAGGTAGTATTGGTTAAAAGCTCTGTGATATAACTGGCCAAGCCGTACATAACATTGTTGTAGATGAAGCCTGTGCGGAAGTCTTGATGAACATGGAAATGCTTTAAGAATCTGTAGAAAAAAAACAACAACGACAAACAGTGAACTAACACAACATTTGCAGAAAAATGGTGAAGAATCTAAAAGCTTTCGGTATGAAAAGAAATGGTTGGGTGATATCCTTTTCACGTTAGAATGGTGTTTTGAATTTGAACCTCCTTAGCCATCAAAGGTGGTGAGAGATTCTATCCTTTTTATGTACGTGTTTTTGTTTGTGTTTGTGTCTTAGAGCATCCCTGTACTTACTGTGGGATTTACAGACTTGAAAATTGGTATCAGTGCTCCCCTGTGACCCTGCCAAAATGTTTTTGTGATTTTTGGAGAAAAAGCTATTTTGACCTTTTCCATAGAATCTAAATTTTATTAATGAACTCCTTAGACATGTGACAGGTTTATGGATAACGTTTAAATTCTGCAGATATTGCTAAATGTTTTTGCACTCTATTTACAATGCTTCCCCGTGGAAAACACCAGTGATGTCATGAATAGAATTTATTCTGACCATATTTATTTTTTGATTGAATTCTTTCACATGACTTCAAAATTTGATGCTATGGTTGTACAATTATTGATTATTGACTTATGTTCAAGTGCAGTTTATTTTGATGTCCTGCATAAAAGGTTTTCAATAATGTATTTGTAGGACTCTCTAGGAGTGATGGAGGAACCAGATACCTTTGTATTATATCAAAGCTGTCCGGAGTCGATAAATTATTTGGAGGAAAAAAACATTGTATGGATCTTTATAATACTGGAATCGTCCTTTTACTCCCGAAAAAAACATTTACTTTTTAATTCTACCCTAGTTTTTTTTTTTAAATTTTTCGTTCCAGTTTAATGTTGTCTAAAATTTTTTTCACATTTAGATGTTGTCCAAAACCTTTTTTCACGTCTAAATGTTGTCCAAAACCTTTTTCACGCCTAAATGTTGTCTAAAACGTTTTTCATGTTTGGAACGTTTTTCACGCCTGAATGTTGTTCTAAAACCTTTTTCACTTTGAAAGTTGTCTAAAATGTTTTTCACGTTTAAATGTTGTCTGAAACGTTTTTCACACCTAAATGTTGTCTAAAACGTTTTAAACGTTTCAACGTTGTCTAAAACATTTTTCACGTTTGAATGTCTTGAAATCTTTTTCAGGTCTAAATGTTGCGATAAATGTTGCAATATATAAAATGATGAACTTCATGTGATGAGCTATATCGAAATCATAATCGAAGGGGAAGCCATGTTAGTATAACTTTTTTGCTTTTAAATCCCTGGAACGGTTACATGGCAAGCAACTGATGATCCCCTGGGATAAGAAAAGAAAAAAAAAATTACGCATTGTACCATCATATCAAAATCTGGGTAAAACATAAAAAAAAAACATTGAAGAAAATTACGTAAATTACCTTAACAGATATTGGGAAATAACTGACTGAATTAAAAAAATTAGAGAAAAAAAAGTTTTTCTTCCATATATTTAGTGTCTAAAGCTGTAAAACTATCCAGACTATATATATATATATATATGTATATATATATATATATATATATATATATATATATATATATATATATATATATATATATGTATGTATATATATATATATATATATATATATATATATATATATATATATGAAAAAATGTAGATATATTCGACAATAAGGGTTGACTAGATTTAAGAAAAGTGTAAAAAGAAATGCCAAACTTTTAAAAAATGGTTTTAAAGTATAATAGTTTATAATAAGCCTTTACCGATTTCGTACAGGTCTCCAGAAGGCTGATGTACTGCACAAAACTTTGAAGACTTGTTAAAAACTGTTTTACCTCAAAACCATAACTAAAAAGTTTGGCTTTACTTTCTTACACTTTTCTTATATAGATCTGTATTGAGAAATGGATGCATAATCCGACAAAATGATAGCGAATTGCATTATATTATATTGGAAGTCTTATTTCAAATGATATCCTGTCATTACACGGTTAATATATCACTTGGCCTAGCTATTGAAAATAGAATAAAAAATTGAAAAAAAATGGGACTGCTGCAAGAATCGAATCTGCGACCGATAGGGTAGCCGATTTAACTTAGCGTTGACTGCTGTACATGGTTTTAATTCAATGGTTTCAATGAATATACATATATACAAGTTAAAACCATACTAGTAGTCAGTTCATGAGAAGATTATGTTTCTAAACGGTTCGTAAATACGTAAATCTCGTTATACATTTGAATGTAAATATCGATAAATAATGATATCTTACTTGTCGAGGTTCCTGCGGGTAAAATTTGGATTGAATCGTAAATAGTTGTTTGGAATTAGTCCAGTCCGATGAGAAAGAAGATCTTCCAAGGTGACGTAGGCGTTCAGTTGTTCGTTCGGGAAGGTAATATTCAGGAATTCATTTAATGGTGTGGCTAATGTTATACTGAAAGGGGATCGAAGCGAAGATGAAATAGATAAAAGATGAAAAAAGAAATTTAAACACTGAAAAACAATCAAACTTTACAGGAAGAAATGAAGAAAAGGAAAATTAAAACATTACCAGTTAAAAAAAAAAAAAATGAAATGTAAAAAGATATCAACTCACGAATGAGTTTGGTGAGAGCACAAAGATAATCTAGATAAGGATAGATCGTTTTCTTGTCCAAACTTTTATCTTCTTTTTAATTGGCATTACAAAACCCAAATGAAATTTGAAAATAATTCTAATTCGATCCTGACGTCATTTTAAAACGTAAGTACTACAAATATATTTCAAATAATAATATATTGAAAAAGTGCCATGTAAGTGTAGTACGAAAAGTGATACGATATCAGGAAAATACTGTTTATAATGGCGTATAAGTCGACTTCTCAAGCATCGGGTATTTCTCCAAATAGATTATATTAGTCTGATCAGATCCTATTAACTTTATGCTTTGATTGACTCGACACTGTCTTATATTGGAAAGTCGACTTATCCGGTCAATATTGGAATACACACGTTAGTTTTGGTGATCGGCTTATATTATATTTGAAAGTATTTGGGAACAAATGATTTCCTTAATACTTAAGGGTCAAATTCCAATGTAACGCTAGAATTAACTAGTACAAGGCAACACTTCGCTAGCTTTTTTTTCACCTCCTAAAACTACCCTTGGAAATATTTTCGTAATTCTAATCGAAATCGACATTCAACTTCAACAGAAATCATATATCTGTTAGAGACAAGGTGTATTTTTATTTATCCCGAAGCATCTCTGAGGCTGGAAACGTTAATGTTGACCAAGACTGAAATAAATGAATTATTCTTTAAAGATAAAGAATATGAAAACGAAAATACTGCTTGTAGTTGTAACACGAAGGTAATAGAAATGGAAAATTGTTTGTGACCCTACACAGTGCTTAATAACTAATCACCTCATCAGATCTGGAAAAGCAATTTTGACTAATACAGTAGGAGGGAAGTTGGAAACTCCTCTCCACAAAAAATACCCCCGTGTTATGATTGAAATTAATCTTCTGTGCAGATTGTTCAAATAAAAAGTAACACGGTGTCACGATTTGGCAAAAAATTCTTCGTACTCAGAAGTTTACACTTGGTGTGTACATAAAACTTATTTCTTTCTCTCTCTCTCCCCTCTCTCTCCCTCTCTCTCCCCTCTCTCTCCCTCTCTCTCTTTATATATATATATATATATATATATATATATATATATATATATATATGTATAATACGTATTTTTATACATATTTCATTGACAAATGACGAAAAAAGAGCTTTTTTTTTTTACTGATCTTTTCTTGTTTCCCTACAATTGAACGGTTGTAGAAATCAAAACGATGCCCCAGATCCATCATTTTTAATAGAAGATGCCATGAAGAAAATATGCTGCTAAATTATATATATATATGTTATGATTAAACTATTGTGTCATCCACTGGCAGCTATTTCGTTCTATTACATCTCTTCAGTGTGGCTATAGATTATCCATTATCCCATCCAGTACCACGAGGTAGGATCGAAACCTTCAATTCTGACCCAGAGACCGGTATTTTACTGCACTATTTCTGCACTACGCAGAACTGGACAGCATATACATATCTAAGAGATGGACATATTTGATCTAACACAGAAAATTATGAATTGTGTTATATTGTATTGAACCTTTCGACCTTGTCGATCAGCACCCTTTTCAAACTGAGTTAGGACCTTTACATAAGGTCTTATTAATGAAAGGAAGTTAGTTATAACGCAATCTTGGCTGAAAAGAATGTCCAATCAATTCTGTGAAGAGAATGGCTACACAATTTAAAAAAAAATTATTTCAACGTTCTTAATTAAGTTTAAAACAGCGTCAATTTTCAAGGTCAAATATTGGATAAAGTTGTACGTTGGCCGAATATATATATATATATATATATATATATATATATATATATATATATATATATATATATATAATGGTATCCACAAACAGCTGTTTCGTTCTATTATGGATATTCGTTGTGACTATAGACTCCATATCCAGGCGGAATATGAGTCCAGTGTTCTACCCCTGCCCTATACAAAACTTGACGGTCGATAGGACCGAATTTAGCAATATCTTTTTTACTCATAATTCGCCATCTACTAGAGTGCTCAATTCAGTAGTTAGAAGAGCGTTGCATATTTGCATTTGCAGACGGGTGCACTACGTAAGAGTGCTCTAGATATATATGATCTAACAGAACGATTAGAAAGTGCGTTATTACTAGAAACTCTTATTTGAAATGATCTCCCGTTGTTACACTAAGTATGTACCACTGTGTAGACAACGAAAATGGAAAAAAAAAACAATCGAGGAAAAATTGTGCTGCTGCGGGAATCAAACGAGCGATTTTTAGGGTAGCTGCTTCAATGTAGCGTGGCTCTTACTGTGGCGGCTATTTAGCTCTATAGTAAGAGCAACGTTAAAGCCACTACCCTATCGGTCGATTCTTGCAATCGCCAAATTTTCTTTAATCGTTCATTCTATTTATGCTGTACAAGCTGAGTGGTACACCAAATGTATCACTACAGGAGATCATTTCAAATGAGAATTTATAATAATGCAATTTATAATCACACACACACACACACACACACACACACGTATATATATATATATATGTGTGTGTGTGTGTGTGTGTGAGAGAGAGCAAATCCTGCAGTTTGAGCTCTGTCCATTTCACCTAAATCATGATGAAAAGATCCAATGCATATACATTCTTTGTGTTTCAGTAAGTCTATTGAACTTAGAAGGATAAGCTTCGAGGATATCAAGTGGGTCAGTGTACGATAATCAGGCAAAAACTGTTTTAAGCTGTTACATGATTAAACCCCGTGACCTATGGCATCAAATAATCTTACCGAATGAAACACACAAATAAGAGAGAATACACACATAATACTACAATATCAAAGTATTGTAAAGCATGAAGAAACATTGAAGAAAAATATATAAATCACATTAACAGATATTGAGAAATAATTGACTGAAGTGACACCAACAAATTTTTGAAAAAAGTTTTTTTAATGTATTTAGTGTTTAGATCTGTAAAGCTTTCCAATATATATATATATATATATATATATATATATATATATATATATATATATATATATATATATATATATATATTAAAATAATAACTCAGGATAATTGTTTTGAGTATCCTGTCCATATATATCTAAAAAAAAAAAATAGTTTATTTGAATAACTTATGATAACTTAGCATCATCAACTCAAATTCAAAACTTTTGCTCTTCTTTGGTTTACTTTCAGTTGGCTCTACCGCACAAAATCATCTTACAGCATCATTTTTTGACCACAAATCAATATTTCGAATCCATAAAAAAGAACTTGTGTGGCTTTTTATTTCGTTGGTGCAAAATTAATCGCAATTTTTGTTATTTTAAACTTTGATGCTTATTATGGAATAAAGTTATATCTACATATGTTCATAGAACATACCATTTTAAAGTCTGAATTTCGCTTTATTTATTCAAGCGGGGCGTTTTCTTTCCATTAGTTCTTCTGATATATTTGTTGATGTCTGATCAGAGAGGGACAAATTGACAACATCTGATTGAGGACCATTTTTGAAGCAGGTCGGCGCAAAAGAACTCGACAAGTTGCACAGGAACCAAACATATATCATTCAAAAGTTTTTCTACATTTCCACCAAATTGGAAGCAAAAACGTTCCACAGATGAATGCCGAACGAGCTGAATCAAAATCAGAAACTTAGCCGTCACGAAGTCTGCTCTGCGCTTCCTTTGTGCAGCAAACGATCCATTTCTCGATCCCGTTGTGATATTTGACGGAAAATGGATTCTGCCCAACAATCGACAACATTTAACGTAGTGGCCGGACAGAAGTGAAACAGTTTCCCTTGAGCAAAATCTGAAGCAAATTGTTTTGATGTCGGCAAATGAAAGCATTCACTACAAACTTCTTTAATCCTAGTCAAGCTGTCACAGAAAAAAAAATTGCCAGGAAATCGATAAAATGCAGCAAGATCTACCACGTTTACGTTCGATATTGGTCGATCGAAAAGAACCAATTCGTATGTGTGACAACGACCAAATGCATGTAGCGCGAACGACCCTATAGAAATTGAACAGACAAGGCTACAAAACTATACTTCACCAAGCTCACAAACCAGATCTTCTACCGAGTTCTACGTATTCAAGCAAGAGAAGGCCATCAACAGGCAGCAGCTCAGAAGGCCTTCCAAGACTTCATTGGTTTTAGGACCTAGACTTTTATGCTTTAGAAATAAATGGAGTTGTTTCCAGGTGGCAAAATGTGTAGATTATGAAGATTCTTATTTCAATTAATAACTTTTATTCTAAGCAGACATATACTGCTTTTAAGTTTATTGGCGAAATACTGCAATTATTCTTGCCCCAACCTAAAACTTTTATGAAGAAAATATTCTGGCTCTCAATCTTATAATCAAACTAGCTTAAAAGTCAGACCATAGGTGGGCTAGTACTTTTCTTGTGTGAAGATCTACCAAGGGCTCTTTCAAGTTTACATTTCAAATTGAGTCAAAAACATCCCACCATTCCCAGAGACATCTGCATTCTTTATATGTATGTATATAATATCGTGGAAATGTATCACATGATATATTAAATGTTCCTTTAATATCCTAGAAACATTTTATTGAAAGATTACTTGTAATATTTTCGATAAATTATTAGACAATCGACTTATTTTACTATGAATTGGATGAAAATATAAATAGCTATTTATGATAGATGTTTGTGGTCGTGTTCACCTATGTTTTAGATGAAAAATATCTGGATAGACAACACTGAGCAAGGGATATCGTTCAGTATGCCAGCCCGTCAGTCAGTTACCGTGATCGATGCTAGAAACAGGCTTGATGATTTACATGTGATTTTTCAATTTTTCGATTCTAGAAGTCACTCTCTAATTTGAAAGATAAAAAAACCCTCAGCAACACTGGAATTCAAAACATGAAAACAAAAATCAAAGAAACCGAAATATTGTTAACAGTGGACTTACAAATTCGAGAGGAAAAAACAAACTCAGCAATCCAAGTAAGAGATGCCAAAGTATCTAAAATCTGTAATCTCAAAGAAGCAAAAATAATCAACAAAGCCTGTCGTCAAGATTATATAAAAAAATAGATTATCTAAACATCTGTCAAATAATTGAAGAGGAAATGGTCTTGAATTAATGATTGATTGAAACAGCTAATTAGTTTTTGGTGTCGTAAGCAAATGAACATTTTTATTATTAGTGGCAAGAAAGTTAAACAAAGAAATTGATAGTACACCAGAAGTGATAACAATACTGGTCAATAAATGCTCCTTCTATTATCTTTAAATACATTTTGAGAACTGGGTATAAGATATATTTGAAAGCAAGATAAAAACACTTACTTTTTTTCCGAAAGAATTTTAACGAGCGTCGCTGCTGCGAAGGCTTTAGAGAGTGAAGCGATTCCGAAGAGAGTATTTTTGTCTGCTTTTTCTTTGGTCTCCAAATTCTTATAGCCGAAAGCCTTGGTCATGAGAATGTCTTCATTTCTGACCACTGATATAGTCAAACCCTTTATATCCTTACACCGACAGAATTGCTGAACAAATCTCTCGATTTGATCGGACGTTCTTTGTCGTTCCTTCTTCGTCAGAACTTGAACGATGCATGGCAGGAGAAGAAAGGCCAAGATGGCAAAATGAATTAGCTTAAAGCAACGCACCATGTTAAACAAATTCTCATGCGAACGGGCTTTTGTGTGTGTCGGCTTTGCTGAAGAAAAAGACTTATGAAGGTTTGTTTTATCGTCTCAACCACAAATGGCGGACTGACTTTGCATTTGAAATTAAAAAAGCAAATAAAATATAGCGACGCAATCACGTGTTGCAATGTCTCCAGTGTGATTAGCCCCCTTCGGCTGTTGTTAGAAAAGCGAAAGGAAAGTGACATTTAACAAATTCCAATTAGGTTTGACAAGGATGGAAAGGCTTTTTGTTTGGCTCAAAATCTGTACCGCCCGAATTCTAAGCGTTAACGTAGAGTTTCCTTTTACTTCTTGCCCCTCGTCGTAATTTCCTTTCTCGGCGTGAATGTAACTCAATATGTTTTCCTTTTTTTCTTTTTCAAGCAAAAACATAAAAAACGACAACAGCAAAAACAAACAAACACATGAAACTCACACCCATTCCAACACACACACATCCATATACTTATCGACGTACGATCCCAAGCAGAACCAGCTAAAAGCAAACAGGAGAGCCAATCCTATCATTAAGCCCCTCCCCGAAAAAAAAAATTGAACTACTTCCTAAGAAATGTTGCTTACAAGTACTTACCAAGTTGCCAAAAGTTGATTATTAGCATATGTGAATAATTAAAAGAAATCTTCATTAATTAGATATGAATTTTTAAAATCAATGTGTACTTTTAAATCGATAAATCAATAATTTTGACGTTACTCTGTTGACAAGTCTTAGAATTAGAAAAAAAAAGATTAAAATTCTGTGAAAAGAATTCTAAAAACATTTACACTTAGAATGAAGATAATTTCATTCGTGAAGGTTAGTTTCATCATTGCTAAACTTGCCCGTCGTAAGTAAAAGACGTACATACACTATACAAATGGCCAAAGGACAGGCAAATGTTCTTCAATTATAGAAAATGTAAAAACATGCACACCAGATCAAATATTAAATTTGATTATTATTACAGATAATGAGTACAGTTTGACTGAGTGAATGACCAGGTAGATATCATCCACACATCGTTGCATACATCACCGACAATGTTCGGACAGCAAATACAATTCTGGGAATGATAAGAGGCAGTTACATTGATAATTGTTTAGCCAAGATAAAACTATAGTACACCACACTTGTAAAGCCAGTTGTGGAATAAACATCGCCGGTTTGATTTCCAGTCCTTCAGAAAGTTCATATCAAAGTTCAGAAAATCCAAAGATGAAAAGCAAAGATTATCATTGAGGTATATCACCTGCCTTACCCAGAAGAACTAGAATAATTCAATCTGTTGTCAATAAAAGATCAGCATAGAAGAAACATAAAAATAATGAATGGTAAGACGAAAGTTGACTCGAGCATGGCGTTCCTCTGGCAATCGGAGAATCAAATCAACTTCAGACGATGGGTGCACCAGATGGCCAGTGAGGTACAACTGAGAGTACATTCAATATTACTATTAAATTTATGTGAGTTGTGACTGTGTGTTTGTCTGTCACGCTATAAAAAGTTTCTAAACTTGGTTGTGGTCAAAATTTGGTATGCCTAATCAATGGTTCTGGGAAGATTTTAATGAGAAAAAACATTTTGAAAGGTGTTTAGATGGCAGCCCCATTAAATTATAATGCTAAAATGGAACCTACTCTCTGCTTTCTTATTTTATAGGTTTATATTCAAAATTCTTTAAGTGACGTAAAGTGAAAAGAAAGCCATCTTTTCAAGGGTCGATCGTGGAGGGAACTTTTCCCTAAATTGAAATTAGAAAGTTTTGAGGAAAAGGCATTTTAAACATTTCAGAGGCGGGGATTCTATTTATGATGTAACTCTAATGCATAACTGTTGAGTTACTTCACTTTAGATATATACATATGTATATATATTGAACGGATAATCCAGCTAGTCGAGTTATATTTGAGTGGAAAAGCTTACTCAGTGTTTCAAACAATATTTGGTAGTGATATCCAAATGATAATATAGAGTAGGGCTTTATATGGACAAACTTAAGTCCCCTAAGCCAATCTCTTGTTAAGTTAAATTGCAGGGATTGAGTAAAATTCAACACAGGGGAAATATTCCTCCAATTGATAGAAAAACACTATCCCCCGAGCAATCCATCCATGGTGTAAAATATTCAACGAGAACAAATTGAAAATTAGCTATAGTTGTGTGGATAATTGTAACGGGTTCATAACAGAACACTACAATAAAGTAATTAGAAATGATATTATTGGAGAAAGGATGAATAAACCAGGTTGCAGCTGTAAAAACAAAAATTGACCGCCTTCGCAAAACAAATGTCTCCAACCAAATATTTTATATCAAGCTGGAATATCACCTCAAGAGAAACTCTTAGAAGTGAAATACTATATAGTGATATATAAATGCCCTTCAAACTAAAATCATCCAACTATATATCATCATTTACAAACAAAAAATACGAAAAGTGTACATCACTGTCAATATATTATTGGAGACTAACCGATAGCAACCCAACACCTTCAGTAAAATGGAAGATGTCAAAACAAACATACATATGCCAAAACATTGAAACGCCATGTTACCAAAAACTAGAAGAGAAATTTGAAACTCTTACATTTGCCAATGAAAAGCAAACAAACAAAATCTTTAAAGAGAAAAAATGAAGTAGCGTTAAAGTGCCGGCACCGCTCAACATTCCTATTAAGACCATAAATTAATACCCCACATACAGATATAAAAAAATTAACCACTGTAGCTATCTTATTACCGCTGTTATTATTAGCAATAGAAGTAGCAGCATTACTATTTACATTAACATTATTACTTTATACCCCAACGACTTTAAGAACGGTCAAATCACTTTTTTTATAATTATGTAAGATAAATAGGAACATACCAAACTTAAAATAATCACATTGTTATATTACTCATTGTACTCGTCAAGATAATCTGTATTTGGAAGAGAAAATGCTCGAGTTAGGAAAAACAAAAACAAAATAAAATATATATGTACTCACTTTGAATTTGCAAATGATATTTCTGTGAAATTAAAACTTCAAGATCTATAATCGTAAAACAGTAAAGAAAAAAAATGAACGATTATTAATAAATATTCATTTGGATTATTCCAGTGAAAAAAAAAAGACATGGGGTCTATATTTTTCCATAAAATGATTAGTCAACTTATTATTCATATGTTTCAGTCAACGTATACGAATGGATAATTTTGATTACTTGATAACACGCGTGATATTTTTTGTCTACCAGTCGATTCCAAGCCTTTGGTCTCCCAATACTTATGAAACCTTTATTATATTAAAGTCATAAAACTTTATAAAATGACAGATACAAGACAAGAATGACTATTTTTTCAGAGCTGTAGTAAGATTTATGAAAGTCACTTGCAATAAAATCGAGCTCAAATCCCTTATGAATACAATTTAGAATAGAGTTTCAATCCTACTTTTGGAGCAAAAATGCAATTTCCTCTTGATAAACTGCCCCCATTTCAAGTGAACCCAAGTAAAAGAAATTCTAGCTCCAGATTTTGACGCTCTGCTGCAATTAAGAGTTATTTCTTTTATTAAACAGAAATATCATCAGTCGACTAAGTGTTTGGATAGTGTCACATAGCATTACAAAAAACACATTTGAATAATTATTAACACGTGTTATTCTTTACTAAGAGATCTTTTGAAGCTGACATTTTTTTCTCAAGTGCCCTGCTTAAATTAAAATGAAACTCTCGAGTTACGGTCGATAAATAATTCTTTGATCTTTCCTTTCCTAATATTTAAAAACATTCTTAAAAATTCAAAAACCTTAGAAAGTAAAGAAATACTGTTGGTATCTACATTGGAATATTCATTTATGCAGGGATTAAAATCTTTCTTCGGTAGATTTTAAAAAATTGTATTTTGAGGTCTGGAATAGTTGTTCAAGTTTGATGCTAATTGTAAGTATTTTAAATTAGAAAAAAACAACTAGTTTCTTTGGATTACTAATGAACACTAATTGAGGATAAACCAAGACTTACAAACAATATCATGGATTTTACAAGGATTGTAGCTGTTTTACTGCACTATGCTAACAAAATTATTCTCCCAATATTTGAAAAAAAAAAGGTGAAATTTTTTTATCAATTAGTAAAACTGGCTTTTTTTTATGTAACCAATGATATAAGGGGTGGATTTATCATAATATCAATATGAAACCTTCTTTCACTCTTTGGACATGTATAAATCATCATCATCATGATCATGATCATGATCATCATGATCATCATGATCATCATGATCATGATCATGATCATGATCATCATCATCATGATCATGATCATGATGATGATCATCATCATTCTTTTAATGTCCATCGTTGGACATAGACTTTCGCCAGGATAGGCCACAAATTCTGTATCATGAGCGTCGCAGAATTGTACTTTCTGAATTTGTCTAGTTCATCTCTCCATCTTGTATTCTGTCGGCCTCAGTTTCTCGTGTGATCTCTAGGGATCCATGTTGTGAGTCATGATATCTATCGGTTGTCTGCCATTCTTGCAACATGGCCTGCCCATCGCCATTTGAGTTAAAAAAAATAGTTTCTATGACGTCCCAGACTCCCGTTTTCACACATGTATATATTGTGCATCAGCAAAATCTGGTGATAGAGTAAATTGAGCAGTAATGAGAGTTGTATATTAGCATTTGAACTCGATATGGGAGGTAAAGTTTAGTTTTTCTTATTACTGCCCACTGACATTACAGCTACTGTACTACTCTGCGACTCCATGGCAGAGCATCAATCAGTTTCACAGTTGGGATTTGGAATGAAGGGTAGGACTGACTACCGGGAATACATCGCTAATATGGTCCACGAACATGGACTACCTGGTATTTGGACTGAGTTTGTGGCATAATGTCTGTGATGTCATTAGTCCAAGATGGCTGCCACCATGGAGGCTCATTTAAATTTTCTTCAATGATTACCTTTTTTTGGGAAAATTTCATAGGACGTAACTTGTTTAGCATCCAAGAAGAAGCAAAAAAGATATATTTTCAATCCTTGCTCGTACGGATGTAAAATACAGCAGCTAAACACCGTATACAAACAACGTCATTTTACATCAATAAGAGAAAAGATCACTTCATTTCTAGTATTTTGGGGCCAGATAAGGATTTTCTGAATATGCTTCTGTCCAACATTCGAACATCAAAAAATAAAAATGGTTTCTGCTAGTCTTAACCAATTACTAAAACCTGACAATGTAAATGTGAAAACCTCTTCTTAATATTCATTGTGTAAGTGAGAAATCATCACATCCTCACTTTTCTTTAAAATTTTCACACTTTGCTTCTGCTGTGTATTAAAATAAAATATGTTTTGGCATTTGAAGGCATCACTCAATGATTTAAAACTCATCGTTGGAATCCCAGGGGTCAGTTTTATCATCTTCAACTTCATTGTCCCCATTTTTCTTCCCGCTCTTTCAGGCTGCGATGTTAGCATTTTTAGGCTTGAAAAGGAAACTCGTCTTCCGCGAAAGCCTTCAAGACTTCAATTTAATAAATCCCAGATTCCTTGTGAAAATTCGGATGCCTAAAAGAAGATTAACGAAGGATGATGAATAACTGATGGAAAGGTTCATTAGTCGAGTCACAAATTTTAAAAAAGATTTCAAATATCAGTCTGCTCCGATACAACACGTTCACCAGAGAAGATCACACGAAGCAAAAAAAAAAAAAAAAAAAACTAGATAAGCTGAAACACCATTCATTTTAAGAGCTCATCATCAGGTTGAGGAGCGGAGAACGTGCTGATCAATCACCCTCAAGTTTTCAGTCAGGGGCAAAATGTTCTAACTGGAAAAAGACAGCGTAGAAATTCGCTTCATCATTTTTTTTACATACCGATACAAAATAGTAAACTGATTTTTTTCTTTTTGTATTTTCATCAGACAGTGTTTTTTTAGGATGAAATGTGCAAATACCAAAAATCTAGGATCTTTTATGAGTTTAAAATTTTAGGTTGTTTAAAAAAAAAAAATGAATTAAAAATGCAAAATGCATTTTTAATTCATTTTTTTTTTGTTGAGTCCGATCTCAATTTCATTTGATGTTTTATGAGGTTACAATTTGCAGAAAATGCGGTAGCTCGTGTGAAGTCAGGCTTTGAAATCTTGTTAAATCTTAAAAGTATAAAGGTTCCCGACAGAAAACGGTTGAAATAGGGAGGAAGAATTGTTATTGGTAGTTTATTAAAGCCGTTACCAGCGAGATACTCGATATTCTCCATTCATGAAATCCCCAGAAACCTTATATATTTTCAGTAATTAAGAATCCAAGAACCTATAGAGCAAATTCTGATTCTATAGCCAAATTTCAGCAAAATTGAAAGACAAAAATCTGAACTACTTCTCAATGACATGTATTGGGCATTTGCGTGAAATTATCAGGATATTTTAAAAGAATTCGTACATAAAAAATGCCGTGAATTAGAATGTTTGATTCAATGTTTCTATTATTAATATGGACTGGAATTTTGTGCATGCATAAGTGCCTTCATGTTATCTTATTTAATTTTAGTTTTAATGAGATAAAAAGAAAAATCCTCTTTTGATTAATTTAATTTTATCGATCTCATTTTCTGGAACATTTTGTTGACCCCCCCCTCTATTTTTTTTACATATTTTGGGCAGGCCCCTAAGATTGTCAGGATCTAAGAATCTGCCACTGGTTGCGAGGTCTAAAGAGAATCTTTGAGGTGTTTTTTCCCCAAATGTTCACGTGTGTGGTATCCCCGACCTTATGTTGTATCCTGCTCCCGTTTGGAAATTTGGTAAATTGGGACATCAACTATAGTGACAGACGAAGGCAATCTTTGAGTCTCTTATAAATATGATTTTAAGTTGTTACACGAAGCAATCTTTTAAAGTGTCAATAAACACTACAAAGATATAATTTCAATGTTTCATATATATTTAAAGATATAACCTTTCAAAAGTATTAAATTTACGCATTAGTAAATGAATTAGAATTTATTGTTGTGCTCGGGAGTGTCAGTATACGGGTATGAAATGAGGGATGATCAATTTTTATCATTAAACAATGGTTATAATTGCTAAACAGCTTATTTTATGAGACTCTCCGTTGATAACAAAGAACACTGCATTGAATAGGAATTGACAATTCGGAATATCAGGGGAGGTAACTTCAAAATATTTCATGAGTAATGTCCCTTGAATCGGATATGCTTACTCAAGTTGAACGCCTGATTATTTCAATTGACACATTGAGTTACTTTGATTGGTTGCTTCTTACTCGCTTCCATCTTGGTGTTTTCACTTGAGTACAGTTATCAAAAGTAATAAAAATGGAGGAGACACAGAACGCCTGGTAAACAGAAAGGACTAGAAAGAGGGGAGGGAAAAAAGAGATATTTACCTTTGTAAATTTCATGCATAAAAATAACATTACCAAATAACTTTTAGTTGTTTTCAAAAAACCAAGAAAGACAAATAGAGAGAGAGAGAGAGAGAGAGAGAGAGAGAGAGAGAGAGAGAGAGAGAGAGAGAGAGTCTAAAAAGTTTTATAACTTCAAACACTGAACGTTAAAAACCTTTAAAAACTTTTTTTTGAGTCATTTCAGTCACTCATTTCCAGATATCTGCAAAAATTATTTACGTAGTTTTCTTCAATGGTTTTTTCCTGTTTTACATGTACTTTGTTATTATGGTACAATGAATAAATTGTCTCTTGTTAGGATCATCAAATGTTTTCCATATAAGGGTTTCGGGGAGTTTAAAAAACAAAACAGTTATATTAACTTGATTTGCCAGCAGTGTTGCTCAAACACCACACCCCCTTCTGGTATGATTTTAATTTACAGCTTATCTCATTCTTGTTTTTTTTTATACGTTGGGTATTATGAGTATTGTCTATACTACACATCATTTCTTTTAAACGTGGCTCACTTACGTAGGTTTACCCCAAAAACGTATTCAACGACGAAGAATCGTCAAGTTTAACAACGATTTTGACTCGTTGTTCGTGTCACTTCTCTCCCCTCTCTCCCCCCTCTTTCTCTGTATATATGAAAGAGAGGTGATGAAAGGTGATGAGAGGTGATCTCCGATGCTAGGGTGCTATCTTAATATAACTATTTTACATTTAGATACCCAACCAATGACATGGTAAATAAATGTTGATCCCAACAAAAGAGGACTTACGCATAGTATCATAATATCTAAGTATGTGTTAGATATAAAAAAAACAAAACAAAAGCACTGAAGAGAAATAAATAGCATTAATAGATATTTGGAAATAAGTGACTGAAGTGACACAAAAATGTGTTCAGTGTTTGAAGATGTAAATCTTTCTTATATATATATATATATATAAATATATATATATATATATATATATATATATATATATATATATATATATATATATATATTTTCATTATCCTTAT
The DNA here is from genome assembly GCA_963457665.1 of Thysanoteuthis rhombus. Lineage (NCBI taxonomy): Eukaryota > Metazoa > Mollusca > Cephalopoda > Oegopsida > Thysanoteuthidae > Thysanoteuthis > Thysanoteuthis major. The sequence goes on along the minus strand of OY735199.1, from coordinate 3,645,167 downwards.
TAAAATTTGTATTCTCTTGTCGTAAGTTGAATATTATTGCGTGGATAATCGGCTGTTTTACCATGAACCTGTTTTGGGGATTTAAAACAGTACAGGCATTTTACCATAGCTTCCCTTAACTGTTTTGATTTGACACAGCCAGCCATCTATATCTGACTGTAATATCTAACTAGGGTTATCTAGATTTTCTTCTGTTTGACTTTCACTCGCTTATAGCCGTTCAAGTTATTATATATGATTTCATTTTACTGTGATGTCCTGTACTGTGATAGTACGAGAATTTATGTAGACTATATTTTCGAATCAACGAGAATGGAATGCACAATGTATTGCCCATCAGACGATTCTAAACGAAGAATGAAAGTAATTCTGAAAGAAAACAGATCTTGCTTGTCGTTTATTAATATTTGGTTATGACGCAAGCGTGGTTGTGTCTGTACCATTATTAACAGAGGCAGAGCAAAGTGTGTGTGTGTGTGTATGTGTATTTTCTTATATTTGTCATCATTTTATTCGCTGCAGCTGCATAATATATTATGACACGCATATACACGCCGAATAATATATGTATATATGTTGATATATTAAACATGGATACATACACACATTTTCTGTCTGTGTTAATAATGATACAAAAACAATCATACTAGTTTCATCATCAAATATTGATAACCGACAAAGAAGATTTTTTCCTTTCAGAATTACTTTCATTCCTCGTCTTGAATGGTCGGGTTGGGAGGACAGACCCAACCTCACTTCTTCAAGACTGATCCTAGTAATTTGTTTGGGAATGGTGTGTGTGTGTGGGGGGGGGGAACTGAGGGATAATGGGAAGGTTGTGACTGATCCGGCTGGATGTCAGAAATAGATATAAAAATTTTAAAAAATGTGACAGGAGGTTACATTAAGACAAAACTTGGTTGCATTTTGTTGCAAATCAGTGTTGCCAATTCAGCGTTTTTCGAGCTGAATTTAGCATGTTTTTTTGTGGCGCAGAATCTAACAAGCTGCGCCATTTTAAAGCGTTTAAGCCCTATTTCTTTACTGATTTATGCTAATATTTAGCTATTTTGAAAGAAAGACTAATACAGCCATTTCTAGCCATTTGAATTATCATAAAATGGCTAAAAACGTTTTTAATGCATTTGGGCGTTGTTGATACTTTTTGAGGTTGGTTTAGCGTGAAAATCTTTTCGAGTTGGCAACACTACCTGGAGGCCCCCCCCTCATTTAGACTCACCCCGGCCGCCGAACCGAACTCATTCCGTTTGCAATAGTCTGTGAGAGGAGCTTGCTAAACATCACTTCACAAGATGCACTCAATGACATTTTATTTATATGTTCTTGAATTCGATTTATCCTACAAAGAAGACTATACAACCGATACATCCTCCCGATAGTCAGCTATGGAGCTGAAACATGGAACCCTAACCAAGAGATTGACTTTCAAACTGAGAACCATGCAACGTACACATGGAAGATTCATGCTCAACCTCACGTGGAGAGAGCAATAGGCAGAACAGTATATTAGAAAAAGGGCAGGAGATAGAAACCGCACAGAATCCATTAGGAAACTCCAAATGGCAATGGGCTGGTCATGTTGCAGGAATGGCAGACAACCGATGGATATCATAAAAAGATCATATGCGAAAACGTGGCCTGCAAACTGTGAGATATTGTAACGAACTAGTTCTGAGAGTAGGCTCCGCGATGCCTATGGTATTCATTTATATGGTCTAATTTGTTTGATGTTAATTAAATATTTTCGACTTTTGGAACTAATCATATAAGTATAAGAATAGATGTTCTATGGTTTTGGAGTTAAGGTCCACCTCTCAATCAATCTGGATACCTCACTATTGGAATAACTAGCTAGCATAACAGCTTTGCAGTCAATTACTGCTGGATAGTGAGTTAAATCCACATTCGATCCACCCTCAGACTTGGCAGCCTTGTTTCAGATCGAGTTAAGCTCGGTAAATACCTTTGTGGGCTTATTGTTAAGTCACACTGACCGCACAGGTTGTTCATTTAAAAACGTTTTCGATTCTTCTTTTTACCCCCGACAAACGAAGACAGGTCTATGAAGGCCCAACATGATTCCGTTCGGACTGAAGTTGAATTAGATAAAATCGTTCATAAGAAAAAGAAGGATAGAAAGAGTGGGCAAAGAATCAGGAACATTTTTTTTTCGTCATGTTATATCTTTCTAAAAAAATTGGCATGATTAAAAAATTGACAAATAAAAACGAAAAAAATAAGGACGGAAGAGAGAGTACATACATATACAGAGAGAGAGAGAGAGAGAGAGAGAGAGAGAGAGAGAGAGAGAGTGATCGAAATATATTACGTTTTCGTAAGAGTCGTCGATCAAATGGAGAATCTAAAAAAAATAGTGCAGTGTCTTGTTTTAATTTACTATCAGCCTGGTAAAAATTACTGCACGAAATAGATCAGTTGGAAAAATAGACCGAAATCTGGTGACGTCACTCCTTCTATCTTTAGCGTGAGAACTCACTTCCATTTCCCATGGTCCACTTCAACAACCTAGTCAATAACGTCTTCAATTTTGCATTTGCCAAACCATTTTTCTTTCTAGTGTTGGGACTTCTTACTTCGACACTCTATACTCTGCGCTCCGTGCGAAATCGCCTCGTGAACCAACAGCAGTTTTAAAATACTAGCTGTTGACAGATATATTCGTGGATGGTATGTGTAACCTTGACATCTTCCATTTCCCCCTTTCTTTACTGAATCCTCGTTTTTTTGTGATATGTTTTTGGAAACCATACCTGCCATAACAAATTCAACTCAGCAAATCTCCCTCTCTAAAAAATGTAGTTATGTTCCTTCGCAACGCTAGAAGCTAATAATCAACTGTCCACCATTTTCTTCTCTATTACCATTATCGTAAATGCTTCATTAACTTTCTCTTTCAGCGCATTTGGTGCTGACCCATCTGTATTAGCATTCATCTGTTATCAAATGTTTGTTAAATGTGCCCCCATAACAAGTTATTCGCATTTGTCGTCATTTCTCTTTTGGTTCGACATTCTTTGTGGGATTTTATTCCCAACACGTTGCATTGCCACTAATTCAAGACAGCTGACCGATGGACCCACGTAGTCTTGCTATCTTAACAAAATCCTCCTTCTTAATGACGTTACAGATTTTGGCCACCTTACCAAACACGTGGGACTAAAACAATTCAAAGAATCCTCAAAATAGCGCCATAAAATAGTATAGGACTTTTCATAATGCATATGACTAGCGACAATGAAGACGGATTATATAAATATTTATAGCAACGTGAAACAAACTCACATAAACTTCGAGCACATCGTATTCTACAAATCTGTGCATCAAAAGTATTCTGACTGTATAACGGATTTAATGGAGTGGGTACATAAGTTGAAGCAACGATATACAGTCGATGAGGTTATTTGTAACATAAAATGGCCGCTTGAATATTGTTTCTCAAGTTAAGGTCTGCACTGATAATAAAGCAATAAACAAAGAACAGAGGTAATGCTTCAAAATAAATGAAATAAAATTTTACAATTTCCAAATTGTTTGTTGTGATTGTTGTTATAAACTCGGCATGTGTCAAAAGTATAAATAACTTTATCAACAACGATATTATCTTCAGTGCCAATAAGAAATGGGAATTGGAATTTTGATTAAATGAAGGTAAAATTGACCAAAAGGTAAAGTTAAGGTTGAGCGCCCTGTCTCCTCAGAGATACCCCCCCCCTTTGGAGTAGAAGACCGATGACGAAGTTGCCTACGTCAGCTTAGAGATCCTTCAAAGTTGCGAGTCCGGCCGAGACCAGGACTTAATTCCTATAAATTTTTCATGACCAATCCTTTGGCAGGATGCATAGATGAATAGATACCTTCATCCTAATCACACAGCGTAGAGTGTACTCAATTAGCTGCTGAGTGCACAATGAAACTTGTCCAAGTGAAGAGTTTTCTATATTATTCGCACATACTGGGAATCGAACCCAGGACCTTCTACCTTTGAGACGGACGTGTTAAACATTACATTATCCAAAATCGACCAAAGGACACTTGCAAAAGACAGCGACGCATTTTCTAGAAAGAAGAGGTAATTATTGACTCTTGTAATCCCTGAAGATTTTCTCAAGATGTCGATTCGATCTATCTCTGTCTGGTTCAGTTTGCTGCACAGATCCGTGACTTTTTAGCTAAACCTTGAAGCATCCGGAAAGCAGGAAGATGTTTAGCTTCAATTGAATTTCCGCTTCCGTTTGTGATTGATGGACTCTCTAAACGTTCACTCATTTGAGAATAAATGTTTTGTTTGATCTTCGTTTATGATGACACTGATGCGTTAAAATTAAACGCTGAATGATCGATGATGATAATTAGCTTCCAATTCAAAGCCTAAGAAACGAATTTTTCCTTTTGATTCCAAGTTTCCAGGAACATTTGGACATTCAAGGGAGGAGACATGTTACTTGTGCACTTTTCGTTACTGATTTAGTTGGCTGATTCAGGATTTCCATAAAATTCTCCAATTTTTGGATTGTGTGTTTTATTCCTCAGAATCATAAAGAAAAGAAAATATAATTCTAAGGATTCATTTTCAAATATTTTCTTATATTGTATTTGAGAAATAGTAAAAATAACGGTTTATAAATAACATAAACAAATCATTAAATATCTAAACTGGGCGGCACACATTCCACAATATATTTATATTCTCTGAATGAAGTCGGTTTGTTGAAAAAAAAACAATGGGCAAGCATTCGGATTCAGGTCACGCTATTTTCATTGTCTTATATACATGCACACGCAGGTTTACGGTTTTTTGTTCTTTTATGCTTATTAAAAAACTCTGTCGACTTATCGATTTATTTATAATCCCAAATTGCTTTTATTGTGCTTTAAAAAGAGTCTACAGCTGTGATTATTTAGGCTAGCAATTGTGTTTATTCACCTTCTCTCTGTATTGTCTATGAAAATACATGATTAGAACTATGGTTATTGAGAGAGAGAGAGAGAGAGAGAGAGAGAGAGAGAGAGAGAGAGAGAGAGAGAGAGAGAGAGAGATTATATTACTGATGGGAGTAACATTTTTTCAAAAGAAGAAAAAACGATCTTCTATAGTTGAATATGTTATGAGAAGCTGAACAATTATAAACATTTTATGTGTCCTTCAAGCAATTTTTTATAAGAATTCTTTTTGATAAATCTCAAGAAGAAAAAAAAAACAATTTTCTATAATTGAATATGTTATGAAAAGGTAAACATTACAAGCATTTTACGTCTTCTCCAAGCTATTTTTTCGAAGAATTTCTTTTGATAAATATCACAAAAATGTAGCCATGCATTTGCTTATAGATACACTACAAAGGTTAAATTCGTTTCAAACAACTTACATTACATAATTTAAAACCGGTTAATCCAACCGTGAGTCAAGTCTTCAAGCCATTGTTCTCATGCATTCAACTGTGAATCAAAATTAACGAATGAAAAATTCTAAAACGTGAACAAACATGCAACAGTTGTCACACGCATATCATTCAGTTTTTACACATTTTAGAATTACAAATCCGATGTTTTCTTCCACGTGATGGTGTGTTCCATAGTTTTCTCTTGTATTTTTATGAAGTGGTGATTATGAATAGTTAATGTTCCTCTCAAGTGTTATTATGCTTGATCATTGTAACATTTTCTTAAGTATTCACGAATGTGATTCTAGACTTCAGTCAAGTTTGAAACTGAAGTAACCCCTTGGTGTCAGTTTCTTTATATTGATGAGAATTTATATTTACATGTGTTTGTTAAAGACATTCAGATTGACTCTGCATTCGTCGAATTTGAAATTGATTGACAAACGAATGATAACCAGAAATATACATTGTATGGTTCCGAATCTTTAAATTTCCTGTTTTAATATTTAGTTGCTGACATCAATATGACTCTCAGTTATTGGCCCCAATAGCTTGTCACTTCCCTCGTTATGGATATTGAAATGTGATAAAATAATCTTTAATTTAACAACCCTCAATCAAAATTCAACTGATTTCGAATGAATCTTCATTGGTCACTACAGTAAAAGTCATAAATCACAACGGAAAGCAATGGATGATCGATTGACCACAGATTATTTGCTTTAATCATAATTCAGACCAAATTATGACATTGTATGAAGCCATAGCAACATTTTTATCTTCAAAGGTCATTAGATCCATAATTTTCATTTTTTTTGTACAATGTATTCGACGAACAAGCTTGCCAAATTAGTTAGTTGACCGAACACTGAAAACTCTTTGTCACCAGAATGCAAAGTTCATAAATGATTGAAATCGTTTCTGAATCAGCAAATATGGGGATTACTTAGAGGTGTGTTGTGGGATAGGATGTATCCTGTCCAAGGAGTTACAGATTCTCCATCCAATATTCTTTTTCTTTCTCCAAAACCTTTGATTCTATCTCAGTGGATTACAGAAGGTCACTGCACAACGAATGCTTTAAAAATAAGTCAGCCAAAGACATTTTCAAATATTTAGTCTTAGCTCGACCTTTTCCCAAAACTTCACATTACTTCGATTTATTACGTGGCTCTATGTATGTGTCTATTACATAACCTTGAATATATGCTTATTACATTGCCACCTGTACGTAGTTATTGCCATGTGTACACATTGTATTGTCTTGCACTCGTATCTATCATTTTGCCCCGTGTATGCTTTAATCATATCATATTGTATGGGTAATTATTAAATCAAAGTGTCATGCATGTATTTATTGTACTGCTTTTCGGGCACATTTATTATATAATAATGTGTATTGTTCTTTTTTTCGGTTTTACCTTTTTTTCTCCGATAATAAATCTGATAACTCTATGACACTCTTTATCGCCAGTTATAGAGTTGAAGCGTTTATCCTGGCAGCCAAGGTTGGGAAATTTGGCTAAGGGCAGCGCAGTATGTCACAGGTTTGATAAGATTCAATAAATGGAGAAAAACATTGAATTTCGATTAAAAACAAAACCATCTCTTTTCCTTGGCCCTAAGATTTGCCCTTGAAATTAAATAGATTTTAAGGCCATTTCACTGTTATTGACACCTATAAGTATCTTTGGGATATCTTTTACTTTGAAAAATTTTGACATCCGTTGAAGCAAAATGTTTTACAGAATTTTGCATCTGAAATAAGTTGCATATTAAATGCATATTATATTCAATCATTTAAAATACGTTTCAGCAGTGCTGATACAATGTCTGGGTAATGTGACTGACATTTTGATTTCATATAGATACTGATCATTTCCCCAAGTAAAATGGTCTTCGCGTATTCAACAGGATTTATTTTAGGGTAATATGTACAGCTGACTATGCACTAAGCAGTGAAACCCTAATTCTGTTCTGAACTGTGCATTAGTGATGAAATGATCTCATCTTGCTTTATACCCAGTTATCCCCCTTTAAAATAATGAAAATCTTTTTACAGCAAGTTTAACACTACGTAATTCGCCTTCCTTGTTGAAGGTGTTTTAGTAATTCAATATTTCGACATAAACCTTCCAAGATCCACAAAGTCACACCATCGCAGGTGTCGTGAAGCCAATATCTTGTTAAACTGTCGCGTAGTCTTAATTACTGCTAGCCACAATTCCTTATATGATCTCTGGGGATCCACGGTGTCCTGATGTCCAGTGATTGTCTGAAATTTTTGCAAAATGGCCTGCCCATTGCCACTTGAGTTTTCTGATGATTCCTATGATATTTCTGACTTCTTTTCTCCTGTTACATAATGTTCTGTCACGTGGTCGTAACCCTCTCATGTGCCCATTGCATAGTTCTTAGGTTAAGAGCTAGTCTTGTGGTTAGGTTCCGTGTTTCAACTAAATAAGTGAATATCGAGAGGATGCTTTAGTTGTAGACCTTCAAAAGATTTTATTCTTGACTGTTGAGCTTGCTCTACTGGAATCAATTTGTATCCATATTTTTGAATAAACGTTCGTCTATTTTATTTACATCCTTGTTTTGATCAAATAAACTTTTGATTAAATCAAAAGCATGTATTTCTTGTCTGAAAAAAGTTGAAATTTAGCCAATTAGACAATTTCACTAGGATCAAGTTTGCTGTGAGTTGGATGAGAAGATTCACTAAAATACAAATAAAAACGTGAAATGACAACTGAGATAGAAACGCAACGATAAACGATTTGGAAGAGAACATGCAACTACAGCATCGATTGGCAATTGGAAAGCTGTTATAAAACTTCATGATTGGAAAAAAATCCGTGGAAAATCTTACGTTGAAAAATTAAGAGTCAGTTTGATAAATCAGTCGACAGGAAATTCTCTCTGGGGGTTTATCGGCGAAGAGGAGTAGGAAATCGTTTTGTTGAAATCAGAACATGTCTTTATTAGCATGATCTTTTGGCTGATATTTCTTTCATATTAGTTTCGGTTGCTTTAATTGCAAGCATTCAGACCGTCATTTTTTGATCTTTGGTAAATAATGTGATGGCACTGTTTATACAAAATAAAAAGAAAAGAATCGATCGAAACATATGATTAAATAGAAACTAATTATTCATTTCCGCTTATAGGGAGATCAAGAATGAGGAGAATGTTCGCGTTATATTGGTCAAAAAAGGAGTGGCCAATCACAGTCCTTAGACACAGTCACGTGACAAGCATCAACTTTGAACTCACTCTTTCTTGACCTGACGTCTGACGTCTAAGCTCTCGGGCAATGGTCACGTCGACCCCTAAGGGAAGGCCTACCTATTATCAGAAATTGTGAGTAACATCCCTAAATTTTATACACTTTCATTCTACACACACTATAATATTATACACACATTTCTCAAAGATGCTTATAAGTACGGATGCCTATATCAAAGAAATATGTTCTATTTTCGATCTTTCTGTTCACCAGCTGGTAAAGATCGCAGCATTACATCTTTTTGGTGAACTCTAATCTCTTTGCATCATTAACGCACGTGAGAGAGACACATACGGTAGGAAAGCTTTAATTTTTTTACGAAGAATCTCCCATAAAAATCTCAGCACAAAAGGAATGCACATAAACACATATCTCTTTTATTCTTTAAATGAATGAAATTCGTTTCCGTGAATAATTCACTTTTTCTTCCGTTGTTCATTTGTTGTTGTCCTCATTTCTCATTCCAGGACATGAGTTAATTTGTAAAACTGATTAACACGTGGGCCCTAATTTGATACAAATGACATGACCAATTACACCGCAACAATGGTGTCAGATTTTAGTAATAACCCCGTCTTCTAACCAACCCTAAATTAGGACAACTTTTTGTCCTGACCCATCTCCTTTCCTCTACATAACACGAAAGGAATTGTCGCAACTATAATAGCACAATAATCATAATAAGCTTGGCGAAAGGTCGAGTAGCTTTTTCCTCTGGAACCCTATTTTAATGCGACAGCTGCTTCACCACTTGGGAAATTAAAATGACAGATATGGTTGTCATAATTTGATTGATATGATCCATCCAATAGTAATATTCAAGATGATATTACTACTTATGCTACAAGTGTATTTTGTCAAAACATCAAAGATGGTTGCGCCAGGCTTTTTGGGATATTTGGAATAAAGACGTGTCCCGTTGGCCTTCGTAATTGAATATGCAACAGCTGTAATTAGGATGAAATTAATACCAGTGAGAAATTTAAAGTTATAGATAATGATCAACCCAAAAGGCAAAATTTGAAATGACATCATGAAACTTGTCTTGTTAGGGGAAAATCATATCAAGGGGCTTATATATCCCTTGTGTAAGAACGCTGAATGCAAAAACCTTTTTCTGACAACCTTCATCATCTACCCTGCGTTTACATATACACGTCCGTGGTTTAAATATAATTACGAACGCAGCATTATGTAAAAAATGGAAATTCCTGTCAAATCAAGAAACAACTTCAATCAAATTCACTGAATTTGACATTAGATTATGATGAAACGCTAAATACACACAACCAAATCGAACAAAACCAAACAAAATGCTTCGAGTGCTTATGGTATTTATTTGATTCCCCCTGAGTACAATTATGTCAGAAGGTAGGTTTAATATAGGCCCTAAACACATGTGTGTCTGGGTAGTGACGAAAATCGTTCCGTCCTATTGGTTTTTGAAGTAGGTGTCAGGGTGTGCTGCTAACCTTCCCCCATTTGCGTAGTTGTGAGGTGCTGCTTGGAAAACTGATCACCAGGAACCAGGCTGAACTCTTTCTATAAGGGTTCTCCGACTACGAATAGTCTGGGAATGACAGCTTATGACTAGTTTAGCAGTACACGATGTGTAAAAACTCATACATTACAATAAGGAACGTCAATTCAATTACTTTAAGTACTGAAAAAACAAAGGTAGAGCAACCGGAATCCTGTATCAGCCTTTGCTTGATACTTTATATCATATTATATTATATTTATTGAGATTTTTTAGGAATGTTGGCATTTCTCAATGTGATACCCGCAACATGATGGAAGAAATATCCGAAATTGTTCTGTAAAGAGAACTGAAGAAAAATCTGATATGAAAATGAGTTTTTTCCGTGGCACACCCTATTCTTTTAATTAAGAATCAATTACGAGACCTTTCTTTTAGTTAGATGTCGAAAACATTACTTCTGAAGAAGTCTCCCTATAAAAGTCCTGAACACACGTGTTGAATTGCTCATTTGTCTCGGCTTTTCTAGCCGGTTACTCTCAATCTCTCTCCTTCTCTTCCAAAGATTGATATCATTCCGCCAGCCTCCTGGCTGATCCGAAAATAATAATTTTTTGTACTGTGCCCAATCACTGTACTATCCGTTGCCCATTTTAATTCAATGATAGCGAGGCATCTCACATACGTACAGCTACTCAACCACGTCCTCAACACTAGCTTAAAGAACGTATACACCTCTATCTCTCATGAATGAAGTGGCAACCTCTGTACTAGACAAGTCAAGATGATCTGTTGGGAAGCGCGTATGGACCCCATGTATTTTCTGTTTTACATAGTCAATCCTTCATGTGTTTTCCCAGCGTCAGAGTTGTTCACACATGATCCCGAATACATCGCCCACAACATGGAAGTTACACATACGCACTGATACCTGGTCTCCATAGCCATTCCTTGGTACGCTCCAAGTCTTATGGCCTCACAGTAGTTCATAACTTTTCAGTTTTATATATTGATTATTGAGTACTTTTATGATTAATCAAAAATAAACCTATCGTAGATTCAGTACTGACGTAGAATGGAAATGCACGTTGCATGTTTCTCAGTTTGAGGGTCAATCTTTTGGTTACGTTCCATGTTTCTACTCCATATGTGACCATCAGTTGGATACATTGCTTGTATACCTTTCTTTTTAGAACTAGTTGTATTTTTTTGTTCTTAAAAGTCGTAGCTGCTCTACTAGAAGCTTACCAACCTAGTGTGATCTTTGATTTCGTGGGGACATGCTGTATTGGATGTAGTGGTCTACTTTCTCCAGTTCTGCATTATCTATTTCGATCGTCGGATCTTTGTCCCCAACGTATTAGTTGTACATGACATCTATTTTGCTGAAGTTCATATGGAGCCGAACTTACTTGCTTGCTTCATTTAATTCGTCTAACATGATTTGGAAATCTTGAGGGTCCTTTGCAAAGACGACGATGTCATCAGCAAACATGAGGTTACTAAGGAATTCCCTGTCTATCCTGATTCCTTTGTATTCCCATTCTAAGTTTTGAAAGATCATCTCAAGGCAGGCTGAGAAGAGTTTGGGTGAGCTTGTATCACCTAGTCCCTACCCTTTTTTAGTTGAAAGGTTCAGCGTCTCTATGTAGTCTGATGAAGGAATTACTGTGTCGGTAGATATGTTACAGTACTTTGACATTTACAGGGTCTACATCTTGTTGTATTATTGCGTCATTGACTATGGCATTTCCACTGAATAGAGGGCTTTTTTTGAGGTCAAAATGTTACTGATAGTGGCATTCAATACTCTGTTGCTTTCTCTTTTTGGTTTACTAAGTTGAGATAGTCGATGGTTGAGTAGCCTTTTCTGAAGCCAACTTGTTCCCGTAGTTGGTTTTCATCAAGTATTTCGCTGATTTGGTTGGTGATCACTTTGGTGGAGAGGTTTTAGATGCAGTTGAGCAGGCTTATTAGCCTATAGTTGTTGAGGTATTTCAGGATTTCTTTTTTGTATAACAGCATTATGATTGCAGTGTGACACTCTTCTGGGACTTGACTTTGTTTGAGGCACAAGTTGAATAGGATTGCTAGTTTCCCAGTGATGAATTTTTGAGCTCTTTTGAGTTGGTCGATTGTGATGATATCAGATACACAGGCCTTTCCTTTCTTTGCTTGATGGCTTGCTTCACTTCCAGCGGAGTAACTCCCGGGCAATTCTCGAATTGATTACTTTCGGCCGATGTTTCCTGTTCATATTTCTGCGTCCTTTATTTGGTGGGATCGAGGTTTTCGTAAAAATTCCTGGGCAAGTTCGATAATTCCGTCCCTATTCGTTGTCAGTCGTCCACTTGCCTCGAGTTATTTCCTTTCTTCCTCTTCAAAGAGATTTTCCAATGCTTTAGAATCCCTGCCTTTTCTGAGAATGCTTTCTATGACTGCTATCGTGTATTTTTTTCTTAAATCTTCTCTCCGTATCTTTTGGGTGGTTCTGATATAAAAACAACATTGGATTAAAATAGATATTAGAAAATGGATTGAGAATTTGAAAGAAAAAAATCATTTGCAATTCTCAGAAAATATCCCGCTGATTTCACTGAAATGTTTCATATGATAAATTTACTTTATATATCGTAAAATACAAAATCTACAATGGATTTTTTTTTCACGAATCCTGAATGAACGACATATTTTACGAAATAAAGCAAAAAGGTTGACAAACAAAGCAGTAATTCAGTTAATATTTCAGTTTTAAATGATTGCTGATTGAGGACATTAAATAACCCACAATGGAGTAATTTCAGAACAAATTTAATTTGATTTACGTTCGGGAATATATGTTATTACTACATAAATACCTTTTCTGGTTAGGTTTGATATTAATCGACATGTCATAAAATCAAATAAGGAGGGTTTCTTACGTGAAATATTTTCCCATTATCCTTTTAGCAAGGAAACCATTTCATAAATGAATCCCACCAAAGGGAATAAATACGAAGTTTTATTAAATTCAGCTTAGTTATTGTTGTTTGCTGGTCTTTAACATACAAGGGCGGGGGGCGGGGGGCATTCCCTCCAGAGTTTAGAGTTAGCTGATGTTTTTCTCTAAATCTTTATAATTTCATATTTTATATGAACACAAAATAAAAAAATAAAACAAAACAAAAAATACACCCCCCCCCAAAAAACAAACCAATTAACTTGCCAATGAAAAAAAAAATTGTAAGATTTTTTTATCTCATTTGTTTTCCGGAACGATTTCTCAAATTTCTTCCATTTTGCTCTTTTGAATACTGCAATAAAGACGGACAAAACCCAGTACAGAGTCGGGTAACAATCGATTAGTTGTCTATCTTAGTTATTTGGGATTTAGAACTTTTGGCATTACGAATAGAAATTTCTATCTTTCTTATTTATATCTCGTTTCTGTAAGTGAAAGTCCTTCCAATGACATCTTTTTTCATTATCTATGAGGTATCCCTTGGAAAAGTAGCTTACCTCGCAGCTGAAATAGTTTTTCTCATTGATTTCAGTAGTCGGTGTTCGAGTCCGGCTGAGAGCCAGAATTTCAGCCAGACAGATCCTGACTACTTAAAAGATTAGCGTAATACAATCTTTATAACTCCCAATTTCCCCAACTTGGCCTCGTACTGTGAAAAGCCAGGCTTAGTAAATAGAAAGATTCTGGAAACAACTGGCAGCTTTGCTACTCGCTGTGAAGATAACGTTAAAGTAGAACTGTATTTGCCTAAGAGAAATCATCGAAGGTAGCTTCCATTTGAGGGAGATAAAGACCAGATATAAAGTGAAAGAAGGCTGAAGAAGAAGAAATAAAAAGGCGAAGACTAAAGAAGAAAGAAGACAAAAGAAGAAGTCAGAAGAATAAGAAGGCAGTGACTAAAGAAAAAGAAGACAGGAGAAAAAGAAAAGAGAAGAAGACAGAGGAAGGCAAAATAAAAAGTCAGAAGATGAAGACTGAAGAAGAAGACAAGAAAAGAAGTTGACAAAATAAAAAAGAGACGGAAGAGAGAAGAAAAGGAATAGAAAAAGTGTGAAAAAAAAAGAATAAATCAATAGAAAAGGATGGCTAAAACACGAAAAAATGAGAAATAGAAAGAAAGTAATGAGTGTAAGTATAAAATGAAGAAAACCGGAGAAAGAATAAGAAAGTAAGAAAAAAAATGAGAAAACATGGACCGAAAGTTCAATAAGGCCTCCAATATCAAGTTTCATGTAAGTCTGATTTGAAACAGTTGGGAAAATCGATTTCAAAGCAGAAAGTTTAAACGCCAATATTGCCAGATATGTGACCCTTGAGGAGAGTTTTTTTGTGAGAATTATCCCATCGACAAACAACTTACTATCAAGTTTCAAGTAAATCTGGTGCAAAACAGCCAAGAAAATCTATTAAAAAAAAAGTTCAAATATTATTATTGCTGAATCGCATGACCCTGTGTGGAAGATTTTACTAGGTAAAAGGCATATCATTTCTATCAAGTTTCAAGTGAATCTGACTTAAAACAGCCGAGAAAAAATATGGATCTCTCACGCATTTCATATATATATGTGTGTGCGTGAGTGAAAATGACATGGATGTGCATCAGCGTGCGTGTGTGTGGAAATTGGCACCTGTGGAAACTCATCCATTTTGACCTATCGATGGACAAACGGAATTTCTTGAAGAGAGGCAAGTACGTCACTGAAAAAGAAGAGAGTGAAAATAAATCCGCGAAAGTAAATATTCACAGAAGACAAAGAAAAATCAAGGAAAAAAGAATGTAGACTTTAGTGTGAATACGAGAAGGAAGAAAAACAAATAAAATATCTCATGACAGATCGAAATTCATGCCTGAGAAAGCGTTGAGAAATTTTGGAGAAAGGCGATAACAGCAGCCACGGTGAAGACTGAAAAAACTCAACGAAAACATGGTTTTTTTTGAGGATTTGCAAACAAGTAAGGTTTATTTAAGAAAAACAATGACAGCTTCCCGGATAAAAAAAAACTTTTGCAGCACTAAACAGACGGCTGATTCTCATAAAAAACAAGGATTTTCTTTTTATTCGATATCTGCGGATTCAGCAAGAGTTTTATTTCTCCCAGTCATGCCAAAATCTAAGATTATTTGGCATAACTACGTTTCCATAGCTACGCAGTTTAATGACGATCAGACAAAGTTTGGACATCTAGACGAAGTGAGATTAATGAACAAAATGACGTTTTGATAGATTTTTGGGTTGGGAAACCTTATGGCATGAGGTTCTATTTCTAGAAGCTGAAAAATAAAATTTAATATGTGTATAGAATATGAAGATAGGATTCTACCTCTGTATCAATATCTTTGTGTGATTTAAACGCTGTACAAATGTTAGACGATGAACTGAGAAATAGCAGGCTATGCGATTTCAAGTTCTTGGTTCTGAATCGGCGATTGATGCCATTTACATCGTTTTCTTCGTTATAAAGAAAGGTTTAATTGATCCTGAGAGATAACACTTTGAATGGAAACAAATTTTATTGAAAATAAAACTCATAAGAATTTGCAGCAGTCAGGCTGATTAACAGAAATAGAGACGAATTTATTGAACAGTGAGTGAGTGTATTGAGATTTATTTCTGGTATCTCTAATTACTAGACAAATTCAAAGGATTCAGGTTTTACTGCCTTGGACTAGGTTGTTAGCTAGTCTCATTATATCTATAATGAATTCCATGCGTGTGTGGCGCTGTGCTGAGCTTGGTAAATATCAATAAAAAGAATTCATATCATTAATAAATGTTTCCTTGGGAATATCTCGTTTGAATTTTCTGCAAAGAGGATCAAACACACCGAGAATGGCACATAATAAGGAATTTTTTTCCATTCAGATTATCTGGATGAAAAGCTTTTCACACTTTTACATGCTGTCTTGATTTTGATAACTTGTTTTGGTACTCACATAATGATTCCAAACTGTCAAGATAGATTTCTTCAAGTGAGTCCCATCCATAGGCCACACTAACAGAGCAGAAGGGCTGAAAATTCACTCTTTATTACGTCTATAACAACCTCCTTTTTATAATTTTCTCTTGAAAAAAGTTTTGGATCGGTCCGTTAGCCTGTGTCCAGCCGCACTTACCCCTTTTTCTTTTAGAGATTCGGAATTTCCAGTGATCCTACAACAGGCCAAAGAAGTAACTTCTTGATTAATCACCCTGTTTTCAATTTTCTAATTAATCGCCCCAAACACACAATGCTACCAAAAGACGTTGGTCACATGGATGTTTCTAATGAGTGACTAACCAAACCTGTCTTACAATGCTAATCAACTTCTTTTTTTCTGCGGGCTGATTGAAGAAGATATATTCAAACACGCTATGTCATTGCATATTTCTTATTTTCTCGCACACACATCCGATATCAGCCGTACTTAAATTCGGCTGCTTTGTTGGAACGTGAATTGAAGATGGACCCCTTCAAAATATTTGCTATGATTTGGCTTTAGTATAATTTCTAAGTTTTTGTCAAACCCGTACTTTCAAGTTTGGGCTTTATTTTTTGTATGCAACAACGATGATAGATGACAATGATCAAATCAAAAAGCAGTACCATCATGCACAAATAAAAGTGACGAATTCACTCCCACTTCTATAAGAAAAAAATAGCAACTCATCAGCCATCAGCAAATGTTTTGGATTTCTAACAAACGTGGTATTTTCCTCACGTAAAATAGCATCTCTCTAAAAAATATCAGATATCTTTGTTTTCACACTAATCGAATCAACCATAGCCTTCAAAACTGGCGAAGGGTTTTGGACGACTGAAGCCTTCAAAGATTGCGAAGTGTTCTACATGTACTTGTTTGTGATCCACTGCTCTTAGCCATGCCGTCTTCTACAGACTAGAACATTGGCACCAGAAAACTCCTAGGTCTCTTCCAGAATTTTTTTCAAAAGAAAACAAGCTTTTTGACTCTTTAAGAGCCTTATTTCAAAAGGTGTATTCATAAAAGAAAAAAAAAACATCTAGATTTATTCATTAATTGAATTATTTTACATGACATCAAATTTTGACGCTATGGTTGTTCAGTTATTGACCGTGATAGCACATCTTTATTTGTATTTTGAAATACTTTCTCCAAACACTTAGCAAACTTATGATCATAACACGTTGTTGCAGATGTTCGTGAATATTTCAGAATAAAATATAATTTGTGAAGACGATTATCCATTTATAACATGGAATTCCTGGACGTTCTTCCAACTGCATGGCTACCATTGATGTCATTTCGTTCCTGCACGTAAAAACGAATGAAAACGGTTGCCCAATTCAGATACGGAGGTTTGTGATCGTGCGCCGGAAATAATTCTCTAAATAGTCCTCTCTTGTCACAGGGTTTCCATCAGAATTTGGCGAAATTCCGACAAGATTTCATCTTTGAGTGGTAGATATTGAATCTCCCGCCAAGCGAAATTATAATAATAACTTCTGGTATCATAAGCATGCGTTAAAGAAAACATGGGAACGTAGGAAGTCTCTTCTCTCTTTCATTCTCTCTAACACACACACACACACACTCACACACGTGCGGGTACTTATCTGATTATGTTCTGTAGTTCTGTGCAACGATGTCCAATCTATTAATAAACGATATGCTGATTCGACTTGCACGATTATACACCATCATTCTCACAAAAATTGAATTCGGTTCTATCCTCAGAATCATAAATGGATGTATTTCCATTCGAGCAAATACAACATTAAGAATCAATAAGAAATAAATATGAATATATTCGCTGTCTTTATCTCTCTTTCTCTTAGGAATATATACATAGACAGAAAAAACTTTTTTAGTAAACAATATAATTTAGCCAGAAATTGAGACTCGATATACATTCCTTCAAATCCGTGAAATTGCCTGGATGGTAAAATTTTTACCTGTTTTACAATATATATATATATATATATATATATATATATATATATATATATATATATATATATATATATATATATATCCAATTTGATCAAAAAAAAAAGATGAAAAGCCTTTTTTAGAATAAAAAGTGTGTATAATCAACCTTTCTTTCTCAAAAAGAGTAAATACATAGATTTAACTTTTCTTTACAGAAAAAGAATAAATACGGAGTTTTAATTTGATGAAAAAATTATTTAATTAAAACAAGGATATAAAAAAACTGTTTTTTCAAATCAAAATTCTATGGAATCAAAGTTGAAAAATGCAATTCTCACTCGTTAGGCAGTCTCATCGATTTGGCATAACACGCACACACACACACACACACATGCATATATACATCTATACACATTAGGTTAAAGTACTTACAAATGTGAACATACAGAAGAATGGTAGAATGACTCACTTATCAGCAGAATTGTAATTTCAAATTTCCTCTGTATAGTGGATAAGTGTTGTGACTCAGTGCATTGACAATGGAGATAAATAAATATGTGTTATGTAAAATAAATGCTCTTGTTCATAAAGCTACAGAATTTTTGACGGAACTATACCTGTGTGGGGGTGGGAAGGGATGAATTTAAATGTAGATTCTTTTTCTTGATTGAATTTGGTTCCTGTATTCAAAGGCTGTGTTCATGAAATTATCTGACAGCCACAAACCTTAAATTGGTATTTCTTATGATATTTGATATTTGCAGGCACATAAAATTCCTTTTAAAGCTCCCTTTATCAACACTCAAGTTTCTTAATCAGCTTATGTGGGATTCCTCCTCCTAGGAGAGAGAGAGAGAGAGAGAGAGAGAGAGAGAGAGAGAGAGAGAGAGGGATTCCAGAGAGACATACCATTTTCAGAGGCATTAAATCAAATAAGCAAATTGATGATATCTCAAAGTTCAAACATAAAAGAATATATTCTTCATCTTAAGCACATATAGGCCCCTCAAAACAACCCCTAATACCCCCTATCCCTAAATTGATATTTCAAAATATTATCATTATTGATATTATTGCACACGGATCACTCTCTCTCTCTATCTCTCTCTCACACACACACACACACAAATGTTCGAGTAAGGTGCGTTTCGTTGTGGGATATCACACACATGCTGGTACAGGAATTCACGATACCAAAGGGGCAGGCATTCCCACATCGATATACATATATATATATATGTATATATATATACATATATACATATATATATATATATATATATATATATATATATATATATATATATATATATATATATATATATATATATATATGGGCACATAAAGCCTCCAGGTAAGCAATAATACACATAAGAGTGAATATATATTATCCTTATCAAATATAAAACACAACATGAGTAAGACACACTCAGTACATTCTCACGAACACACCTACAATGACATGTATAAGCACAGACCCGTATGTGCAAATATGTTTGAGATTACAGATATATAATTAGATGGAATTGTCCTGAGTCTGGCGATTCTTTGGCAAATCTCCAAGCTTCTGCAGAAATAGTTTTAGCTTCGTAATTGCGTCCAGATCTTGAAGAGTGCTGCGAGCGATCTAAATGTCAATTTTCTTTCCCAAATGTCACTTTGCAAGGGAGCGTGTGCTGTTAATCCTGCCAGTTCTTTATCGATTCGAACGACCCGCCACCCTTTGGGCCGCAGAGTTTGGGGATACGATGTGTGCTGTTGGCAAAAACAAGGGTTCATATAGGCCCAAAGCCAACATCGAAATTGTGTAACCTGATCATTTTTTAAGAAATATAAAAGAAGCACGTCTGGTTGGTCACTCAATGAAAACAGCCACGTGACCAATGTATTTCAGCAGCATGCCGTGTTGGGAGTGATCAATTAAAAAATTTTGATAGTAAAAAAAAATGTAGTGGTTTTATATCCTCGTTCAGGTTAAATAAGAATGCATGATCAATGAATAAGTTATGTGTCCCGCCTTTTGTAGAATCAGTAAAAAGTCTAAAAGAAAAAAAAAGCGAAAAAAAAAAATTAATGGAACCGAACACAAAATAAGGGGCCGGTTTAGCAAAAATTTACATTATGAATTCAAACCCAATTTGGAGGGAGATTTTGAAAGAACAAAGAAATCGTTTTTTTTTTAGACATGATGGCCTGATTTAACGAATGCAGATTCTTTGGAAGAGTTCTTCACAGCACTCGGACCATAGGCAGAGGGGCCTGCGTACGCTGTAACCCTCCGGTCTGAGCAATGATTTATGATAAAGTGCGTATTGACCAGGGTCGACCCCATCCTTTAAACTGAAGGCCATCGAGGCGATGTTTAGATTTTCGGCCCTGTAACTCCATTGGTTCGCCCTGCATGCGCCAAAACATAGATCTATACAGCCAGACTGCCTAAATCACTTGAAACTGAAGAAACCTATGTTGGCAGTTTTGATGATAGCTGTGGTTAACGGTTTCTAATGTCTCGAGTGATATAATGTCAACCTTACGTATCATTCCCGTCTCGGAGAAAGATTCTTTGTAACGGCTATCGATTCAGAAATCAAAAGTTCAGTGATATCTAAATTGTCTGAAATTGATCAAGCATTTTCATTAAGACTTTTTGACTTCTCTATTTATCATTTTCCTTTTCGTTCTTTTTTTTTATCGTTTTACATTGTACAACCCTTAAGCTGCGTGAATCGAAAATGAAGAAGTACAAAGCAACAAAATATCTAATTTCATCTCATTTCACTTTATTTAATGTTTAATTTGATTTTCTCATATCCTTGGGTTTTAAGATATCCATGACTCGGTAACTTGAAGATATGAAGTCTTAATTTCTCACTAGTTGTAAAGATGATTCTTGATCTTTCAACTGGTAGTATCTTACTTAGATTTCCGAATATTTTTAAATCGTTATAATGAATCAATATCTAAGTGTTAATTGGTAGTTAATGAGCAATTATAACTGTTCAGTGTTTGATACGAGTTCGCTTGTACTTTTTCTGTGGCTAATCATGTTCGATATTCTGTATCGGATTCACAAGTTCTAAGTGAAATGCAATTAATTTTTGTCTACGAAATATAAAACAGAAAGAAATCATCATACAACAGTAATTCCATAGGATTCTTTTTATTTTATATTCCTCATTCCTAACATAACATTATTCTTAGATCCCCGAAATGTTGCTGGGCGAAAGCTCGGATTTACGGTCGACTTTGTGACGGATGAGCCAAAAAAAAAACCAAACCCCAAAATAAAAAAGTTTTCAATCCAAGACGTTGCAACTATGACTGAAAACTACACTTTTTTGCGTGAGATCAGCTGCAAGTGTCGTAGTCGACGATTAAAATTTTTGATAACCAATAAATGAATGAAGTTTTGAATTAAAATAGAAGCTCCTCTAGGACTAATGAGTTATTATGAAATAATATTCGTGTAATGATAAGTTTGACTGGAAGTAGCACATGGCCACATATTTGTACATAACAGTAAATAAGTTTCTAAATTGAGGCAAACCCCCTGTATCCGAAGTACACCTTTCTTGGCCCGATTTTCACTGGGTGCCCCACACTCGTAGCCTTGGATTGGACTAAGCATAGTAAATATCTATAGAAGAGCCTGTATTATGTCTAAAAGTGTGTGTAATACATCGAAACAGCTGTCTGTGGATGACATAATAATTAATGCTCCTCTATTCAAGGTTGAGCGCTCTTTAAGTGAGGTAACTCATCCATCGTAAGCTTATGCAATGCTCTTCCATAGGAATAGAGCACTCTGGTGGATAAGATATCGCTTAAATCCAGCCTTACTGACCACCCAGTTCCGTATTCCAGAGGTAGGATATCGGCCACCGGGTCCGATGTGAGGGTTTCAATTCTGCCTCACGGTACTGGATTGGATAAAGTCTATAGCCACACTGAAGAGATGTAGTACATCGAAACAGCTGTCTGTGGATGACACAATAATCATATATACATATATATATATATATATATATGTATGTATATATATATGTATATGTGTGTGTGTGCTCTTTTTTGAACGAACGTACTACTTTACTCAATTCGTTTTATTGGTGATATTGGCGATTTGAAAAGAAAAATAAATATATATACTTATTATCACCGTGCTACTAACGAGTGTCATCAAAACAATGGGTTATGTCTTAAAGTATTTTGTTTGAGTGAAATTATATTTTAATCCGTGTACATTATTACTTGCAATTTTCAATGAGATGAGTTGGACTGAAGTTTGCCTTGAATTAAACCCAGTTGAAATATACAAAATCAGACCATAGCATTTACTAGGAAGGACTAAAAGTATTTTTATTTTTATGTCTGATATTTTACATTCAATGATTTAACGTCTTTATTTTTTTCATTATAGTGAAGAAACAATTGATAAAAATCATTTGATAGGAAACACAGTGAAAAGAAACAATGGGGAGATTTCTTAGTAGAAGAAAACACAGTCGAGATAAAAAACATTGAAGAAAAACAGTTGAAACAATATCGTGAGATATTTGGGATAAAACATAGCCGAGAGAAAATGTATTTGAAAGAGAACTGTTGAAAGAAAACATAGTGCACATGACATGATTTTAATGACATTTCCACCATAACGCTGAATTTAAAAACTAGTAAATCTGAAATTGGTTGTATACTTTTCTTTTCAGAATTAATGAGATCTTGTTTTTGAAGGTTGAGCTTACTCCGTCAGAGGCTTGACATCCTAGGTTAATTCTTCGCTTGATTTCTTCTTCTTTTGAGGGTCTCATTGAGATTCGTTGTCCTCAGTAGATGTAGTGGACTACTTTCTCCAGTTCCACGTCTTGATTTTGATCTTATTTTTGGCGTGATTGTTGCTCATGATCTTTTTCTTGCTGAATTTATTATCCCAAAAAGAAAGGTATACAGACAATGCATAGTCATCTATGGAGTTGAAAATAGAACATAACCAAGACCTGCAAATTGAGAACCACGCAACGAGTACATGAAAGTATCATGCTCAACCTGAAATAGAGAGACCACAAGACAGCACAATATATCCGGGAGAAAACAGAGGTTCAAGACATCATATAATCCATTGAAAAACTCGAATGGCAATGGGTTGTCCATATTGCAAGAATGGCAGACAACTAATGGACATCACAAATCTAAACATTGATCCCCAGAGATCACATGCGCAACTGAGGCCGACAGAATACCAGATGGAGAGATGAGTTAGCCAAATCCAGAAAATCCTTGCTCCGCGACGCCCACGATAGAGAAGTGTTTCGAATTCTGGGGAAGGTCTGTGTCCAACAACAGACCATAAGAGACTGATGTCGATGATGATGATGATGGTGATGATGTCTGAAATTCGTATGTGTGCGTATGTGTTGGTGTCTGCACGTATATATACGTGTCTTTGATGGCACACGTACGAGTTTAGGCTAGCATTACATCATTATCTGAAGAGTTATTGCTATCTCATTTCTAGTAACCTGTTCAAGAAATATTGCACTTTGACCACCTGAGCTGACACCGTCGAGTCTATGGATGATTCCGTTGACATAAGGATTAATTTTTGATGAAATTGAATCTTAGCAAGAACGGAATATATAAAACCAAGGGCAAAGTCGTTTTGTATTGAAAGGACGAAAAGAAATAAATTTGGAAATTGTGATACAATCTCAAAACTCAATAATGATGCCAGTGTGCCGGTCTTTTGAGAGGAGGAATGATATCAGGAAGAGAGATGGAAGAGTTTGAGTTGGGTTGGGGAGAATAACAAATAATATATTAATATGATGGTTCAACTAAATACCAAAAGGATTGAATAGAAATGAATAAGGAGATCTGAAATTCCACAAACCACCAGAAATAATGACAGGCCTTGAAAGAGGGGGAAATATTCCGATATGAAACGTTAACAAAATATGAAGCAACGCCATATCTCTGTGTAAATATTTGTTTTTATGAATGCGTGTAAGTTGCAAGCATTGTTAATGAAATTCAATTTGAAACTTATATACAAATCAAATCTTTATGAATAATAAGAACTGTACGTACATTCAAAAATTTTATCTCTGAAATTTATTCATCATTTTTAAAAACTTTTAATTAAACTATAAATACCTGCTCACGTAAGTATCTTCTCCTTGGATGGGATGCATTTTTGTCACCTGGACCAGGAGTCCAAAAGTAACTTTGCTTATTCAAAAGAAATCAAAGGAAAATAGATAAATACCTTGATATACTGTATTGAACTGTCCACGCATTTTTTTGCAAAATAATCAATTTTTCGCTATTATAAATCATGCAATAAATTTTAGAGACGATTGCAGTCAGCTTAGCGGGGCTATTAGATTCCATATGACATTACTGGGTACTTCAAAAGAGGGCTGAATTTCAACGAAGGCGTCAAACATTTTTCTTGGTATACTCCTAAATTCATACGCATTTACCATATCGATTGATTTGTGCTGGAATACTGATACCATGATCAGATAGTGATTCTACAATTCCTAAATTGCGATCTCAGTGTTTGATGGGTTCATGTCAACGCTTTATTATTTACTATCACTCAAAGTATTTGGTTACAACTCTGCCAGATTCCTATCGCCATATTAACTGCATCAACCAGACTTTTGGGAATAACAGTCCTTTGTGGTCAAAGCTCTGACTGAAATTGTTTTCACCTCATTTAACGGTAAAATTATTCGAAAGATTTTGTAAGGGTCAAATCCACAGAAGTGACGTAGTGTTATAATGTGAATATTTCTTTTACATGAAAAATTACAGACTAAAATCGATCAAGACGTGGAAAAATATTCAAGCTACTTCTAAACGCCGTATTTTGTCACTTTGAGCATTCTTTCATTACTAATCGTAGACATAAGACACTCCTACTAAAATTCGTCTCTGCATCGTTTGAGATACTTTGATATTTTTTCTTAGAATAAATTTCGCTTGCCAAGAAATTACGAAATAAGTTAATAAGCCTTCGATTTTTAATTAGTACGAATGGAAGATTGTAATGAGTCACATCTTCTTTAATAGTCATGTGCTTATAATTAGCTGCATTGAATTGGAGCTACTTTTCCTCGAAGGTCACTTCATCTCCGATTCTCTCATCTTTTCTATCTGCCTCTGAATGGGTCGATGATCTCGATATTATTCAAAGTGTTAATGAAATAGAAGGAATTATAGGACTTTTGGGAAATCCATGGTGCATTTTTGCAGTTGACGAATATATTACAAAGTATTCTATAAATTAATAAGGTATTTTGAAAGAAAGAAAGGATTTCCCCTGAGAAAGTGGATAGATTGCACGAATAGAATTTCATTTTAGGTTTTGTATTTGATGGTTGTTTCCGTAAATTTCCATGAAGATAAAATAAAAATATTTTCACATTTGAATGGAAGCAACAATTCTGATAGAATCAACATTCACCGACGGACTGAAGATTGTCAGCATTTTTTTAATGTCATTGTTGCGAAATATAGTGAGTTATTCGTAATTATTAAGATATTTAGAAAAGCAGGCATGACAGAATACTTCCGCTAGTAATACAGAGAAAATATTATTATTAAATAAAAATACCTATACGCGTATTTCTATATATATATTCTATGTTGGAAGTATTCATTCAACATTAAAATATACATTTATTTAAGTTATAAAAATGAATGAAACTTGTTTGAAAAATTTACAATCTTACCAGTTCAGAGGAACATTTTCCAGACATTTTAGTCATTAATATTTTCGAAATTAGTTTATATATTTCAGCTGATGACTTCGAAAAGTGACCTACCAATTTATTTCTCATCCCAGAGTATCTAAATTCGTCTAAGTTATTCTTGAAATTATTTATACTTGTACTAATTTTTACATAAGATGGTAAACTATTTCAGTATTTTGAAATTCTTTGGGAGAGAAAAATCAATTTGTTTTTGTGACTAAATAGATAAAAATTAAACTGAACAAATATTTCAAGGTGTGTTGAGTATTTAGAAAAATCAGTTTCGAAATCTTCACTAAATTCAGCAAAAACGTGACGAGGACACGTGCGACTCTCATGAAGCAAATTAGATCACGTAACGAAGATGATGCTCTTACAAATCACGTTCAAAATTTATACTTTCAAAAAGTATCTTATTTAAGAATTTGAATGTGCCTGGTGAAAAATCCAACTTCATCTTTGAATTTTTTAGCAACTTCTTGGTTTTATCAGTCAGTTTTTCTTAACGAATCTTTCAAAATCTTACATTTTACGAGACTCAAAACTCTGGCACAATAAAAAGTGACATACACTGTACATAACTAAATTTTGTTTGTTAAACAATATAAAAAGTAGGTGTCTTAAGCGATGAAGTAACATGCAATAGAATCAATGTCTTTTCAGTGAGATTTGGAAGCCTTTGCTCACTATAGGTGCGTAGGTAAAAAGAAACGAGCTAAATAATACATGCAAACAGATAACTTATCAGTGTCAAGAAGTACATACCGTAACGGAATAGCTAGGAATATTGTCTCTGTGCAGAATAGAATATCGCCAACAAATATTCAACCAGATAATTTTGAAGAAATTCATAAAATGTGAATAACTCAAAAAGTCTCAGGGGGCAACTCTCCCCGGGGAAGAGGGGTTGAAATCGTAAGTGGGAGGATTTTTGGAAACCTAGTTGGGGGATTTTATTCGATTCCAAAGCGTGTTTTAATGAAACTTGTGTTTGAATGGTCACACCTCTGACTGACCATTTTTCCATAATGGAATCGTTTGAATCGAATATGTTGATAACAGTTGAGCAGAAAGTTATAGGGTAGTTATGAAAAATGGAATATTCCTGTTGCCGTAGATATCACAGATTTTTAAATGATTTCCTTTATATTATGCTGCTATAGCATGAATCTTCGGTATTGGGATGATGACGCTAAAAAATTTGATCGGGAAAGAATAGGTTGTAAAAGCTTAAGAACGACCAGTCTAAGAGGGAAGCAATAAAAGATGAATTGATTTACTCCACTGAAGACGAGACCTTATGATTTCTTTTTCAAAGGAAAATTGAGTTCTAGTATATTCTCAAATTTGGACAACCGCTTAAAAGCAAAAACAAATAGTTTAGTTCTGTTGGCTGTTGCAAATTTATATCTTTATATCGTCGATCTGTTCCAAACTGAGTTTTGTAAATACTTATGTTATATCCATAAAATATCTTTTTCTTTTTTCAGAACAGGCAAAGCAAAACATTGAACTGATTTAGAAATTGATGTCTAACTGACTGATTAATTATTTGCTTATTAGGAAAGATTTATCGCATTAAAATGTTCCTCAGTGTGAAATAGATGTGTTGAAAGAGACACTTTGTGCAGTCGAAGCATACGCTTTGTTGGCTAATGATATATTTTCTTGTATTTTGGTACGGATCATTATGAAGCGAAACCAACATGAAATTGATAAAAACGGATGATCGTGAGAGCAACTTCAATATTCAATGGAACATGTTCAGCCAAGTTGGGAGAATGGCTGTAGCTACTTTTACAAGGGTAAACAATAGACACGATTTAGGTTCTTAAGCACGCGAGGGAGACTTGTACGAACGTTTCTTTGGAACACTCATTCCTTTCATAAAAAGATAGGACAAAGAGATAATGTTTTTTATGCATTCGCCTTGTTTCGTTGTACAAGGAAAGCTGAGTAGCAATGTAATGGAAAAAATGCATGTTTTGTCATATGAACGACAGACTGATGCACAAACACGCAAAAAATGAAAAGCGTGAGAGAGAGAGAGAGAGAGAGAAAGAGAGAGAGAGAAAGAGAGAGAGAAAGAGAGAGAGAATTGGTACTGTAAGTAGACAAACAAATAAGTGAAATGGAGACAGAGGGAGTGAAGTAAGAGAGATGATAAAGATGCTGAATAAATATAAATAGAGATGGACGTATATCATACTAAATCAATGTAAAGAGCCAATTTGTTGGTTTTCTCTTCAACCATTCCCATAACCAATGGAGGATGGAATCGTTTGTACGACCATACTAAAATACACCAACACTGATGGACAAAACTGAAATCAAATAGCAATCAGTGTTATTAATTTACTACAGCTTGAAAGAAATACTAATTCAGCAAAACTAGAAAATATCCCATGTCTATATTTTATCGGTGATTTTTGTCCCCAGCGGGAGGTACTGTGTAACGGCCGATCCAATTTTTTTTTACTTTTTATAATGGTTTTGTTTTTGTTAACAAGTGAAAAAAATTCTTAAATCTTGACCAATTTTGCCGAAATTTGGCTTCAATTTTGACAAAACCTTAAGAATGGTTGATGACGGTCGATGGAATTGTCTTTTTTTTGCATTTAATTTGTAAATAATCATACGTCAACATGCAAAAATATTGAACTTTGCAACTGTGGAAATGACTTCAATGAAAATTGTTATATAGGTTCTTGGGCACCCAATTACTGAAAATATATTACGTATACAAGAATTTAAAAAAATTGTTATCTTGGAGTTAATGGTTCCTATAAACAACTAATTGCCAATCTGTTAGATCAGCATAACGTGTTTTATCAGTTTTGAGAGACCAACACCACGGCTCCTTCTCTCTGTATCTCCGTCTCTGTTTTTATTTTAACTGTTTTTTTCCGGGGACTTTTATACTTTTAATATGTTTTTATACAGTAATCCACGGTCCACCCAACTTAGCCGATAGAAGAACTAATACTAAAACATTGTAAATAAGAATTCAGTATCATGAGGAAATTTATAGCAGAGGAATTACAGATGTGACAGAAAAGTCGTTTGAGGATGAAAGGCTTTTTTTTTCTCTCATTTGAAATAACATACGAGAGAGCTGCCCACAGGATGGGAAACATTGACTGGTCAAAGAGGTATTTGGTGAGAGCTGTGCATCGGAATAATTGCCGTATCATGTGGTAATTTTGATTATAATTGGGTATGTGTACAACGCGTTGGCAACTGGGCTATAACCTGAACTTTGATGGAGAAAAATACAAATGACAGATAATAAGATGTTTGGTAAAGTGATTACTTTTTTCCTAGTCTTTAGTTTAGATTTAACATAACTACCATGGATACTATTTGGGGAAAATAGTCCGAGACATCATAGAATCTATTAAAAAAATTCAAATAGCGATGGGCTGGTCATGTTGCAAAAATTGCAGACAAGTGGTGGACATCACAACTCACAACATGGATTCCCAGAGATCACATGCAAAACTGTGGCCGGTAGAATACAAGATGGGGATACGGAGTAGACTAGTTCAGAAAGTATTGGCTCTGCAACACCCTGGGAAAGGTCTATCTTCATTGATGGACGATAACAAACTGATGATGATTATACAGAGTTGTATATATATGTGCACATGTATTTACATCAAGATACATACCTTGTAATTCGGCTGCAATACTTTGTTAATGCGTGTCTGGTTCATTGAAACGGACAAGGAAAGTTTTTTGGTCACCATTGGTCAAGTACAGGAGAATATATGTCTGGATGCAATGTATGCAAGTATTGTCTGGATAGAATAGGTCGAGCACTTCCAACTGAACATTCAGTCAATGTCAATGTCATGGGAAAACTATGCGTTACTGTGGTGTTTTGAACGAATTTATTTTGTTCCCTCATTCAATTTAAGGGGATCCACTGTTTTGCAAAGGTTGCATTGCATGACAAAGAATTGGTGAATGGATTCTGTATGGTTAGGGGGTTCCAGTTATTGAATTATTCAAGATTCCTTCTCCATTTCCCTCAAAGACTTGATTGAGTGGTGGACCTTTTAATTTGATAATAAACACTACCAGCATAGCTATCTTTTTGCAGTTGTTCTCACGTAATATGCAGATGCTACTGACAAGAATTTTGCGTATAGGGAATTTGTGAGGTATTGTTCAAGTAGGTTCGTATTGCACTCTGTTTGGAGAGGTGGCGGGTAGGATGTCTTGATAAAATGATTGCGGTTTGTCCAAAATAAGATTACGACAGTTGTTGATGGGAGACACAGTTTCTTAAAGAACAGGTGAATTCATATATGACATTGATGTTGTTTTGATAGAAGTCTTAAAAGTTTCTTTTAAGAAAAATAGTAAATAACTAATTTTATGCGTTTGTCGGGTTTGATGGGAAACTCATCTTGTTTGGTGCATTTAAAAACAATAGAATAAGTTTATAGTTTTGTTTCTATTGCAGTTACTGTTTCTTACTGTAATGGAGTTTTAAAAAAAAATCTGATTCCGTTTTGTTGTCAGAAACGAAGTTGAGAAAATCATTATCTTTTAGGATTTGCTTAATACATCAAAGTTTTTTTTAATGAAATATCGTGCGGGAAGTGGAGATTAATTCTGTCCTGTTGATGAAGTTCTTGATAACAGCTACTTTACAAACCTGGAGACATTTGCTTTTGTGATTTAACGGGAGTTCTTACTTGTAGGCTCTTGTACTGAGAGGTGGTAAAGGATTTGATAACTACCACGACACTGATAGAATGTGCAGCCTGAAGCGCTCAGTCAGATCTACAGTTTGGACAATTCTTGCATACACTGCACCAAGACAAACATTGTCTTGTGCGTAAACAGGAGAGATTCACAAAAAGATTGAAACCTTTTTTCCTTGTCTGTCCAGATATGTATTTATGTATAAATTGTTTTTCTTGTGTGTCTAAATCGATACTGTGTTTCTGTTTGTATGGGAACTGACTGGCTTTGAAAGAAGCTATTCAACAAATGGACATCTCTGTCCGGTAAATCAACGAAAAGAAAAAGAAAAGGCACAAAACACTGAGATGAAAATTGAAAATGCAGAGTCGAAGAAAGTATACAGCTACATCTACCTAGGACATGTAAATCTTAAAAGATTTTCAAATCCCCGAAACGGTTACATAGTAAACAGCTAATGATCTCAAAAAAAAAAAAAAAAAATTCATACATAGTACTATGATATAAAATTTTGTGTAAAACATAAAGTCTCTGGAAAAAATACATAAATTACATTAACAGATATTGGAAAATAAGTGACAGAAATGACATAAGTTTTTCAAAGTTTTTTGGAAATATATTTACTGTTTTAAGCTGTCAAGCATCCTAGACAGACACTCTCTCATTCTATCTCTCTCCCGCTCATTCTCTCTCTCTTTATCTCTCTCTCTACATATATATATATATATATATGCTGGACGATATATTCTTCCAACAAACTATTATTAATATGTATATATATATATATATATATATATATATATAATCACACACATATGATAGTGTTAGTTCATTATATAGATGCTTATCTATGCACATATACGCATAAATATATATATATATGCATTTATAAATATCTACATAACAACCTAATACTAATATATATTTAAAAATGTGTATCTGATATTTCCAGCAATATATATATATTTATGGATATTATTATGTCATCCACAGACAGCTGTTTTGTTGTATTACAACTCTTCAGTGTGGCTATTGACTATCCATTATCCCATCCAGTACCACGAGGCAGGATCAAAACCTTAGCTTCAGACCCGGAGGCTGGTATCCCCTCTCTACTCTGCAGAACTGAACGGTCAGTGAGGTTGAATTTCAGCAATATATTTATTTATCGTATATATTCCTCATTCACCAGAGTGCTCCATTCCATTTTGGAAAAGCATTGCGTAAGCTTACAATGAACAAGTTACTTCACATAGAGAGTGCTTAACCCGGAATAAGGAAGCGTTTATATATATATGTATATATATATATATATATGTATATATATATATATATATATATATATATATATATATATATATATATATATATATATAATGGCCTGAGTCTCCCTTCGTTTATATCTTTGTTTCCCCATCCGTAATATCTATTAAAGCACATACATATTATACTTTGATCTTAGGAAGAGCACACAGCTACTCTGATCCTAAGAAGCATCACTGGATCTTTCTTCTGAGCTCATGCATCTTTGTAAATCAGTCTTTTGAGGGCAGATATGAAATAAAGACATACATTGATTCATATATTTATATAAAAAGAATGTAATCTTTCTCAGTATCAACAGAACTTTTCTGCACATACATCAAAACGCCTAGCATTGGAAAGAAAGGCTAATGGATTCTGCCTTAATCTGCAGGCGCATACTTACAACACAGGCACATATTTACAGATATAAATTGATAAATTTGTTATTGATCAAGAGATACACAAAATAGCCTAGAGACAGAGATTCAGCATACGTACAATATACGTTTCTGTGTCGATGTACAAAAGATTACAAAACTACATTGACAGATATTAGGAAATGGACGACTCAAGTGATACGAAAAATCTATTGAAATTTTTTCCTGATATTCAGTATTTAAAGCCGTAAAGCTTTCTACACACACACACACACACACATATATATATATGTGTGTGTGTGGTATTGGATGGGGTAATGGATAATCTATAGTCACACTGAAGAGTTGTAATACAACGTAACAGTCCTCAGTGGATGACTCGATTACTTAATTATTATTATAATCAACGCTCCCTTATTCAGGGTTGAGCACTCTTTAAGTGAGGAAACTCGTGCATTAAAAGCTTATGAAATGCTCTTCCAACTTTGGAAGAGAGCAGTCTGGTGGATAAGGAATTATGCATAAGTAAATATATCGCTTAAATTCAACCTTGTTGTCTGTTCAATTCTGCGTAGGGTAGAAGTAAAATGTCAGTCTATGGGTCTGAAGCGAAGGTTTCGATCGTACTTCCAGGTACTGGATAGGATAATGGATAGTCTGTAGCCTCATAGAAGAGTTGTAATACAACGAAACAGCCGTTTCTGGATCACTCAAATATTTAATTATATATATATATATATATATATATATATATATATATATATATATATATATATCTGTCTGTTCATGTATTCTTAAATGCGTTGTATAATCGATCGCATTAATCATCATTCACACATCGACATGAAGATGTTTCAAGATTTGGGGTCTTTGGCATTCTCATAGCTTATGTCACTTTTTCTAAGGTAGGAATAAGTTTAGTAAGAGCCTGAGGCACATGTCAATTTTGGGCCCCAACATTATTAATAACATGAAACATTTTTTCAAAATATTGGATTGGATTGGTCCTCCTCTGGCATTATCAACAGCTTTATCACGTCGAGTAATCGATTCATACGGGTTTTGAATAGTTTTTAGAGGAATTTTTGGCCATTTATCGAGCAGATCCTGCGTCAACTCCCTCAAGGCTGCTCGTCAGTCGATTAGTTGCTGTCCCCAGATGACACCACAAATACTTGATTATATTAAGATCCGGTGATCACAGAGTCTTATCCAAGAGTTGAAGTCCATTTTCCTGTATTTTAAACCTGGGGTGTGAATTGGTGCATAATTGTTTGAAAAGACGATACCACCATCGGAAGCGAATGTTTACACCATGTGATACAAATGATCAGCCCTACTTCAGGGATAGTTCTGGGAGTTCATTCTGTCATGCAGTGCTACCGCTGGAACAAGAAAATTCCAGAATATTGCCACCAAAATCATCACAGATCCACCTCCTTGCTTAACAAATGGCGTGTGATAGTCAGGATTATATGCTTCTTCAGGCTGCTTCCATGCGAAAACGCAGACAAAATTTGGGAATAATTAAAAGAGAGATTCGTCCGAGTATATCACATGTTTATTGTTCTATTCTTATGGTTATTACGCCATTTTTTAGGTGGGGGTGAGGGTGTTATACTGAGGCAGGGCTTTTCTACGTGCATTGGGAACTTTTGGATTCCCTTTCTATTACCAGCTGCGGGGGATACGTCACCCCTGGGCAGCACTGTTCCATCGCACTTAACGAAACAGGTCGGGCTCTTGCTGCATCGGCTTGAGCTATTTTCCCAGGGTGTCTCCTATTTCACCTCCCCCACCCGTAAAGCCCCGACCTTGTGTCACATTTTGCTCTAGTGGGAGAGTGAATAAATAGCATACACCACTTTTTACGACGTTCCATGTTGATTTGTTAAAACAAATGTTTAGCGATCGCAGCCCTTCCATTTTGTCCAACTCCATAAAAAAGGGACTTGTTAGTTGCTGATTAAGTTCTGCAGTCATGTTTCGGGTTGTGGTTCAATGATTTTTCGATAATTCACGTTTTAAAATTACACGGTCTCTGTTTCTAAGCTTTGGAATACAAGTGATATCAGACAGGTGTTCATATTAGTTTGTCTCACCCCTGTAAAAATGGTTCGTTGAACTCATCAGATCGAGTTTTTCGAGGAGCGCCAAAATCTACCCTTAGTCTGTGGGCTCAAGGCTGATTCATCGAAATCCTGATGGATAATATGGCACTGGTTCGTCTAGATTCTTACCGTAATAGATCAATATCGATTTCATTTCTTGTTAAATTGGAATTTCATGGTCAATTTACCTCAATCGCGCGAAACTTACATGAAGGTATTATTTTTCACTTACCAATCAAAGGAGGAGATTGTTATACGAACTATGAAGCAGGTATGGAACAGTGGTTTGAATTGTTATTCCAGCGTACGCGATTATTGGTTTGATGCCTGAAGAAAACATTTCAACTTTCTTTCCGTGACCTAAGCTGTCGTTGCTAGAGCCAACTCTTCCTATCTTATTCACGTTTTAAATTTTAAAGTAGAGATTTATATGCCTGTCACTTTGTCTGGATACTAAAGCAAACGTTCGTGTTTACTCAGCTATAACATCGAATGCAAAACAAGCTTCTGCTTCCCCGGTGTGAAAATGCCAGTGAGTAATGCAAACGAAGCACATGGAACTTCATAAGAAATTGATTTGGTAATTTATTTATAAACATCTCCAATGAGAAAACAAAAAGCAGTACAAAAGGGGATAACACACACACACACACGCGTGCGCGCACACACATACACACACACACACACACACACATATATATATATATATATATATATATATATATACACTTTTTATTACCGTTCTAAATGGGATGTCATTAAAACAGCAAATGATCTGAAAAAATAATGTCTCTCATTCTGGATGAAGGAAATTGGTATCACTTTATTAAGTCCATCCATCAAAGTAAGCGATTATTCAAAAGAAAGGCATCATATTGTAAAAGAATGTTCTGGTTGAATAATTATTAGGTTTTGAAGTTCAACTAACAGAGTTAAATTTATCGATTCTGTTAAATCAAATAACGGAAGATTTATGATCCTATCTTAGATAAATGAGTTTTGCCCCGTAACATTCATAGTTTGTTATCTCCTTTGCACAAACCATTATTGTGAAGCCGAATATGTGCTTATGATGAAATTCTGTTTAACCAGCCATGAACGTTCGCTGCCACTTTCCAAGGGGCGGGGCAAAAGGATCTATTCTGAAAATATATTAGCCATCATCCTGTTATCAGCAAAAAATGATACCAGCTTTTTATCTGAGTGCCTCAACTTAGTAACACAGAACAATTGAACTGCAGCATTATATTTTATTGACTGTAAAGCTCCAACTTTCGAAACCCTTTCACCTTAAGTGAAAAGGCTGGAGTCATTAGAGAGAGTGTGTGTATCTGCGGGGGGGGGGGGACGTTCGCCCCCTCATCTGCAAGGGGACATCCATGTATTCAACTGATGGTGGATGGAAACTTGAATAGAACAAATATTTTCTTGTTGAACTTGCTTTTCCAGCTATCGTGTTCATTTAGTAGGGAAATACAATTGTTTGTCTTCTTAACATCTTGAATATATCAAATGATAATGTAAGAGTGTAGAATGAAAGTACGTTGTATAATACTAGCTCAATGCCTGCACCACTGACAGGTTATTCGGCTAATATATATATATATATATATATATATATATATATATATATATATATATATATATATATATATGACGTCGGAAAATTAAAAGGTTAGCGGAAAAAATTGTCGAATTCTTAGGTTGATGATGAATCAACTCGGTAGGTTTTTCGGTAAAATTAGTACCTTTAAAGATGAAATCATAAGTTGGCTTGCATGCATCTGAGATTAAAACCGACATAACAGATTTAGTATTCACATGGGTAAACATTCAATAGAAATGACACGAACAACGAGTCGTATTTATTGTTATACTCACTGATCTCTCAGCATTATATGCGTTTTTGGGTAACGTTAGCAAGTAAGCCCTCTTTCAAAAAAATGAATACGTTGTATGAAATAGTATCAATATACAATACACATAATACCTCATATAAAACGACAAACCACGTGTATGACATGAACTTTACTGTAAGAAAGGGAGGTAGTGTTTTATCAACACTTCTTGGGCACTTTCTTGATATAACTGTTTTGTTTTTTAAATGCTCGAAACAGTCACATGGTAAACAACTGATGATCCCAACAAAAGACAATTCATACATCGTACCATTATAGCAAAGTATAGGGAAAAGAAAGAACGAGAATAACAGCGGAGAAAATTACATGAATTTCATTGACAGATATTGGGAAATAGGTGACTGATGTGACGCAAAAGGACATTCGGAAAAGTTTTTCATTGCTTAGTGTTTAAAGCTGTAAAGTTTTCCAGAATATATATATAATGGGAATCGAGGAACCAATTTCGTATAATAGTTACATTATAAATAGGGCCCTCCCTCTAAAGCGTTTAAAGATGCATTTTACCCCCAAACCTTTTGATTTGATTTTAATTTTAGAAAAGGTCTCCTTCGTTTTTGACCCCTTGAAGAATTATATATAAACATATAAGATAAGAAGATACACATGTGGCCAAAAAGTAGCCCCAAACATGGAGGCCATTCCCCCGCAGACATCATCAATTTGACATCGTTATGAGCCTCAGCCCCCCCCCCATGTTTCCATGGTTTCGAAGGTCCTTTCATCTCTGGTAGCAAATGATGCATCCAAGACTCATCCATGGCCACGGATAACCAGGGAAATTTATCGATATCAACATCGAAATTTTTGAGAGTGTCCCTTAAGCTGAATCCACTTCTGATCGGGTCAAAACAAGCTTTTGGTATCCAGCGACCTGAAATTGTGGCCCTTTGGAGTTCATGGCAGATAACTGTATGGACATGGTCCTGGATGATACCCAGCTCAGTTGCAATGTAACGCTCGGCTATTCGTAAATCTGCCATGACTATGTTATGGATTTTGTCAATGTTTTCTTGTGTAGTGACAGTAATATGTCATCGTTGACGAGGTTCACCTTCCATGCTTCACCTGCTTCGTTTTTAATTGAGCTCCCTACTCTTTGATTATGCCGTATCCCTCTTTAGTGCTGCTCTTTTGTCCTCAAGTGATAAGCCCTTGATGCTGAAATTGTCAATGGTTGCACAATGGGTGATATCTCCTCAACAAGTGCTGACACTCCAGTTTCAATTTCCTGGAACAGAAAAAATAAAACAGACATGAACTTCAGGATTTTTATGAAATCATTCAAAGAGTTGAAGTGTATGTGAACCAAGTTTTTAACTGTGTAACTCATGTTCTAAGGTCATTAAAATATCAATCATCTCTCGCACTATATAATGTACGTTGTACTTACAATACGCAACGTTTCATTAGTATATAACGTAATTTCCTACTAAAGTGTACCGATGGGGAAATATACATCAAGTTATGCCAAAAAAGATACACACTTCAGGCATCAGATTATTTCAAAGTTGAGACACCTAATGAAATTCTCCCTTAAGAGTGATTATTGGGTATAATATTAACTTCATTTAAACTCAAGTTATCACCATCATCATCATCATCATTCTTTTAACATCCGTCGTTGGACATAGACCTTCCTCAGGATTCGCCACAATTCTCTATCTGGGGCGTCGCAGAGCCAGTATTTTCTAAATTTGTCCAGTCCATCTCTCTATTTTGTATTCTGTCGGCCTCAGTTTCACATGTGATCCCTGGGGATCCATGTTGTGAGACGTGATGTCCATCGGTTGTCTATCATTCTCACAACATGGCCTGCCTATTGCCATTTAAGTTTTTAATAGATTCTATGATGTCTCTGACTCCCGTTTTCTCCCTTTAACTAAAGTAATTACAGGAGATTTTTTAAGATATATCTTTCAACTTTATAAATATTCATGTATACTCAGCCATTCTTAATGTTTGTCAAATCTGATATTTCATGTCAATTTGTGGTGACCTCTATCTTGGGGCACTGATTGTTCACTTATACACTCAGCCAGGAATACCAGTCTTAGTTTAAATCTATTTTAAGATTGCTTCATAGTATCTGGAAATTGTGACCCCTAATCCACTGAACGTGCTAATAAATGTTTAATAAATCACACACACAAATGTCAGGTTAGAGCAAAAAATTATTTCTTCGTTCGAGAAGTTCCTACAAATAGAACTCAACTTTGCAGGATAGTCTTATATCATTGGGTGCGTTGATAGTAAGACATTAACAGTAGGAATAAGACACCATCTTCACACGATGACCAGACAAATAATTCATTTCGAGTATCATTAAAAAATCAACTTTGGTTTCAGATGTCCATCTTGGTGCTTCTAATCCCATGATTTTTTAAGAGTATTAATATAAAGGACAGGAACACTGAGTACACTTTGCACTCCGGTTACAGCTCAAGATTACGATCTAATTGGTTGTCAAATAGCTTATACACTTTGAAGTACACTTCAAATAGAAGAGGAAAGTATAAGACATATAAACCAATTGCAGAAAGGGAAGAAGATGATAAAACAATTACAAATATTATCGATGGGAACAAGTGACTAAAGAAATATTGTTTCTAAGGATTCAATTTTTCAGTTTCAGAAAAAAAATCAAATCTTGGAAAGAGTATTTAGAGAATATCTTTTAACGACGGTTCATATGTGGCCAGGAAGATATCAACACTGAATGAAAATGACAAAGTGATCTCCGAAAAGTATGATCAGTTTAAACATTACAGTCTGGCTAAAATGATGAAATGTACCATTTGTGTACACAACATAACTGAGCTGATATATATATATATATATATATATATATATATATATATATATATATATATATATATATATATATGTATATATATATATATATATATATATATATATATATATATATATATATATATATATATATATATATTGTTTATTTATGGCGTAGTGAGTCTTTATATCATACATACAAACATGTATACCTCGTTAATTCAATTATTGATAGCGGAAATAATTACTTTCGACAGTTTTATAAAATCGCTTGATGAAGTGAAAGCATAAGTTGTTAACAGCAAATTACGCACAACTGATTGTTTTTGTGATATTTATTTATGTTTTATTTGTGAATTAGAGAGTGAAACGCATTTTTCTTCGTAACGTAATATTGAAAAAAACACTTTTTTCCCCTAAATTATAAGTTTTCATATAACTTTGCACCATGTGTATATGGTTTTACATCAGTAGAAATATGTTTATATTTAGTAGATTCTAATACTAAAACTCGTGTGTAAAAGAAGGACTATTTTATTGATAAGCTACAATATAGCTTGAATAAAAGACGATACTGAGTCATACAAGGAGGAAGCAGCATTTTAACGGTTCGACTATATCTGGACCTGTTGAGCTTGACCAACCACTTGTTCACTGTATGGGGGTGTGACAGTTGACTGGTAAGGGTGTAAATTGAAATCAATGTTTAAAGAGCCACAGCGATTTTCTCAGGATGAATTTAATGATTTACCAACAGATCTCGGTCTTCCGAAGAAAACTGTAGAGCTCTTGAAAGGCTGATTAAAAGGTATAAACCTATTACATTAAGAGAAAATTTACTCTGGGTACTAAAATAGAGAAAAATAGTTTGCACCATATTTCATGGATCTTTGGTTCATTGCGTAGATGAACATAAATTTAGTAGAGATAATATAGAAGAATGGAAAAATATACATAGATACGTCTAAAAGAAGCTTGAAATTGGTACCACTTCATAATTGCTATACAAATGCATCAACACTGGTTGTCATTTTTACATTTAAACATAATTTGGCAAACAATCCCGAGAGAATCAACTGCAAAGAGATCTACAGCTTTGAGCCCAAACTAACCTCAGATTTAGCTGAGTGAGTTCTGATAAAGTGTAGCTGCAATCGTTCTATATTAGGTTTGGATTATTTAAACAGTTTGTCTGATCCCTATCAAACGACTGAATCTGTTTTATGAAAACCGCCAAATGTTTCCTTGTTTGTCTAAAGGCCAAATGTAACAACAACTTTACAGGACCTGATTGTTGAAAACCAAATTCTAATGCATAATTTGATAGTACGATGAATGGCCTAAATGAGAGACTTGGGTATCATTAGAGAAATAACTCCTGAGTTCTTACCTAACAATTAGGATCAAAATTACCAACAAAAAACATTATTTTCATTCAAGTTTGATGAGCTGGGTCGCATCATAAATCTCAAATTTCGAAAAAAAATACTGAAGCGGGGAGTGAAACTTAGGATGAAAAATTCCATCTAGACATCAAGGTTATGAATAGCAGATACCGGGTATGTTTGGATATCAGTATGATGGATGAGAGCCGCTGGATGATCCATAGGGACGTATCAAAACGAAAGTATACAAAAGACCAGCAACCGTTTATCTATATGACTTATATGAAAGTAATTGAATTGTTTGCTTTGTTGAAGAAAAAATTACATTGACAAAATATTTTCATAGAGAAATAATTTAGAAAATTGTTCTATCGATCCATTGAAATTTACTATTAGCTATATCCTCATTTAAATCTATTTTGAATTCTGTATTAAAATGTGATGTGATGGAAACATTTTGAATATATTTTTTGAAAGCCAAAAAATCAAAATTCAGAATTGAAACAATTTCTAATGACGAACATTTTGAAAACTTGTGTCATAAAAGACAAAGAATAACAGGCAAATTGTTTCGTATAAAATTGACGTGGAATTCACACGAAGAGATTACGGACACCAGATGCATAAAAATGCTTGTAACAATATGAGTCAAACAAATGTCAGATGTAGGATTTTAAGCAAAATATTGTTATCCATACAGTCAATGGGAATATACTTACTTTAGATGAATTAACAACCATTGCCCGCGCGTGTACCAGGACTAATTATCTAAGAAAGGGATCCCCAAAATAGATTGTTCTATTTACAATTATCTGAGAAATACCAGCAAAGGATCTGGGCCTCGTTGGTCCCAAATTACAATAAAGACATCCAAAAGTAACTTGAGAAAAATGTCGTTATTAGAATATCTCTAGAGGTGTATTCATGCAACGTTTCAAGGTTGTATTCCCAAATTGTGACCAGGAACACCTTGTCATACACATATCACTCACATAGGTAGATACTGTAGCCTACTTGGCTGGTTGGTCGGGCCCTTCGTTGGGCTACAGTGATTCAATATATTAACCACACCATTGTAAGCAATATAATCTATAATCTCTTCACGAATCCCGTATATGCTCGTGTATGAGGCGATGTTTTGAGACCAAATGTTTCGGGTAAAAACATTGGACCCGACCTTATATATGGATGATAATTCTGTTTGGTTCCAATACGCTCTACATCGGGAGAGTTAAATGCCTATTTGCTTTATATGCGTAGGATGTTCACCAGTCACAATCAATAAACAATGAAGACATCAAATATGTAATAGCTGGTAGCTAAAAAGCTTAACAGTGCCTTCAGCAACTGACAAAGTCAAAAGGAATTCTATTTTTTGATAACGTGGCATAAATGCTGAATTTAAAGAATAATCTTCACATACAATAGTCAGCAATGTGTGTTTGTACTCTCTTCCACTAATGGAAATGACTGACGTAGTAGAAAGGAATTTTATTTTTTGCCGTAGTATGAATGCTGACTTTAAAGAACATCATCATCATCATCGAATTTAAAGAACAATCTACTCATATAGTAAGCATATATCCAAATTTCTTCTCTGTTTGCGCATTGATCTAATTTGTTATTTCCTTATTATGACACAACGATAATGATTACGCCATAGAAACCCTTAAGACTTTATGTCTGATCACATATTGAAAGAGAGTTGAGTGGAGACTTGAAAAAAAATTAGAATTAGGACACTAGAAATATCAAAAATGAATTACTTAATGAAAGGGCTTTAGGTTCGTTGGCGTCAAGCCACACATAAACAGCCTGCCATTTTTGACGGGTATATTCTAGTAAAAATATAAAAGAAATGAAAGCAAAAACAAAAGCATCGTTGGGTATAGACCTCACCCATTTATGTTCAATAGAACACTATTCTCCAAGTTCATTGTAGATCAAATCTATATTGTCTACGTATATAAAATGAAATTTGTATACATATATTTCTTGAGTCAACATCTTTTGACAGCACAGGTGAACTATTGATATTTATAAACAACAAGATAAAGAGTCAAGTCCATGAATGATTGCCTTATAATACAATGACTACAAAATTTGTTCAACCCAGTTTATTCAAATGGAATCAAGATGACCGGAGAGAAAATTTATTGAGATCATTTCGTTTTTAATGATTGTTTCCCCGTATTCATAATCCGATTACATTTCAAACATCAATGAGAAGACTTTTTTTACCCAGAGGGTTAGTCTTGTAATGCGATCATACTTACATCGTGTAAAAGACTGCTTTACTAAAAAAAAAAGCAAAAAATATTTTCTTTTGATGAGGGATCAGTCAAATAATTCTGTTAAGAAAATTGTTTTTAAAAAAAAAAGTGTGAATTAATCATTATGATAGAGATGAGTTGATACATACTGGGAGGCATAGAAATAATGATCTATTTAACCCTTCATGCACAGAAAACATGATCCCAAAACTAATACTTTGAATATTAAAGCCATACTTGAGTTTAAGACGCCAGGTTTTTTTAATATAGAAAATGTTCAAAACAATCCGGATTGAAATTTATCATGCTGCATGCAAAACAAATTTTACAAAGTGAGAAACAAAGAAGATGTTGCTATTATGACTTATTCAATCATTACTAGTTTCTGGGACAGACGTTTTTGGAAATATTTTCTTTCTGCAATTAGGACAGTCAATCACACATTGACATAGAAGCCTGAAAAACCTGATCAACTGCTGATGTTGAAATGGCTTGTCGATGATTTTCAGTGCAATAGAAGCATTGTCTTTAGAGGTGAGCGATTTCCTCGCGTTCAGCTTAATGATTTGAGTCTAAGTATACCAACGATTGCTTCGGGGATAGCATAAATTGACTCCTAATGAGAGTATCAGTCTCACCTTATGAAGTTGTTAGACTGAAAACATGCCCGTTATATAAAGATATATATTGTTATATATGGAAAAATTATAGAATAGATGGATATGTATTTGAAAATGGACATATTTGGTCCGACAGAATAGGTTATAACCTATATATAGTGTTATATTATATAGAAACGTGTAATGACGGGAGATCATTTCAAATAAGTTTCTGCATAATATAACACAATTTATAGTTCATAGATATAGAGATGCAAATCAGATATCATTTAATTTAATTAATTATACACAAAAAGGAAATAGAAAGGAATGAAAGTAATTAAGAATAAAGGCAGACTTGAAATGGTAATTAGGGGACGGAGAGGGGAGAGAGGGTCAGTCAGTGAAGACGCCCCCGTCTCTACGCGTGTTGTGGACTTTGTTAATTGAGCGTAACGAAGTGAAGTAGGCACATGACACATGGTACTTAACGGCGAAGACGAACAGAGCCTAATCTCTCTGTCTCTTAGTCTCTCTCTAGTTGATTATCAGAGACCACGGACATCAGGTGCATACAAGTGCTTGTAAATATAGTTAAAAATAATGTGTTTTGATGATAATGTCGATGCTTTCGTTGCCTTCCGCCAACGCGAAAGAAACGCACCTTGGAGAGAAATAAAACAAACACTTTAAGATTTCGTCATTCGTCATCCACTTGTTTAGTATGGTTTATTATGCAGCACTTACTAAAGATACCAACTGATGAAAATATACTTGCTGTTTAATAATTTCTATAGGTAGACGCACGTAAATTGCAATTTATCAAAAAAAAAAAAAAAATAAGGAAGCCTTACGATCAGATATAATTGTAATCGAAGAAACTTGTTAAAATAGTTGAATCAAAAGATCACAAAATGACTCTGATGATATCAAACTTCACTCGAGACATTTAGGTATTATGAAGTATGCCGTAGAAAATTGTGTTCCATAATCACTGGGATACCTAAGACTGGCTTGAGATCTCTTAAGAGAAGAAGACAACAGAGAAACAATTGAAACGA
Organism: Thysanoteuthis rhombus; assembly: GCA_963457665.1. Lineage (NCBI taxonomy): Eukaryota > Metazoa > Mollusca > Cephalopoda > Oegopsida > Thysanoteuthidae > Thysanoteuthis > Thysanoteuthis major. Next base: position 3,600,787 of record OY735199.1, on the reverse strand, counting down.
CAATGTATCTAAAGTCGTCAACAATGGTGTAGGGTTGGATAGACACCCACGTTCAGCCTAAACTGTGGGGAAATATTTTATTAACGTACACCAGCAGCAATAGTAGTAGTTGTAGTAATTAAAGTAAAAGCATTTTGGGTAATAGATTAGAATGGTTCAAGCAGAGGTTTAAGAACTCAATAAAAATTTCAAGAAGCACAAGAGAATTCATGGTAATCATAGCATAAGGATTCATTCAACAATAAATTGCACACAAAATTACCCACGATACATACACCAAGATGCACACACGCGCACACATATATGTATGGGTGTGTTTGTTCGACCAAGTGTTTATATTTATACACACAAAAGCATTCGTCCATACACGTCAACAGGTTCATTCACATATTGGAAATCAATACACGTATACCTGTAAATAGCACAATTCTGCCTATGCTCTAATGTTAACATAGATACTTCCCACTATGAACAAACGGTGTATTCATTCCCCATTTTAATGGAGTATGGTCCTCGCTCATCAAATATACGCATGCATAGAAATTTCAAATCAGTGGTCCCTTGTAAGTAGCACAAATCAGCAAGTCTGGTCATAAGACCTACCGTAGAATGACAGTTTTAGAGCTGTGATAAAAAGTAGCAAAAATACGATGAGAATACTGGTAAAAAATATTAATTGATGCTCTAAAGGAAAGACCAAAGTGAAAAATAAAGACCGGCTAATCTTTGCAAGTACCTTTCCCTTGCTGAGTTTTGCAAAGACCTTCCAAAATATGGTTTGCCCATTGAAAGATATGACCTACAATGTAGTCATCAAGATTTTTGTTCAGAGAATCAACAAACATCAGAATCCATGAAACTCTTCTTTCGCACCCAATACACTCACAAACACTGATTTGTAGTAAAATCCCAAACACCGTTCTGCCGCTCTGCAAAAGTGTGTGTGATGAACGAGATATCAAATTGGCATTAATATCATTTCCATGAGCAAATACATAGAAACATATGCGACTAAACTCGTTAGCTTTGAGCTTCTGTTACGAGTCCACCTAATTAATCTTGATACAACATTAGTCTGTTAAATTAGCTAAACCAATAAATATCAATAACTTTGTGGAGTGTATAAGATCTATTTGATGTTACATTGCAAATAATGTAAACGTTTCTGGCTTTCGTAAATTAATCATCGCTACCCACGACACAGTCTAAACAGATCGCAGAGAAGACTTGAAATTTTGCAACACATTCTCTTCAATGATAAGAGGAGAAGCTTTTTCAATCCCCTGACCCAACACATAGGTTTTCAGTGTGTGTGTGTGGGGTCAATTTGTTATGTAAGTCCATGCAAAATTGATTCCTTAGTTTGTGTGCAGCAGCATTCACGCTTGTTTTGAAAATTCAGTCCCTTTTTTTAATGATCACTACCCAACAAGATTTGAGAGAAGTGACTTATTCATTGATCAAACCTATTTCTAAGTTTTTAATTGATCACCCCAATGCAGCATGCTAATTGAAGACGTTGGTTATGTGACGATTTCTATTGAGTGGCTAACCTTCCCTTTTTTAAAATCACGCAGTTATGGTTCAAACCATACTGATAGCATTTTCATCATGGCAAATTTTATCACTCCACTGCTTAATTTACGAGATAAAAAGAAGTATATATGAAAGGCGGTGATTCATAATTTCCCTTGGAATAGTTATTGATCTTATGTTCTATTCGTTCTTGTAAAGAAAGAGAATAGAATAATTCCGTAACTTTGTCTGTTGAAAATTCGTACAAATACTATGAGATACACTTTTTAAATTCGCACACATTCACTTTTAAAAGTCGGAAGTTGGAAAATATATCAACTTATCTCCTTCAAATAAAAATAGATATAAACAAATATTGATAACTCGGAATGGCAAATAACTAAGTTTAAAAAATGCCTAAATTTCAGGAAAAAGTATCCCGACGCAGATATTTTTTCCTCTGGCAGGATTATACAAAATGAAATTATCCAATAAACGATATGATATTCCCGTAATCTAATTCCACTCGTGCAACGCCAAGAAACATTATTGGGTTATGGTATCAATTCCATGTCTATTGTACCTGTATATTAATGAGGCTTAGGAAAAAAAACTCCACATGATTTATGGGATAATTCGGTCGCTTAGTAGGCAACAGCATAATTTTTGAACAAATGCCGGAATTTTAATACATCTTCTCCTCTACTGTTCAATTCTTGGAAACTCAGATTTAAAATGAAATTCCAAGTCCAAGTGGCATCCGGTCCGTTTTCGTGGATATAGCTAATAATGGAAGTCCATTTAGATAATTAGAAACAGTCTTAAAATATGTTTTGACATTCTGAAATTAATTAGTTTCACTAATAGACATATTGTTAATTAAAATAATTGAGACTGTCAATAGAAGTTAAGAGTATCACCACCGAGAGTTTACAATACAGCGTGGAATAAAGTCGGAAGAAAGAGATGTTTGAAGAAAACACAGGGTTTATATATCTGGACAATCATAACAGATTTGGGAGCTTGAACAGTAAAACATCATCAAGTAACGTAATCAGATCGAAGGGACAAAATGCGAGTTTGAGTCTCGTCCGAAGCTAGATTTTTTTTCGAAATTCTCAGTTTAATTTATTCACTAAAGGGTAGATTAACGATAAACACGTGAATGAATAAAAAATAAAGAAACTAGTAAAACTAAGTTTGTAACTGTCTTTTAATTGAATCAAATGTGATTATAAGATCAGCAATGAAAGAAACGTAAGTAATTTTCATTGAGTAAAGCATCATAGATGATACTTCGTGGTAAAATGATGAGGAAACTTTTTGTTACCCTCTTGAAATGTAAGGATCTTATGCAACGGGTGTATAATGTGAATCAAAACAAAAATATTTATTATGGAATTAATAAGTACAATAATTAGGGTAATCGTCCAATGAGGGCTTTGTTGGACGCGCCGCCCTTATTCTGTCAGTGGTTGTCTGTTGGTAGTTTTTTAGAAACTTATTTGTGTTCAGACATTTAATTTCATGGAGCTTATTTTTGCAGCATGTTGTTTTCTACATAATGACTATTTTAAAGTGAGAGAAAGATTTTTGAAAATTGTTCTCCTCCTTTAAGGATTTTAATTCTAAAACCAGAATAGAATTACTTCCGAAGACTAACAATGCACAGGAGAAACATTCTTAATCTCAGAGATACAATCAATGATATAGTTTCATTTGTAAGCAAACCACTACATTTCGGTTGTGAGTTCGATCCTTCTATCGTGACTTGCACATAGTTTTGTGCTGTATCAGGATGAACATCACCATGGACCTGTTTCAGCAGAGAGTATTTCCTGCTCGGCCGGAAGTTGCAAGTCGAGCCCAGATTGTTGATAGGATTTCAAATGCTGATTTTCTAGGTTCCGATCCCCACTTTGACATAATAAAAATTTTCCATATATTTAGCTTAGTGAAGCTTTGTGAATATTAATAGTATGTAACTTCTTCAAAGAGGAAGGTTTTAAATTCCATATACCGCTGTACAGCATTTAGCTAATTATCATTACTTGTGAATTTCAGGATTGATACCTGTAGATATGCAAATGCATACATGACATTCAGTTTGACATTTTTGTAAAATCAGAAGTCATGTACGAATTGAGGTATCAAGAGACGCTGAAGAGGGATTTTTTGAAAATTTTCTTCAAAAATCCACCTTTTCCCTCAAAGATGATGGATGCTATCGGTATTGATAAGATATAGAGTGTAAGATCTATCAGCGATCAGAGTAGGTATTTCACCATTCAGTAATATTTTGATGTTCATAATCATTCACCAAAGGCGGCTGAATCGATATTTGCATATTGCATGAACATGCATTTTCCTTCACGTTGATAAATGGAGGATTTTGAGAGAATGTCTTTGACTGCAGATCCTACAAAATGCAGGATTGTTCTCAATATAAGAAGCTGCATATAGATTTCTTCTAAAAAGTTCTATTCACAGGATCCCTGGAAGTTTCTACATCCGATGAAAGTCCCGAAATAATGCCCTAAATCTCCCAAGTTCAAGAATTACATATCATAAGCGCATTCACTAAATTAATATATTTCTTTATTACCAGTGTCTTCTTCTATGGCAAAACCGATTTCGTTTGATTTTACATTTCCTTAAGAGGTTGAAATTCTATAACAATCGCATGTTAGATCTCAGATAGATGGAGCGTCCGTGTGTGTGAGAGAAGGAGAATGGTGTCTGGTGAGGATGAGTCAGAAAGAGAAAAGGTCAGGAAAATATATGAAAAAAATGGCGCTGTTTGAATAGGAGGAGCAATATTGATTTGATATCATTATCACTTGAAGGCAGATGAATAAAAATACACACATGATGTTAAAATAGATAGATACATTGAATAATAACGATACGAGTAGAATGATCTGTGAAGATATTGCTAGACATTTCGATCTTTATTGGGCTCAAATATCTCTCTCTCTCTCTCACTCACTCTCTCTCTCTATATCTATATCTATATCTATATCTCTATATATATATATATATATATATATATATATATACATATATATATATATATATATATATATATATATATATATATATATATATATATATATATATATATATGTGTAAATAGAAAATCCAAAACAGGTAAACTCTGTCTATTTAATAAGTTGATTTCTTTATAGTTTGCGTACAAAACTTTTATTGGTATTAATACATATATATGTATGTGTGTGTATATATTCATCATATATATCATATTTTATCATCATCATCATCATCATCAGTCTTTTAGCGTCCGTCGTTGGACATAGACCTTCCCCAGGATTTGCCACACTTCTCTATCATGGGCGTCACGGAGCCAGTACTTCCTGAACCTGTCTAGTTCATCTCTCCATCTAATATTTTGCCGGCCTCGGTTGCGCATATGGTCTCGGGGAATCCATGTTGTGAGTCGTGATGTCCATCGATTGTCAGCCATTCTTGCAACATGGCCAGCCCACCGCCATTTGAGATTTTTTATGGATTCTATGATGTCTCTAACTCTTGTCTTTTCCCGGATGTTTTGTGCTGTTTTGTGGTCTCTCCATGTGAGGCCCAGCATTATTCTTTCATGTGCACGTTGCATGGTTCTCAGCTTACGGGTCTGTTTCTTGGTTAAGTTCCATGTTTCAGCTCCATAAGTGACTATTGGGAGGATGCATTGGTTATACACCCTTCTCTTTAGGATTAATGGGATCTTATTATTTTTGAAGGTTGAGCTAGCTCTGCCAAAGGCTTGCCATCCTAGTGTGATTCTTCGCTTGATTTCTTCTTCTTTTGAGGGTCTCATGGAGATTCGTTGCCCTAGGTAGATGTAGTGGTCTACTTTCTCGAGTTCTGTGTCCTCGATTTCGATCTTAGTGTTCTTATCTCCAATGTGGTTGTTGCACATGATCTTCGTCTTGCTGAAGTTCATGTGCAGGCCGACTTTCTTGCTCTCCTCATTTAGTTCATCTATCATTAGTTGGAGGTCGTGTAGGTTCTCTGCAAAAAGGGCTATGTCGTCTGCGAATCTGAGGTTGCTCAGATACTCGCCGTCTATTTTAATTCCTTTACTCTCCCAGTCTAGCCTTCTGAAGATCATCTCGAGGCAGGCTGTGAAGAGTTTAGGTGAGCTGGTATCACCTTGTCTTACTCCTTTCTGGAGCTGGAAGGGGTCCGAGTCTTTATGTAGCCTGATAAATGAGCTGCCGTGATTGTATATATGTTTCAACACTTCAACATATACTGGATCTACACCTTGCCGACTGATGGCCTCCATGACCTTAGGGATTTCTACTGAGTCGAACGCCTTTTTGAAGTCGATAAATGCTACGGCAAGTGGTAGTCTATATTCTGCTGCTTTTTCTTTCAGTTGATTTATCGAGTGCAGGTGGTCCATGGTCGAGTAGCTTCTTCTAAAGCCAGCCTGTTCACGTGGCTGGTTTTCATCGAGTGTTTTTGTGATTCGGTTGGTGATGATCTTTGTGAAAAGTTTATATACACAGTTGAGTAGGCTTATAGGCCTATAGTTGTTGAGGTCTTTCGGGTTTCCTTTTTTATATAATAGCATTATTATAGCAGTATTCCAATCGTCTGGGACTTTACTGTGTTTTAGACACAGGTTGAAGAGGACGGCCAGTTTCCTATTGATAGTTTTACCTGCTTTTCGGAGTAGGTCGATGGTGATGTTGTCTGGTCCAGGGGCAGTTCCTTTCTTTGTCTGTTTAATGGCTTCCTTCACCTCCCACGGGGTTACTTTTGGGAAGTCCTCTAGTTGTTTGCCCGTGTCTTGCGTATCTTGCTCATTGTTTTGCAGTCCTTGTTTGGACGAATAAAGTTTTTGGTAGAATTCTTTGGCGCGTTCGACAATCCTGTCTCTGTCTGTTGTTAGGTTTCCATTTTCCTCCAGTATGCTAGTTATTTGCCTTCGTCCCGAGTTGAGGAGTTTGTTTATAGCTTTGAAGCCCCGACCTTTTTCAAGAGTTGATTCAATGACTGCCGTTGTGTATCTCCTTCTGTCTTCTCTTCGTTTCTTCTTGATTAATTTGTTTAGTTCAGCCTCTTCAATTTTCTCCCTCGTTGTTGTCGGTGGCTTGAGGTTTCTGCGTTTTTCCATGAGATTTTTAGTCTCATCCGAGATTTTGCTAATGGGTTGTTTGCCCATTGGCTTGAATGTAGAGGCTACTTCAATTATTGACGTTGTCATTTTGCTGCTTAGTTCGTTGATGTTGGTGCTGTCTTGTTCAGTAAGAATTCTGAATCTGTTCTTCAATTCGAGCTTGAAAGATTGAACGTGCTCTTTTGGTATGTTTAGAGGCTGCGGTTTTGTATGGAACATTTTCCTGCGTTCTTTATTGGTGTTTATTTGTACTTCACATCGTACCATTCTGTGGTCGCTGCCTACATTGACTTGATTTAGGACTTGGATGTCCTTGACGATATCGTTTTTGTCCGTTAGGATGTAATCTATTTCGTTTCTTGTTTCGTGATTGGGGCTCCTCCAAGTCCATTTCCTACTGGGTCCCTTCTTGAAGAAGGTGTTCATGATTTTGAATCCATTAGCCGTCGCAAAGTTTACAAGATCTTCTCCTCTCTCGTTGCGTATTTTGTATCCAAATTTGCCGACGCAATGTTCATTTCCTTGTCCTACTTGTGCGTTGAAGTCTCCCATGATAACATTGAAGTGTTTTCTGGTGCCTTGGAGTAGGGAGTTCAAGTCATCATAGAAGTTGTCTATTTCTTGTTGGGTTGATTGTGAAGTGGGAGCGTAGACTTGGATTATATTGAGTTTGTATCGCTTTGAAAGTTGTATGGTGACGCTAGCTGCCCGGTCAGAGACGGCTATACATGCATAAATATATATCATATATACGTATATATTTATTATGTATATGTTTTTATATATATGCATCTTTTTATGTATATATATTTATATTCATTTATATATATATATATATATACATATACATATATATATATATATATATATATATATATATATATATACATATAATTATATATTTATTCATGCATGTATTCACATATATATATATATGTATGTGTGGATGAATAGATTGATATCCATATATTATTATTATTATTATTATTATTATTATTATCATTATTATTATTATCATTATTATTATTATTATTATTATTATTATTATTTTGGAATCTCATACCAGTTGCCTGGTGGTAACCGCTGGAGTTTGAGTGACAGCAAGTCTCCTCAAGTCTCCAGCCCTCCTCTCCTAGTACTTGTAGGTCGCAGTAATTCTGCAATTTACAGTTTCACACCGGTTGCCCAGTGGTTATCGCTGAAGGCTGAGTGACAATAAGTCTCCTAAAGTTTTCAGCTAACGTCTCCTCTGTCTTTCGCATATCGTGACAGAGCTACAATTCGTTGCAGTACATATATCTCCAGCACCTTCCTCAGTATCCGTGCAGTTCCCAGTAGTGCTGTGGTCTGTACGGTCTTTATCCTTCCCCTAATCCCGATCTCCTCCAGTCTCTCCCTCAGCGTTTTGGGGACAGTTCCCAGTGCGCCCACCATGACCGGTACTACCCTGGCTTTCATGTTCCACATCTTCCTCAACTCTCTTGCTAGGTCCTGGTATTTTTCCCTTTTTTCACCCTCCTTCTTTTTTACTCTATGGTCTGTAGGCACAGCAACGTCCACTATTTGGCAGGCCTTCCTTTTTTTGCCTACTATTACTAAGTCCGGTCTTCTAGCCTGGATGAAGTGGTCAGTTTGGATGTCAAAGTCCCAGAATAGTTTGTGGTTGTCATTCTCCAAAACTGCCTCTGGCTTGTGCTGATACCACTTTTCCATATGGTTGAATCCCATTTGTTTGCTTAGTTCCCAGTGTATCATCGTTGCTACTCTATCGTGTCTATGCTTATACTCCTTCTGGGCGAGTTGACTACATTCTCTTGTTATGTGGTTTATTGTCTCATCTCTTTCACCGCACATGCAGCATTCGCTGTTTGTCTGTGTTCTGTCGATTTTTGTTTTTATGTAGTTTGTCCTTATGCTTTTGTTTTGGGCTGCCATGATGAGCGATTCTGTTTCTCTCTTAAGGTTCCCTTTTCGTAACCACGTCCATGATTTCTCGTCTGCTACATCTTGTATCTGTCTTTTAAACTCGCCGTACAATTTTTTCTTTTCCCATTTCTTTTTTCTTGTGTGCTGTGCTGCTCCATTGTTTCCTACTTTGTTGTTTGTTGCGCTGTCTCTTGCACTCTTTATGATTTCTTCACTATTTCTTTCTAGGACTACTTTGGCTCTCTGGACACAGTCTTTGATGCTGATGAGCCCCCTGCCACCTTCTTTTCTCTTAACGTATAGTCTATCCGTATCATCTCTCGGGTGTAATGCTTTATGCATCGTCATAAGTTTCCTTGTTCGCGTATCTATTGATTGGAGCTCTTCCTTTGTCCATCCTAGGAATGGTCCTGTATACCTAACTACTGATACAGCCCAGGTGTTCATTCCTTTTATTAGATTTCTGCTGTTTAATTTGGTCTCTAATATTTTCCTTATCCTTCTAAGGTATTCTCTCTTTATTTTCTCCTTCATCTCTTGCTGTTTTATCGTGTCACATTCAAGGACGCCCAGGTATTTGTATCGGTCTTGTGCAGTCGATGCTCTGATCTTGCTGTTGTCCGGGAGTTCGATTCCTTCAGTCATTGTAAGCCTTCCTTTGTGCATTACCATGATTGCACATTTTTCTATTCCAAATTCCATTCCGATGTCCTCACTGTATTCTTTTACTTCGTTGAACAGAGTCTCAAGCTCTCCTCTGTTTTTTGAAAACAATATCATTATTACTATTATCATTATTATTATTATTATGATTATCATTTATTATTATTGTTATTATTATTATTAGGGATAATAATAGAGGAATATACCTGTGAAAGATGGTGTTGTAATTCATGTATGGATTGGCAGTAAAGAGCCAAAGGCCAATGCAGTCGGTAATTCAATTATGAAAAAAATGTTCAGTGATAATCTATGTAGAAAAATAATCATATAACATATTTCTTGCCCAGACACTAAATATATGAATTTTTGCATCACATGATATCAGGTGATATTTTTCTCACAGAATTTTTTCTAATAATTATTGCTGTCATAGGATCGAGCAAAATTTGTCAAGAAATAAAATAGTAAAAATAGACTATAAGTCATTTTTAGGAGAAAAAATGAAATGAAATTCAATACGAAAAAAAATAGTTGTTGAAAAAAAAAAGGAAAAGCTAGATGTCTGCAACAGCCCCCTTATCACTGTGTGTTCGTTGTATAATTGGATACAATTCGGAGATGGGAAGTCTGGTCCGTTTGCTCAATGAATCCTTTTTTTCTCTTTTCTTTCCCGCTCGTACTACATTCCTTTGACACATGTAAATTATTACATGGTAATCGTTGTTATGACAGCGGACTATCACATTTTTCTCTATTCAGTATTGCTTCTTAAACATGAATCTATCAGATTATGGCAAGTCCATTACCGACATGAAATTATGTAAGGTGCATGAGCGTAAACAAGCAGAAAATAAATTTGTATATATATATATATATATATATATATATATATATATATGCCTATTTCATTTTCATACATTATATTCATACATTTGCGTGTCAGCACAAGACGCCTGCTGGTTTATAACTGGAGATTGAATAACTGCAAGTCTCCTAAATTTTCAGCCTCTTTCTCACTACCCCCATAGTCCCTGGTGCTATCATGATCTGGATAGTCATGTGCCTACCTCATATTTTCAATTCCTCTAATTTTAACTCTAGTACTTTCCTAATTGTTCCAAGTGAGCCAATTATGATGATTTCGAACTTAACTTTTTCAGTTTGCATCCTCCCTCTGCTTTTTTCATCTTCTCCTTATTGTTCACTGGTATTAACACGTTTACATTCTGATAGATTCTCTTTTCCTCGTCCACAACAATCAGCTTGGGTTTTCTTGCTCAGGTTGGGTGTTTCGTCTGGATATCAATGTCCCAGCATCTGGTTTGGTGTGATACCATTCGTGCACAGGCTTAAACAAATAGTTTGCACTATTTCCACAATATCACTGTTCTTATCCAGTCATGCTACATTCTTATATTTCTTTTGTGTCAATTTCCTTCATTTCCTTTTGATGCAGTTTACAATCTCGTTTTATTCTCCCCACGAAGTTGGTATTAGCTGTTCATTTGTATTTTGTCTACTTTTGCTACGACATAATCAGTCCTAAAGCATATGTCCAGGACTGCAATAATGAGATATTCAGTGTCATTTTTAAAATCATAATTGTAATTATCCATTTTGACTAATAACCGTCTTTCTACATTTGAGTTGATGGAATGAGATACTGTCAAAAGTTGAATGATATCGCTGTGTTCACTTTATTTGAATAGATTCCCCAAACAACGGGAACATTGTCGGAAGAAGAACGGAAAGGCTTAGGATATTTCAAGGAAACTCAAAGTCTAATGGTCAGACCAATCAAGAAAATATAAAAAATAAAAAATAGCAAGCTTGGCAGTGCTCGGGTCAAATTCCCTTGCTTCATTAAAATCTAAAAAGTGAACAAAACGAAATTCATGATTCCATACAATATAATTCCAGAACTCCGTGTCCAAATTTTAACTCGTCTATTAGCAATTCTTGTAAATGGAATCTGTAAACTATAGTCAAACAATTCCACATGATTTGAACTTGAGAAGTGGGAGTGATTGCGCCATCAGTTTTACCGTACGTCACTGTGTCATTGTTATTTGTACATGACGTCAGTGGTTTTTCTAGTCATTGTTGTTAGATACGAAAATAAAGTCAAAAACCTCTGGTAAAAGTTTGACAAAAGGCATTCTGCATTCCAGTAGATAGAATGAGATACTGTTAAATGTTGAATGTGTACTAAAGTGATTGATTGGTATTTTTTAGAAAAAAGAAGATAGTTTGATTGTCTTTACAGCACTGTATATTAGGAAGAAAACAGAAGTCTGAGGCATCATAGAAACTATCAAAAAACTCAAATGGCATTGGGCAGGCCATGTTGCAAGAATGAAAGACAACTGATGGTCATCACGACTCACTACATGGATCCCCAGAGATCACACGAGAAACTGAGACCGGCAGAACACAAGACGGAGAGATGAACTTGACAAATTCAGAAAATACTGGCTCTGCGAGGCCCATGAAGGGAATTGTGGTGAATCTTAGGGAAGGTCTATGTTCAACAACGGACGTTAAAAGAATGATGATGATGATGATGATAAAAAGAACATGTGTGAGGAGTTATATTATAATCTGGTACAAGGGTAACTCGATATAGCATCACGTGGATAGAGTGTATGTGTATGTGTGATTTGAGGATGGCGTGTATTTAAAAAAAACAAAAACAGTAGAATGACAAACTCTTTTATTCCTGGAAGGTTGTTCTCCAACATCGGTAGTCGGTGTTCGAAATTCGATGAAAATGACCGCTTCGTCTCATGATCTTCTTATCAAGCTGATTTGCAGACCATAATCTCTTCACTATAATTAGAGACGGATTCAAGCAGTCTTCCAGGGTCTTCTAGAAGACCCTAAGAGTATTTGTTATCTATACTGCTTTTTTCGTATCTACACGTGACAACCTTCTCCTTTCCTCCAGGCAGTGAGAGGCCCGTAAAAAGGGGGCCCATGAAAATGTATTCCATTTCTAATCATTGTTTGGACAAATAATTTGTAGGGATGTAATAAATTTATATCTCCATAGACTTATCTTCATTTGTTTAAAAATCCTGATTGTACAAAAATCATAAGTAAAAAAAAAATCATCAAATGAATAAACGGTGTCGGTAAAATCACAGAGGGAAAATATTTTTTCCTGAAATTAGTATGATAGTATCATATATCGGGCTATCTAACCCAGTGCTTAAGGGCAACCCTTCGTTGAAGCCACTTCCTTATCAGTCGCAGGTTCGATTCTCGCAGCAACCCCATTTTCCTTCATTAATCATTCTATTTACCCTGTCTAAGCTGAGTGACTCATTCTCCGTGTAACAGCCAATACTCTCAATTAGTATAACGCACTCATTGATATTCTGACAGATTAAATACCCATTTCTCAGAATATATACTAAGAACAACTGTGCATTCATGGACAGTGAATGAACAAGATAAGAGAAGTGGGGATAGAGCAGTCATCTGGGCCTTCGACTTTCCGTCGGGCTGTTCAGATCAACAGTTATAAGCGACGCTACGTGGAAGTGGATACCTTATCGGTCAGAGGTTAGATTCCTACAGCAGCCCCAGTTTTCTTTTATTGTTTATATTATTTACGCTGTCTATGTCGAGTGGCTTGATCTCCGTGCGACAACAGGAGGTCAATTCAAATAGAATAAAAATACGAATGATTAAATGAACTACTGTAATCATCAGAGAGACCAAACCCTCATATTTACGTGTGTGCATGAGTTTCTTTATGTGTTTATGTGTTCCAAAGCTCCTGGCAATAGGATTTTGTTTTTGAAGACTTCAACGTTGGTATCAGTTTCCAGTACAAAACACCAGTGATATCATGAATAGAACTTATCTTGACCATAGTTTTGCATGTCTTCAAATTTTGACGCTACGGTTGTTCAATTATTGACTTTGATGTCGAGTTAATATTACTTTTATGTGTATGTATATATGTAGGTATACACGTATGCACGTATGGATGGATGTGTAATAATTCCGTCTCAAATACACATTCACGTACAATCAAATCAATATTACTTCTTTATTCAAATCATCACGGAAAAGAAAATAGTACTTGAAAAGTTTCAGATTTCGTATAGATTTCCATTTGAGGTCCTGTGATTCAATTTATAGAAATACATCTTTTCATGATTCTTCTTTATATTGAGTTATCGGTGATAAAATATGCCACCGAACGCGTCGGATCATTAAATTAAAAAAAAATATTTCAGAGGGAGAGTGAGAGGGTGAGAGAGGAGGACAAAGAATCAAATCTATCAAGAAATAAGGAAAGATAAAAAATCGATGTCTAATTTCAATGATAAAATATTTGTCAAATTTACATATATCAACTCAATTTCATTAGAAATAATCTTCATTTTTTATATCATTTATTTTAGTTGGTCATATAATCAGGGTTATATATATATATATATATATATATATATATATATATATATATATATATATATATATATATATATATATATGTGTATAATTCTAACACAATCGATGTATTTCAATAAAACATTCTTCAAAAAGCAGAAACGCACGAACGTTCACACACACACACACACACACTGCCATTTTTTAAGGTCATGTTTCGTATTGAGATTGACCTATGAAAAGGCGTGGTAATCTTTAGAATGCCTTTTATTCATTCACAAAATTTTATTTTAAGGTTTCAAATAAACAGAAACAAACGATTCAAATAAAACGATCAAAATAGAACGTCTCCATTTTTACATTTGTAAACTCAGTGGATGGGAACGTTACCAGACGATATCCACGTATCAGTCATCTATTCGATAATACGTAGATATGAATGGTATTACAGATTTGAAAAGTACAAGAACGTATTGGAGATTCATTTCAGTCAATAGAAGATCAACCAGAGTCGAATCACCATCTATCATTGAATATACTGTTTATCAGAATCAATAAAAAATAGACAGTTGAAATATCAATAACATACTTGTTTGACACTGTTCAAAATGTCTTTTAAAATTCTATATTACACAATTCTTCTAACCTTTTAAACGTCGCTGATTTTACTATATTTTAGTAAATAGAATCCTATGGTATCGTGCGATACTTATCAAAATCGATAAGACCGGAGGAAATTGAGGAGGTAACCATATATGCACGTTCATGTACTCATATATGCGCCTATTAAGGTAAACTCTTTTTTTTGCCTTTTCGTAATATCAAATTATCGTAGCGTTAAACAATGTCCCTACTAATCAGCCAAGAGAGTTACAGATTCTTCTCTCTCTGAATGTCTTTATGGACGTGCTTCTGTGTGTGTGTATGGACGCTTCTTGTCATGTTGGGGCTACAATCTTGAATATTTGTAAGAGTACATCATTATTTTTCTGTTCTTTCAAGACAGTGGTTTTTGGGTCGCTGGACCAACAATGCCCAAATCTTGCGCTGGTATTTTCTGGGAAACTTCATGCTAGCAAGTCTATTCTTTAGAGATAATTTTAGATAAAAGATCTATAGTTTTAGATAATTTTGGACCACCTTTAACATGATTAGTTCTTATACATGCACGGGCTATGGTGATTCATTTATCTGAGGTACAGATAATTTTGAATTATTTTGTCTCGAAAGAAAATCCATCTATATTATCGCTAATGTTTATATCTATTCCAGTACTTGCGTAGTTTATTGATCAAATAACAATTAATGAATTACGTCAATAACTTAATTCTGAGTTTCTTTTTTAAATCACCCAGAAAGTCTTATCGACATGACTTTTAGTTGTAGGTGTGATGACAAAAACAATTATTGACCCTTCCCGAGGGTAAGTTATAAGAAAACGTGACTGGAAATCTTCAGTTGCAATCTGGTTCCATTTAGGATACATTCGATGACGAAACCTTACAGCTCATGTCAAGAGCAAAAATATATCTCCAAGTTCCGGGAAAATAAGTTATATACTTTTTTTTTAATACTGTGTCCTTATATTTCAGATTTATAATCTTGCAAGTCGAAATTATATAATCTTTTGTGAAGAAATTCTGTCTTCGAAAGGTTTGACCGTCAGTGACAAACAGTACTTCGATTACATGAAACAAAGAATAACACATACGACCATTGTTGATATTAGATTATTCTAAGGTCTACACTAGTTTTACATGATCTGTTCATGTATACCCGTGGATGACTGAACTCGGAGCGCGTAATTTAGTCATATGACTTGAGTACACGTCACGATTACCCGGCTATATAAAAGCTATAAAGTAACAGTGGTCAGTTAGTACTGGAACATTTATGCTAGCAGAACATTCGATTGTTCCTGTCTTTCGAGGCCCAATACTTTAAGGCACGTGAGAGAGGTACAATAACTACCTGATCAGAAGATTTGAAATGAGAAAAACCTTCTCCACTGTTTAAGTTCTTTCTCTCTCTCTCTCTCTTTTCCTTTCCCTCTCTCTATCCATCTTAAATCGGAACGAATGGAGCAAGGGCCATCAACTACTGGAATCCAAACCATTTTACAGAAGATCACAGGCAATTGAATTCAACCTCCATATTATAAAAAAAGACTGTTTTTTATAAATTTTTAGAGTAGAATTGACAGCTTCCTGTGTATTTCTGCTGCTAACATCTCCGGAAAGGTCTTTTACCAGACTGGGATAAACACGATGAAATATTTACTGTTGAAAGGAAAATATTTTGAAGTTGGTATTAACGATGTCGATGATGGCAGTGATTATAGCGATGGTGTCATCAAAATAACGATAGGATGAATCAAAGAAGTAAAAACCAGATTGCCCAAGAGAATAAACAAACATAGGCAAACAGCTTGCTGTATGACCAGACTATGAATTGTTTGTTCTTTGAATTAGCCAAGAGAACTAATGACAGAAATGGCGACTGGATTCAGACAAGATCGGCGCTAGTTGTAACTCAGGGATGGTAAGCAGTTTCCAGAAACAGATTGTTAGATGCGCTAGCATCTCTACCAATATTTGACGTCACTGACCAACATGACAAATTTTCTAATTATGTTGTTGGCTCAGTGTTGACAATTTAGATGTTGCCGACTTTCGTCTTTCGTTCAGTGTGATCAATTTAGTTGTTTTTTCAAAATCTAAATCTACGTGTTTTTGGTTGTGTCTAGACGTCAAAAATCGCTATTTAAATGTTTTCGACAATATAAGTGATTTTCTTTATCTCATCTATGATAATAACTTCAGTAATATTTCTAATAAATCAATATCTTTAATTGATAAAAAAATTGTTGATAAAAATCACATTCGATTCAATAATAATTATGTAATGTATTTCCTAGATTTATCTACAGAACACAGGTGTTCCCAAGTGTTTCTAAGATGTTTCTGACTCCATTTTAGATGTAAATTGGAAAAAAAATTCGGCAACTCTGCCCCGATAAATCTTCACACAAGAAAAGAACTAGTGCATACATCGTCTGACTCCAGGCTTGTTTTTAAGTGGCGTATTGATTAAAGTTACAAGTAAGATGTAGAAAGCTGCAAAGAATAGAAAAATAGAAGAGAGGGAAAAAGAGAGAGGGAAAGAAGGGAAAGGGGGGGGGGTTAAAAAGTATTGAACAAGTATGAGAGGAATGTTGCCAGCATAAAAGAAGAAAGATTACGAGGAAGATAAAACGTGGGGAAGATGAGGAATTGGAAATTTGCAATTGACTTGGATTTGACCGAAATTGCAAATCAATGGTACGTGCACAAATGATGAACTGTCCAGAAGGATAAAAAGTAAAATTCTATGGCACTTTGACATTCAGTCGGACAATCCTCTACAGACCAACAGATCAGGTCTTACTATTAAGAAAGGAAAATTTGTCAGATAATAGGTTTCGCTGTTCCGATAGAACATGGTTGAAATTGAAAAAAGGGACGCTGTAAATAGACTTCACCAGAGAACTGATCAAATAGGTGAACATAAAGCTGATAATTTTAGCCATCATTATTGGCTCACTTGGCACAGCCCTGAAGAGCCCTGCAGAAAATAGGAAGGTACTGAAATCTGGAGAAAAATTTATCCAGACGAGAAGATTACTAAAATTAACTAGAATACTAAAGATAAAGCTGGAGTATTGAGGACACGTACTACCATTTGATCTCCACAGAAAGTCACCATTTACTAAAAGCTTGGAAACTCAGTGTACTCGTATAATTTGCTGCTATGTTTAGAATATGACTGATGGTTATCATTCCTAAATCATAACCAGGAAAATGTATCTGAAAGTCTGAGGTTGATACGAATAAGATTAATAATTTTCTGGGGATCCGACATTCCCCCACCCCTGAATGTAATGTTTTAGTGGTTGACCTTAGTTGAATTCTGATGACTATTAATTTAATAGATAAACAGCGAAAATGAAAACTTGATATTTCAAATTTTGCATGCAGATAGTATAAGATCATAAGATATGTTAATGATGTGAAATCAACATTGAAATAATAACTCGCGAACACAGTCAATAATCGAACAACCGTAGCGTCAAAATTTAAAATCATGTGAAAAAATTTCAACAAAGAATAAAAATGGTCAGAATAAATTCCGTTTATAACATCACTGGCGTTTTCCACTGGAAATTTTAATCTAAAATTGAGTAAAGTATATCTAGAAATATCTAGATTCTGAAGAATCTAGAAGTTATTTCCTCTGGATAACATCTAAAATAGCTTAAAAAAACATCAATAAACCCAATAGAAAAAGGCCATCAAAAAGTCAAAAGAGCTTTTTTAACCTAAAGTCAAAAAACATTTTCAGGAGAGGAATGCTGATGCCTACTCTCAAGTCTCTATACATATTGCCAGGGGCACTGGAAAAAAACACAAAAATACGCACATATGAAAAAGAACGGAATCCATCTCCACGTTCTGTTGCGACAGTTTTTCAATATTTGTAATAACTTACAGCGTTCTTTTTATCAATTCATGTCTATTGTCTGTCTTATTGTAAGTCTGTTTATTTTTCTTTTGTAACACCCAGGTTGTTATAGTATGAATGTTGATCATCATCATCATCATCATCATCATCATCATCATCATCATCAACACCACCACCATCATCATCATCATCTTCCTCTTCCTCTTCCTCCTCCTCTTCCTCCTCCTCCTCCATTTAGCGTTCTTCGTTGGACATAGACCTCTTCAAAGATTCACCAGACTTCTCCGTCAAGGACGTTGTGGACTCAATAATTTCTGTACTTATCTAGTTCGTCACGCTCTCTCATATTTTACCGGCTACAGTTTCGCATAGGATCTCTGTGGACCCATGTTGTGAGGCGTGACGTCTGTCAGTTGTCCTACATACTTGCGACATGATAAGTCCATTGCCACTTGAATTCCCGAATGGATATGTATATCTCTGACTCGTATCGAAAGAAATACCAATCAATGTATAATGATGATTGACAGTGCTCCAAGTAAGAAATTCGAATGTTATTACTTACAGTGTTTGGTTTTTTTGTTCGTTGTTCTGCGTTCTACAATAAACTAATATGAATCAATGACGGTCCATGTCAACTATTACCACCTGGCTCTTTCTATTTTACCCTCTT
Source organism: Thysanoteuthis rhombus (assembly GCA_963457665.1). Lineage (NCBI taxonomy): Eukaryota > Metazoa > Mollusca > Cephalopoda > Oegopsida > Thysanoteuthidae > Thysanoteuthis > Thysanoteuthis major. Next base: position 3,581,960 of record OY735199.1, on the reverse strand, counting down.
GATCACCAAGTCTGATAAGTTTCTGAAACTTCATAACATTGTAATTTTCGTCGTGACCGTACAATGTTTACCTATTGGGATTCAGTCTATATATAATGATTGTGCTGACGGCTTTTTCAAACCAGCATAGGTTTTCATGTTATTTGATTGCTTGATCTCTGCCTTTCCTGTCAGGTATACGTCTTACCGGATCGACAAGAGCGATGGTTGACTGTTTATATAATTATCTATTCGACATTTGTGTCTGAGATTTTCCAGTAGTAATTCAAAATCCATTTCGAGCACCAAAAAGTGAACATGAGAGAAAGAGGCTTACCAATGCATCCCCTGTGACAGTGATACAAACTTTGCAGTTTCTCCCCTATTGATCCAGCTCTGAACAACATTGTTATTGTAACTTGAGGTTAGAATGTGAAAGAAAGATTTTCCAATGCACTATTATATTTCTCAGTTGAAAGTCTTTTTTGGCTACAATGGATTGAACTCCATAGTCGACTCTGAATATCAAAGGACGAATGCAAGATAAGACGAGTAATTTTCTCTTATTAGCATTTTCTTCTAACTTTCAAAACTTTCTTATAGAATTTTTACGTAGCATTTCTTTTCTTTAGTATCCATATTCGATAAGCTATAGAGCACTCGGGGTGCGCATTCCTCTACCAAAACTATCACCAGAAGAAATAATTGTGCATGGATCCGCCTCAAGTTATAATAATTCCTTTGAAAGCTACCTCCAGAGGAATTTCGTCTAATTGAGAACCTCTGGAGATATCGTGTGCTCAGACATGAGTGTATGCATAAACATATGAAAAAATGAAGGATTGTATTCCTGGACCGCCCAAAATTCAACAAATTCTTCCCTACTCCACAGTTGACCTTAATACAAAATATGATTGAAATTCATTGAGTACTTCCAGATATATTGTGTGGATAGAAAGACGGACTGAAGCGACCAAAAATATACCTTATATATTGTCAGAGATAATAACATATATGTATGAAAGTCGATGGATATCGGTCCAAGTTAAAGATTCTTTACTGTGCTGGGCATCGGAAGCAACAAAAAGGCCCTCCTTTATCCACTACTATCCTTTCGAATTGGGGAGGGCATGACTAATCACTCATCTTAGGGTTTACTCAGTTAGCTGCTGGTACGCAAGGAAGGTTTTCCTCATGAAGAGTTTTTCAGTCTCTGCGCTCATACCGGGAATCGAACCCGAATCGTTCTGTGTGTGAACCATTACTGTTGATACAAGGTGGATATATAACATTGTATAATCTAACAGACTATTTGTACAGCTACAATTTCTTGATGAAATCATATCTATTATTGATTTTAACAATATCACAACTTTGAAACTGACCGTAATACTATGACGTTTAAACAGCGCAGTCAAACTCCATCCAAGGATAAATTTGGAGAGATTAACTTTTTTTCGGGAAAAGATGGCTGCAAACAACCACGTCGGATCAACCGGTTGCCACCTATCCAGCCATTGTTTACAAGTGCTACATCTTCCGAAATCAATTTTTTCCGATTTTTCTTTATATTAGTTTCTCACCTAAGCCTATTATTTTGGTTTTGACTGATCAGTGCCAAATCACGCTATGATGGTTTGTATGAAAGAGACTTCAAATATTAAAGCAAACTTTTTTTTTTGGGTTGCAATCTCTAAAGAGAACTGATGCATTAAAGATCCAAGTTCACAACAGACTCTTTTTTAAGAATGTTTCGAGGATTGAGACAAAACTTTTTTTCAACTGTGACGTAAGTCGACAGTTCGAAGAACGACAGAAATAAATTTTGTTGTTTACATGTTTTGATGCAAAGGAAAAAAATGGAAATATTTCTGTGTTGTTTGGTTGTTTAGATGGAGCGGGAGGAGAAATGTTCATATCAGTGCAGTCCCTACCCTTCCTCCCATTGCCCCCTTTTATCTAGGACAAGCCAAACACCCACAGAGACAGGAAACAACTACCCACTGACTTTTCCTCTCACAGACCTTTCTTATTACTACTTGACTCTGACCTACAAAGATACGAACACCTTCCCAGATGCCTAGAGAAGAAAGCCTGACTTAATATACATGGGGGTAGAATTGCCCAAAACCCCATCCATATTTCTTCAATAATGAATAACTTGATAATTACTTCTTGGAACTAATTCTGGAATTCATTTCATTATAACGCCTTCAACTGTTTAAAATAAATTGATAAAATCCCTGCATGGAAGCCGGCTGTACATTAATTGGGGTATGGGATTACTCAGAATCAACTTGGAATTTTACTGGCAAGTGTCTAAATGTAAACATATATTCACTTTGGATATATAATTAATTTAGCTTTTCTATGGATGTACAATTCTGGCTACTGTAGGGTGAAACTCTACTCTTGCTTCTCTTCTAACTTGAGATGATTACCACAAACTGTACTGTATATAAAACACGCTTGCTTACGTTACAGTCAAACTACTTTGCTACGTTAAAATTTGAAAAATAAACAATTTCTCCCTACAATATTATTCAAAAACATTGTGTCCCGTTTCTAATCTTTTTGTAGTATTTCCTGTTAATGGGATTAGCACACTTTAGCAAAACAAATCGACCTGAGTTGGGCTTTACAAGTGGGAGTGGTTTCGTTGTCAGTTTTTGCATAAATCACTGTTATTCATCCATGGTGTTACTGGATTTTGGTCTGATCATTGTCTTCCGTCGTTGTTGTTACATACGACATAAAGACATAACTGAATAATAAAGACATAACTTAAAAAATGCTTCTAACGAGATTTCAGCTCGAATTCTGATCAAGATGAACAACAGCTTTTGACTGAAAGTAACTAAGAAAACGTCTACCCGGCCTGATGGCTGATCTGGCACTAGCTTCGAAAGCAAGGAAGGAAGAAAGACAAAAACAGCTTACTCGGCCTTATGGTTGATCCAGCAAGGCAGAAATAACAAAATAAAGAAAGGAAAAGCCAACACAGAAAGAAAGATAGTGCCATTCCTGTGTCAAGCCAAACACTTATAACCATGGAGCAACGGATGTGTTAATGAATATTGAAACTTATTTGTGCTTATGAATGATATTATGATTTGGTTATGTACAGTTTTAGCGACGTATTTAGCAGTTTTCACCGGAAAACAACAACAAAAGATTTGTAAACGCCTTGATTATTATTTTCCCCGCGATTTACCTTCATCTTAATTGATGTTGCTTTTTATTGCAGCTGAACAAATAAGAAGGTAAATAAAGGCTGTTCTTTTAAGAAGATAGTTTTGAATTGGAATTTGACAATAAATGAAAATATTAGGAATATGTGCTATTTCTATAAATGTATTTATTAGAATGAAATAAACTCTTGAGTGTCTGAAATATAAAATTTGTAGAAATGTGAATATTGACTGTTTGACCTAGTCGGTAAGAGTTTCGGCGACCACTAACTTAGTTAATTTTACTCCCTCAAACTTGGTGAGGATTATTCTTATTGTTATTGTTGTTCTGGTTACGACAGAAAAGAATAGCAGGTTTTGACTGGAGTTTGACCTTGAATCGGACTTGCGTAAATTGTGGGAAACGCCGTGTATTTTAATTTCTGTGTATGCAGGGGCCCACCGAACCTGAAGAGACTCGGACTGTGAGGTCTAACACCGGCCATGGGAGGAAGAAGGCGCCGTTGAATAAACTAAATCTTTTTGACTCATGCTCGTGTACACGGAGAACTTCCATTACATCCACACTTTCCCTCACTCAGTAAAGGAGCCATTTAGAACTGGCGACATTCCAACTTATGTAGATACAATAATATCTACACTCTTTTTAGGTTCACATTCAATCTGCCCCAGGGATTTATGTTTACTATGCACAAGAATATTACTTTCAATTCCTGTTTCTAATCTCTTTTGTAAGCTATCAGCACGAAATATACATAGCGATGGAATGGATCATAAGGGAATTATTAATTTTTGACTGGTATTTATTCCATCTTATATATGAATAAATGAAATATATATAAAATGAAACATATATGTTAATATATATATATGTTAATATATATTTCATCAGCTATATGGTTTCAGCAGCCGCAGGCAGGCATGCTCTCACGGTTTACAGATGCGAGGATAACAGTTGCTTTAGGCTTATTCTTTATTTCCGATCAAATGTTTCTTACTAACAATCGTCGAGTGATGATCTATGAATCATGATAAAAGTAAATGAAATAAAGAGTCAAGAAATGTTACTAAACTGACGATTGAAAATCCCATTAATCCTAAAAAAAAGGATGTATAACAGATGCATCCTCCAAATAGTCACTCGTGATGCTGAAAGATCGAACCTAATGATCAGACTGACCCTGAGAACTGTGCAACGGGCATATGAAATAATCATGCTCAACATCACATGGAGAGATCAGTAGACAGCAAAATATATCAAGGGAAAAACTGGAGTTTGAGACATTACAGAATCCGTTAAGAAACTTGAATGGCAATGGGTTGGTCATGTTCCAAAAATGGTAGACAACCGTTGGACAGTACGACGCACAATGTGGATCCCAAGAGATTTCATGCAAAAACGTGGCCGGCAGGATATGAGATGGTGGGATAAACTGGACAACGTCAGACATTATTAGCTCCACAACACCCATAATAGAGAGGTTACACGAATCCTGGGAAAGGTGTATATCCAACGACGGAAAATAGAAGATTAATGTTGTTGATGATGATTCTTCATTTAAGAAGTTTGAGTAATATTCCGATTAATACTACTAGTATACGTCGATTGAAGAGATGGTAGCGAATCAGAAATCCTTGAGCCGTACCTTGCCCAAATGAATCATCATAGCTCGCACGCGTACCAGAACTAATTAACTAATGAGTATCAAAAATTATCTGAAAAAATATCTAGAAAATTCCAGCCCAAAATTTGGACATTGACCATAGACCTCGAAACACACTTTTTTGGAACCCCCCAAAAGTTTTTACATGGCGCTTAATGATATATTCATTCAAATTCTCAAAACTGTAGCCCCCAAAATCTGACCAGGAGAGACCAGACACAGACAGACAGACGGACATACACACAAATAGTTGTTAAGATCGGTAAAACACCGTTTAGCTACGTGCAGCTCATGTGAGCAACTTTCATTTCTCTAAATAGAGCGATCGATCAGTTGATATATATATATATATATATATATATATATATATATATATGTGTGTGTATAACGCTATACAGATTTGAACATGAAAAAAATTCAAATCATGTACATAATTCTGTTCTGGTGTAAGCATTGAGATTTGATAATAAGTTTAATGATAGCAAAGATATTTTCATTCAGTGCGGAGCTATTGATTTCCATTCCAGGAGGAGCTCCAAAGATTCTCCATTGACCGAGAATATCATCTTCCCTCGTAATGGTTGCAATTTCTTTGTTCAGTACAATAGGGAAATATACTTCTAAGCATAGAGAACCTGTACAATTGTTAGGCTCAACTAATACTTCTAGGACCCGTTTGCTGATAATTTCCCCTTATCCTTCACTTCAGTTGGCAACATCACACAGTGCCAACTACGATTTAACATGGTTCAATACCAGAATATTCCTTCTTCCACATGATTGTGAGATAAAGTGTTTTAATAATCCACTTCGAAAGATGGAACATTGGATAAATCTGCTGTTTATATGATACCAAAAAGTATTGTAGCACATCGAGTAGTCAGTACTATCATTTTTAGCGGGAGTGGCTTGGGAGATGGCTAACCAATCGGAGACTCTCTTATGAAGAGTATTGACTCATCTAACCAATCAGCGGACAGCTTAAAGGTAGTTCTGACTCAAACACACTTTAATCATCATCATCATCATCATCATCATCATCATCATCATCATCATCATCATCATCATCATCATTCTTTCAACGTCGGTCGTCGGACATAGACTTTCTCCAGAATTCACCACACTTCTCTATCGTGGGCGTCACGGAGCCAGTATTTTCTGAATTTGTCTAGTTCATCTCTTAATCTTGTAATCCGTCGGCGTCGGTTGCACATGTGATTCTTCGCTAGATCTCTTCTTCTTTGGTGAGTTTCATGGAGATTCGTTGTCCTAGGTAGGTGAAGTGGTCTACTTTCCCCGGTTTTGTATCTTTGATTATGACAGTTATGTCCTCGACAAATTGGAATTCCGGTAGTCAGTCGGAACAAAGACACTGGAGCAGTGACATCTCCAAGGAATTCAAGCTGGTATTAGAGTGCAGATAAAGATGGGCCAGCTGTGAAGTCAGCAACAAAGATTAATTGGAATTGGCATCCATCTCTGCCAGCAATCTCCTGTTGAGAAACTAAATGAAGTAGATTAGGGATGGAAGACCGAAAGTTTGCAATGAAAAGCAACAAAATAAGTCGGAAAATCAATAAACAATTAATAATGTCAATACTTCATTCAGGAAATTCGGACAACTTCAGACATTTGCTACCACCAGATGTAAACAAACAATATGCCATGGTGTCAATCTGATGTGAAAAAAATTACTTAAATTTGAACGAGATTTACTGGTTGGTTTTCGTAGCCTTTATCAATAAGGTTCTTGCTCTTCTTAATCAGGATACAGGATGCGAGCTGAAATTTTGTCGGAAGCTTATTATCAGACTCCTACTATTGAGTTCTGACTTCATTTTCGTATGCAATAACAACGACTAAAGACAATGACCAAACTAAAAAACAGTGACATCATGAACAAATAGCAGTGACACAATGACGAACGCGATATATGACAACGAATTCGCTCCAACTTCTAAAACCCAACAGAAGTTCACTCGTTCTGCTAATGGTTACAGATCCCATTTACAAGATATATAACAAAAGGAGTTGAAATGGAACACATAGTTTTGGATCGAAATTGTATGGAGAAATGGATTCTGTTTTGTTTACATTTTCGATTTTAATGAAGCAAGGTAGTTTGACCGTGATGCAACCTAGCTTGTTCTTTATTTCTCACTACACGTACATGATTAGTCTCTGGAAAAAAAAGTCGTCTGCCTAGCTTAAATCGATCTTTATATTATTACAAGGAGTAGGTAACAATGCTCTTCACTGACTCATTACATAAAATCGAATCTCTAACCTATTGATTTCCACTTTGCAACTAAACCACTCAAACGTTGGCTTATTTGCGTCATTAAATCAGGGATAATAATTTTCGAATTATATCGTCCATTAAAAATAAAGCAAATTGGTTTTGTCTTCACCGAATTAATTTTTGCAATAAAGTGTGCGTTAAATTAATGTTTTCCTAACATTACTTTGTCCCCCAAATGAATTATTGACAACGCCTCATTTGTTACCGTGATTATTAATCGTGTAATAAAAAAACTTTGGAATTTCATAAAAAGGCTGTCGATAAAAAACGGTAATTGCTCCAGAACTTTGATCAATCAATGGTTATGCATTGCGTAAATTGTGAATCGTTTGGCAACTCGATGTTGACGGCGTTGTTTTTTGATGTGAAATTGTTTCATATCAATAAATCGTTTAAACCCAATAGTTGGTTTAAAAACTCATTCAGCAATAAAGAAGTTACCTAACGACCAATTTTGATTACTATAATAAATCATTCAAACCCCCTAATTTCTTTAAAATTCATTTCGTTGGATTAGGAGTTAATTCAAAGCTCGAAGAAGAGACAGTGGACAATCAGTTAGCAACAGGGAAAATTGACTGGAAAAGCCAAGGTCGAAGTCCGACTGAGACTGACACCAACACAAAAACCTTTGGGGAAGGCATGAATCCGACTCTTACTACCAGCAATAGGTAAAATAGAGTATGGTGGAATGAGTGACGCTACTTTAGGTGCTTGTCGGCTCTTAGTCTATTACACGTAGCAAAAATCTCGAAGAACTTCTAAACGGAGAGAAACTTGTGATGTGTAAAGCCAGGACGGGGCACTTGTTGCCGTGGCCAGTGTAAGGTCATCTCCTTACATTTCTCGAAAGTATTCAAATCTCGTTGTCTGAATGAAATAACTATAACATAACAAATATTGAGCAAATAAACTTTAGATAATATCAGCAAAGTAAAAATTAATTATAACTCCACGAAGTGAATTAATTCCTCAAAATAATTTTTGCATGCCAATGAAATAAAATAACGAACTAAAAATCTTTTTCAATTCAATTGTAAAAAAAAAAGTTAAAAATTAAAAAGAGTAGCGTTTTCAACACTATTTATATTTTCTTATTTCTATTTATTTATATCATTTCAATTTTGTGATTTAATCCACCATTTTGTAAATTGGTTAAATGTAATATTGGAAAACCATGATTGGCTCTAATTGATAAACATTTTCCAAGGGATAATCCATTATATAAATATTTTGCTAGAAATACTATAAAAATCAGTCATTGTCACACAAATAACATGGCAAATATAATTAGTAATCACCATAAAAATCCTGAACAAATGTTACAACCCAAACCAAAAACCCGTGGCCAAAAGCAGTTGCAAAATCAAAGACGAATACATTTTAAACAAAAAAGGAATACTCAAATGAAATTGATTCTACGCTGGAGCATCTATGGTAGATTTTATAATCACAGAAGTTCTCTCCAACGATCAAAACGTAGATATAGAAATGCCCTTTCGAAATATGTTTGATTCATGAAAAATAAGAATTAAATCCAATAATAAAATGGATTTTTTCACATAACTCCAGCCACTTAACTTTATTCATAAATGTTAGATCTGTTATAGAAGAAAAAAAATCAAAATTATAACTTTCAGATATAATCAAATTTATTGAACCAGAGGAATGGAGATTTTGCTAAACGTCACCACAAAGAAAAGTTCAAACTAAAAGCTAAGTAAACCAATAAACCTTATGTTGGAAAATAAATATAGCAAAAAAAATAGGAAATAATCCTTCAAATTAGATTACCAAAACCACAAAACTGTTGTGGAATGGCATTTAGGCCAAAGAATTCGATATACATCACCACAGGTTTACATCTAAAAATGATTAGACGATGAAATAACCAGATAAATTAGGCTATGGTTTTACAATAAAAAGGTTCTCTCGCTAATAATCATTCAATTAATTCTAAAAATGAAATAAAACAATAGTGAAAACAAAACTGTATGCAGATAAATCTCACTTAGTATGAAAATTTTCTACCAACTACTATAATTTGAAATGAAAAAAAAGTATCTAAAACTATGATATTCAATCAGTGTTAGAATCGACTGATGGATACGTAACAACCTACGAGTCTGAAGAGTAAATTTAGATGATATCCCAACCTGCCTGTATTTTATTTCTTCAAGATATTCAAAAAAAAAATTGTGAGGTTCAGAAGAAAAACCCAGATTTATAAAATCCAAGAAAAATTCAGATCAACAGATTCATTGGATTAAGATCTTAGCTGAACTGAAAGAACTGTTTAAATTTAAATCATAAGGAAAATTATTATTGTAGTGAAGGATAGGAAAAAAACACACACCAACATTATGAATTTGAATTTCTACACCATGAAACAGATAAACATCACTACAGGTATAGATGTACTTATTCGACATAAAACAAGAAAATCCCACTCGTCCAAAAAAAGAAAAGTATAAAACCAATGTATCCAACCAATAGTCACCAAAAAATTGAACCATTCAAAGTGCACATAAGAGAATCATGCTCAACACCACATTGAGAGATCATAAGTGTATTAGAGAAAAGACAGGAGTCTGAGACATAATAGAAACTGTAAGAAAAAGGCAATGGGGTGGATATGTTGCAAGAATTTCAGACATCACGTCACACAACATATTTCCCAGAGATCAAGTGCGAGGCCGAAGGCGACAGAAAGTAAGATGGCGTGACAAGCTAGATAAATTCAGGAATTACTGGCTCTGCAATGCCCATGATAGAGAGGTCTAGTGAATCTCAGGGAAGGTCTACGTCCAACGACGGATGCTTACGGACTGATGATGTTGAATCTTAGGCTTCTATTGAATTTAAAATCTTCTTCCATAAATAAGCATTTTAATGAAAACTCATATATGGAAATAAAATAAAAGTAACATTATCATCTGCAATTGATTCGATATTAAAGGGAATAAATTGTCCTATAACCTCCATACTATAAAATAGGGAAGTAATATCCAATTTATGAATGAAAAATATGACTGATAGATGAGTAATAACCTAATATTTTGCTAAAAAAAAAAATAATAGATCTACGAATAAATCATATGTATTATAATTTTATCGCAATTATTCATGTATTGGTGAGTTTTACTTGGAGGCTGAATTTAGAAAGAGAAATTAATTTCAGTTTTTCGAATCAGCGAATAAATTATCAACCAAGCGTCATTACAAGGGAATGTTTAAATTGAAATTCAATATGGAAATAACTATTAAATAGTAAAAGTATATAAAATGCAAAATTAATTTTACAAAAATGGAATCCACAAACTGTTGTTTGTGAACTTCTACACCATAAAAATAGACAGTCTTCACGACAAATGTAAATATATTTTTAATTTCACTTCATGTAGGACGATTTGAAAAATTAAAGAAAATGAAGCTATTGCAAGAATCAAACCTTCAAACAATACGTTAGCAGCTTAAACGTAGCGTTGCTTTTACTATTGAGCTTAACAGCTAATAACTGATTTAACTCCAAATTCTCATCTTTTTTTATCTGCTTTATATCTGCTTCACTTGTCTCTTTGAAAGCTTTTCTTTCTGGAAAATCCGAAAACAAAAAAAAAATCGTTAAAGGGAGTGTAGTAGAGTACTCATGCCAATTTCCTAGTCTGTAGACAAAACAGTATAGCCAGGGGCACTGGAACACTCAAACAACTGCAGTAACACACACACGTATAAAAAGGTGCAGGTCACGTTTGTTCTATTGTTGTCATTTCAGATTGGAAAGGGAAAAATATCCGATTGATTTCGTGATCTCTGAGTAAATGGTTTTTATAAAAGTTCTACATAGTATTTTGTTTGCGCAGTCATCAAATCCCCAATGACTCTTTAACCTTAGCAGTCGTTTCTCCAATTATTATCTCACAATTGACTCATTATTCATTGTCATTTTAGGTTGTATTAGATTATTCTGAAATTATTGTTCCAACATTTGTTCTAGTATGCTCTGACGTTGCATACCCAAGGGAGACTTCTGGAAATATGATCGCAATCGATCAAGTCCCAGATTGATAGTGAATTTCATTACCGATAAAATCTATGGACAGCTCTGAATTTTTCATTCTAACATGTAACGAAGCGATACACACGTTGTAAAAATCAAAATACCCCGCACCAAAAAAACAAAACAAAACAAACAACAAAACGTTCAGAACAGTGATATTAAACACATTCCCAACACATTAACACATTGGTATCGAAAACCAGTTAGAAAAATACATACCAGCACAATGTGTTGAAATAATTGTAAAAGCTTCAAATAAAATGAACAAGAATATTTCAACATAAAATAGACGTACAAAAATTGTTGTAATTAAACTTGGTAAAAGAAGATGATTTAACTTTTCCACAGCATCAATATTTCATTGTCAATTTTATGTTAAAATGTTTTTCCGTCTTATTGGAATTTTTTTTTACAATTATTCTTGTACATTGTAGAATATGAATATATTGGAAAGATAATTTCATCAGCGTGTGCCGGAATACCACTTTCATCTTTTTGCCAGTAACCACTTTTGCACGACGGATACAACTTGGAACACTGACTCTTTCGGGCGATATATATTTTTATGTATACGAACAGAGGGCTTTCTGGCCAAAAACGACTTGGGAAAGTTAAGTTGGCAGTAATCTTGAAAAATGGCTTCCATCTTGGATTTAGAAGTAAGATTTCCATGAACTTTTAGTATGGTGTTCTGGAGACTTCATAAAAACGCCCTATGGAGAAAAGCTCTTTCAAATCTCTCCTAATTTGGACCCAAATTAGACTAGTTTGTGTGGACAAAGTGTCAAAAGACTTGTCCAATTTTTAAATTTTGATCATATCCTTTTTATGGCTTCAAGAAGCTTAATATATCTTTCATCATAGTTTGCATTATACAATTATCCATTCCATCCTTCCTGTCTATCACTGAAATATGGAGAGTTTTAATAACATCTGCACATTGTCTCATGGTAGGTCAATGCAAACTCAATGACTGTTGCTAAATGATATTATCATAAAACTATGCTAATTGAAATTCAATGTATTTTTTACATGTTGCATCCATTTCTAATTAGTGTTGCAACTGTTAACGGATTGGGTTCAGTTTCAACGCCGGACTTTTTCCATTCAAAAATATATTAGGAACAATATGTTATATGTAATAATCTTTAAATGTTATTGGTAATTTGGACACAAATAAAATTTGGTTGGTCTCGTTCAAATAGTCTCTGAGTAACTGTGTAAAATACAAAAATGTGTTACAACCTTCCCCAGTTTTGCCTGTTCAACGGAAAAAAGAAATTTGAAGAAGTTTAATGCTGTAAAATGGAAATAACCGTAGCACATACTGGCAAGAGGAGTGGAAAAAGTTTATGCCCTCTTTCACGTGTAAACATACAAAGGTAAAATGTAAATAAACCCTCCTCAGATAAGAAGGTGTATGTTCAAATCTCAAAGTATGATTTTTTTGCTTTACTTTCAATCGACATCCAGTAAGACGACTCAAAATTTAGATTAGGGATTTGAGCTCTTGTTATTTCCTTTTCTTTCCTCTTTTATTTTTGAACATGCATTTATATGAATGAACAGAACAGAGAAACATGACACGATCAGTTAATATTTATTGGCCTGAGACGGATTTCTCTTTGAACTATTATCAATCAAACCTGCTCTAAACGAAGGAGACTGGACTTATCTCAGATCAAAAATCTTTTTCTGACAAATGAGATGATGGGCGAAATTGAATCATTTATTACAGAAAATTTATTCTGGTCCGAAGATATTCCTTTCTCACATTTGGTCAGCATTTGCCTTTTTATCCCCAGAAAGAGGATCAAATCAGATATTCATTTCACCGCAAACTAATGGAAATATAAAAATCCTGTCTACTCCACTGAGCCTGTCAGAGAATTCTGGTGCTATACATGATATTTACTTAGATGGAATATAGTGCACAGTGAGTATCAAACTATCAAACACTAATTAGTCAACTAGTCAAATTAGTGCAATAAAATGGCAGCCCATTGATAACGTATTCTGTAGATAATGTAAGCAAGCCTATAGGTCAATAAGAATTTATATTCAACAGTTATGAATAAAATAAAGTGAATCAGAAAAATGCGTATTCTGGTGATTCCTAGAGTTTATGTTGCAGCTCCCAGATAAGGAAGAACGAAAGAGATGAAAAAGTTTAAGAAGCTCTATCAGCCTTCTGATCTTCTGATGACTGCCAGAGTTTCAGGGTTAATTCGACATACGGCAGCCAATAATTACTTTCAAGTGGCAGCGGGTTGGCCAAATCACTCAAGTATTTCCAAAAATATTTGTTAGATTTGTGATCCGTCCAAAAGTAACATTATCACGGACCATCTATTTGTTTTAGTTTCCAATGTTAACAGCGTCTCTGACGAGGAAGCAGGTAAATATTGAGACACACACACACACACACACACACACACACACACACACACACATATATATATATATATATATACATACATGAATATATATATATATTTATATATATATATATATGTCGGTGTTTGTAGATGTATACATCCATTTAAACACGCATACAGACATCTAATATTAATATGTTCGTAGGCACTTTATCTATCTATGTATCCATCTATCTATCTATTTATCTATCTATCTATCTATCTATCTATCTATCATTTTTGACGCTAATAATATTCAGTAGCATGTTGCTTGTGGTATCAGTATTAAACATCTTCCAACACAATTAACAATTAAAATCTGTAATGCTAAAGCTTTAACATCAGTCAGTGAACCGATTTCAAAAGCGAAAGTATCATCCATACTTCATATAATTGTTAATACAGTGATACAATATTTACTAAGCTTAGTTTTGTCTGGCACATAGACCCAGTAGCGAAATATCACGTGAAAACTGAACTCTCCTAACTAGATGCAGTACACTATTGTATCGAAAGTCATGCATTAACATTTAACATCTATTGACGTATCTAGGTAAATCATAACTTATCATTCTTCATATCTATTTTCTTTACTTCGTCGAAGTACTTCTATATGACTTCATTATTTGATAAATATCAGGGACATAATAGTAAGAATTAGCAACCTAGAAACTCATAATAGAGTCTAAAAAAATCGTGAACATATCGAATCAATTTTGATATTACGTGAATTTATGTAGATTTGCATATACATTTGCATGTGTTTACGCATAAACACTCACTGTACACACACACACACACATGCACACAAATACCTGCAAATACAAACAATTACACGCACACATGCACATATACACACACACACAAATATATATATATATATATATATAAGGAGAGAAAGAGAAAACAATTCAAAACAGTGTTGAAACTCACTTGAGCATCTTATAATCCCTTAACAAACTAAAATTTGAGATGCTCATCTATTTTTGCAATGCCAAGATGCATCCATGGTATTTTGTCTCTTTACAATAATTATTGCTCCTGTTTACAAAAAAAAAACATGTCCGAAAAACAGTGTTTGAATCAAAATCTTTTTCCTACTAAAACAGCCAATCGTAAGCAATTACAGCATTCTCTCTCGGCCACAGCGAGAGAGTGCCAGGAGGACCTGTATAGATCTGGCAAAAAACAAAACAAGATGATAGCGCTAAGTTACTAGTATCGATCTATAGTCTCCGAAATCGTGTGAATTTGTAACTCGCCATCGCAGTCCATAATTGAACAACCGTAGTGTCAAAATTTGAAGCCATGTAAAGATTAAATCCACCAAAAGGTGAAAATACGCAGAATAATTCTATTTAGGACAACAATGGCAACCTCCAAAGGAAGACATCGACAATAGAGTAAAAAATCATGAAGAAGCGTTAAGATTCTGGATGATATAGATGTTATTGTTAAACCTATTAAAATAAGGTACCAAAATGTAAGAAAACTTTCTGTTAGAAGGGGCCAAATTGTTTTTCGCTGAATTGAAAATCGGTATGACCGGTAGCGCTGGAATACACAAACACACGCACAAATAAAAGAAAGAAGGAACACTTCGCCACCTTTGGTAGTTACGGCAGTTCAATATCTTGTAAATCATTTCGACTAATATTTTTCTATCTTATTTCCGATGCTTTTTATCAAAAACTCTCAGACCGTCATCCCAAGATTTGTAGAACAATATTACAACTACTGCTAGAAGATGTATACGTAAACAAAGGATAGGGCATATCAAGCGTTCGGAGAAATTAAAAGTTGAACGTTATACGGCTAGATTTGAATCACTGTAACCGTTTGATCTTTGCTGACTGATCAGTAAGAAAGCAGCTCTGAAGAGACCGTTCTACCAGCGAGGATAAGTGATATAAATTTGAATTTTGTCGGAAACTTATTCGTTATTTTTGATTCCTGTTGCTTAAAAATGGTTGCAGAATGGCAGTCTGAGTTCTGTGATGAAAAAATAACACAAACAAATAATAGTAACTCTTGATAATGCTTCATCAAAGACGCTAGCCTTATATTTACAGTTAGGGTTATGGTTAGGGTTAGGTGTTCCCACGTTGGAATATCTCATTGAGAGAGATGGACTTTGAACTATATCTTTGTCCTCTTTGGTGATAACCTCCACGAACTCTGGTCAATGTTAGACGAACTGAATGAATAGATCAAGAAAATAGGCCTTCAAATGAATTCAGTAAAACCAATGTGATATGCAATGAATGTATTGAGAACAAAGACACAACTATTAGGATCGAAATATAGAGGTGAAGAAAGTAGACCACTACATCCACTTGGGACTGAATATACATGGAATCCTCGGTAGTGCAAGCCAAACAATCAGGAACAAGAAAATCTCAATAGTTTAAAAAGAAAAAGAGTCTGCAGCCGATACATCTTACTAGTCACATATGGATCTGAAATGTGGGACATCTAAAGAAAAAAAATTGGTCCCCAAACTAAGAACCATTGAAACATGCCTGAGAAAGGATCACATAGAGAGATCACAGGACACCACAGTATATTAGAGAAAACAGGAGTAGGCTACTATAGAATTCATTAAAAAAAAAAACAAACCTGAAATGACAATGGGTAGGCCATATTGCAAGAAAGTCAGACAAGCACTGGACATCATGATCAACAACATGGATCCCCAGAGATCATATGCGGAATTGCAGACGGCAGAAAATGAAGTGGCGTGAGGATTTTGACTGGTTGAGGATATAGCAATTTGGCGAATCTCAGGGGGGTTTCACAGACATTATATGGCGGATAATGATGACGATCTTGATTTTCAACATTGGTTCCGTGGTAACTTATCTGCGAGTTTGAAAACTGATTAGGAAACCTAGCGAAAACATTAATACTAACAGTTCAATATTCTCAGTTAGGTTATCCGTGACATAATAATAGTTTTTCCTGTATGTATGTTATTTTAACCCAGTTGAACGGCCTATGGTAGGCAGGAATCTGTTCTAGCTTTATATCCTCTGAATGGTCTAGCATGAAGAATTAAACATATGCAGATGATTTTCAACCGTTACATTATGTTTTAACAGTAGGTGTTCAAATATCGATGTAACTATAATGCTGAAGTCGTGTCAAACTGGACTGAATGTTCTACTATTAACGTTCAGTGGCTAATTATCAAAATCGTAAAATATGACTATCCATAAATGTAACTTTCCTTTCTCGTATCCTTCCCAATTATATGAAATTTGCCACAGCAAGGACTGTCTCTAAGCCATAGTTTTTTGTGCTCTAAGTCTGGTTCAGATAAAATAAAAATATTATAAACTTTCTGGGCATCAAAAACATCAGGTATATTTCTCTCAGAAAATATATCTATTTATCCTATTGAATACGAAGGGTTTAATAAAAACAGAAAAGCAAATAATAACAATAACAGAAAACAAAATCAAAAACTAAGAAAGAAGTATAAAAAATCATCCTTTGATTTGTTCAGCTTCCAGAGCAAATCCACAAATAGAATATATGAAAACATGGTGTAAGAATAACTGTTAATAATAGAGTCTTATAGAAATTGATTAAAAAATACGGAAAAAAATCAAAATTGTATCATAAATACTTGATGAAAGGTTTTACAGATACTCTTCCAAAGACGAGTGTTTCTAAATTGAAAATCAGTGCAGGCACAGGATTTAATTAACACTAACATGGTTACCCAGCGTTGTACGGGAAAAAAAGATGCAAATCTAATAATGCAGGAAAAATGTTTTTAAACATATTTTTTCCAATAACACAGCAAATGAAAAAAAAAAAAAGGATTATTTATGCATTGAAAAATTGCTGAATGAAAATTCTACTGAACAAAACAAATGATATAATTAGCTTGAGAAGGTTTCTACATATATAACATTAGTGCTTTTCACGCTTGGTGCCAGTATGAAAACGTTGTTTTGTTGAAATATTCTTTTCCTGGAAACGTTTTTCAGGGTTGCACAACGTTTTATTAACAAAAACAGAGAAAAGTTATTTTTCTAATCTTCCAGGTTCTCTTGTTTGGCCGGAAAATTTTGATCAAAAATTGTCTTTGAATGACCTTCGAGGTCAACATTACCGATACTAAAATCTTTTTTTTCCATCTAAAATAATACAACACATAATTTCATATAAAAGGACATAATTGCTTGTCCACAATACAGAAATTAAGACCAGAAACCAATTCCCTCCGAAATACACACTCCGACTACCTCTGAGGTCGAATTTCTCCTCATCCCCCGCACTATGAGGTAAGAGATTTCTGTACTTCACAACAAACTCAATGTTCACTTCATTTTGCCTGAAATTATCTGATTTGACAAGAAATAGTATTCTGTGTTTCTTATGACCTTCGTTGACCTGAAATGACCTCTGAAGTAACCTTCACATAGTCCATGTCACAACTGCCAAAAATTAGGGACTGGTCATTTTAGCGTGATAGTAGAACGGACACACATACATGCAAACATAAGCTTCCTATACAAATAAAGATAAGTACCAATTTGAATAATCCACGTTTAGTGTATAGTCCTACTCTCCAAAAATATTCCAGAAGATAGGAAAATGTTTATTCCAAAGTAAGCATTTCAACGCTTGGGGAGCGACCAAAAAGAATATTGCACTTGACTTGTTCATCAAGTGATTTCTTTGTTTTGGTTTGTAAGTTGCCGTTTTGCATACTTCCAGTAGACGAGTGTTTATATCCAACGGGACATTGAAAACCGCTTAAGAATTTTTGATTTCTTCATGCAAACTAACACCAGCATCTCTAAAGTGACCCCGTTTGCCATTCTCCCATGAAATGCAAAATCAACTCAGCACGTGTTGTATTATTTTAAAGTCTCCCCTGAAAAGATTTCTAACATGAGAAGAATTAAGAAAATATCATGTGAATATCTCTCATTAGACATTCTTGCAAATCATTCAGAAAAGCTTGAATCATTTTTGGATATGCATCAGACCAGAATCTGATACTGTTGATGCATACATCGGTAAGTAAAAATCCTGCAACACACAAACACATGCACACACACACACACATTCACATGCACACGCAAATGCACAGACATACAGGCACCATAGTTTAAGCATGTATGCATATGCATGGTTATTTGCATCGTCTCTGATATATGAGGATAAGCTTATATTCGTGATGTAACTGAATATGGAAATTTACAGATATAAGCTCGATTTTTCTCTCATATGTGCACAGACACACTCACACACACATGCATGCACACACTCGTACATATATATAGCCTGTCCGCCCACAAAATAATTCGGAATTCTTGCTTTTACTTGTGTTAAAACACCAACGATTGGTGCGACTAAGAAATCATCATTGTGGGCCACACACACGCACACACACACTTATATAATGCTCCTCTATTCAGGGTTGAGCACTCTTTACATGAGGTAACTCATCCATCGTAAGCTTATGCAATGCTCTTCCATAAAAATAGAGCAATCTGGTGGACGAGGAGTTTCTGCATAAAAAAGAATATATCGTTTAAATTCATCTTATTGACCACTCTGTTCCGTAGTCCAGAGGTAGGATATCGGTCCCCTGGTCCGATGTGAGGGTTTCAATTCTGCCTCGCGGTACTGGATGGGATAATGTCTATAGCCACATTGAAGAGATGTAATACATGAAAGAGCTGTTTGTGGATCTATATATATATATATATATATATATATAAGGCTAGTATATTTTTTAAAGTTCTAATAAGTAAACTGGTAAGATCTGCCTTATTCGTGTATTCGATCTTTCTATCTGCTGTTGACTATATTTCTATCCAAGTGTTCATAAAAGTACACACTCACACACATGTAAATCTGTATGTGTCAGTGGTCAGACCTACAGTGATTGTGGAAAAAAAGAGGAAAATGTTCTTCTTTCTTTGTCCACTCTCTATATCATATATTTCTCTCATCAACAACGTTTTTCCCTCTTATTATCCCCCCCCATTTTGAGATGACAGCTTTCTTTCTTTTTTACAGACGCTATCTTTCTCTGAAAAATTTCAGATTTAAATCCAGAAAAAAACTATCCGCCAGTTTATGTATGTATGATCCACCCAGGTATCTATCTATCTATCTATCTATTCAACAGTTTTCAAATGGAGAGTACTGAGAATTCTTGTACACGTACATACTGCTCTCATTGCCCCACGGGCACCAATCGGTTGGCCTTTCATTCCATTTATTGTCCCTTTGTCTTTCTATGTGCCCTGCCCATCAATATTTTTCCCACTTAATTACCTGTACGATACCTACCACACCAGTCTTCTTCTAGATCCACGTTGATCTTCTTTCTATAGCTAAGAGTTATTCCTAACATTGCTCTTTCTATTGCTCTCCGTGATATCCTTGGTGTGTTTTCGAGTGGTTTCGTGAGTTCCAAGATTCAGGTCTAATACGCCATGACTGTTAATATACATCCATGGTATACACTTAAACGTACTGGCAATTTGCTCTTCAGTGTGTCTTTGTTTATATCAAATACTTTACAGCCAATCATGCCATCTTATTTCATTTATGTGGCTTTTTTCTATCCTGACCTGGACAAATGTAATCCTTGACTTCTTCTACGGAGTCACCATCTATTCTTATTGTCCTTTTTGGAGCTTTATCATTGAACTTGACTGTTGTCTCTGTTTAGTTGATCTTCAACTTCGGTTTCCCCTATCTAGATCAGCTAACATGTTTTGTAGAACCTCTGCAGTTTCTGCTATTAATGCACTATCATCACAGTGCCTTGAATTGTTCAAATGATTTCTGTCAACGAAATGTGAGAAAACGGAAAAGCCAAGGCTAAGACTGGCAGAATGATAGATCTTTTAGAATATGCGGAAAAGATTAATCAAAACATACTGACAGAAAGCGAGACATGAAGACCTTGGCAGTTACTGCCTTATTTCTTCGTTTATTTGCTAATATTTACAAAATCTTATCGAAAATTCGTTCAAATAGATTAACAAACACTAGATGAAAATAAACTGCTTTAGAAGTGACTATTCAAAAAAGAGCATGAATACAAATTGAACCAGCTAATTGAAAAAACATCAGAAAATAACAAAGCACTTAAAATGATAATAATTGCTCTTTAAATTCAGTTTATTACACTTTCTTGATAATGACAAACGATGGTCGGAAGATCGAGCCGAAAGGTCGAAAGAAATACCAACTTTGGGACGATTAAGACAAAAAATTGTACGCAAACAAAAAACTGACTAAAAAGTTAAGCGGGCATACCTAGTTTGTTATTTCTTTTTTTCAATAATATCTGTTTTGATATATATATATATATATATATATGAAAATAAAAATAATAATTTGGAACGACCTCCCGTCATTACCCGGAGAATGTGTCACGTAGCCTTGATAGCGTAAATCGAATCGGCAATGGACTGCTGCAGGAATTGAACTTTTGAACGTCAGGTAGACACCTTAACCTGACATCACTCTTACCATTGAGCAAAACAGTACGCTGGTTAGTCGGTAGCTAAAATAACTGCCATATGTCTAAATCTCATCTTATCTATAAATCATTCGGTCGGATTATATATCCCAATCTCCCCCTCTCTCTCTTTCTCTCTCTCTCCCTCTCATTATTTCTCTCTGTATATATGTATTTATTCATTATAAGTCCACTGCTGGACAAATGATTTTTCCATCTCCTTTAACCTTTGATGACGACGTTGATTGCTCTTAACATTGCCATTTTCCCAGGCAAACCTTTCTATCCCACTCCTCCATTTGTGTCAGGTCTTTTCCAACCCTGTTCAAGGTTCCATGGGGGAAAAATCGGTTAAACTTTTGCTCCATCTGTTGCCATTTCTTTTCTCTCGACTTCCCTGGTCCATTAACATTTTGTCGTTCAATGGTTTATTGAATATCTTTCACCATTTTCCACCCACTAATCCGTTTTAATCCCTTTTTTCTGTCTCCAAGGCTTATCCCTATCGTTGCTATTTTCATGGCTATTCGAATTTGGTTCTCAGCTGGTTCAATCTCTATATTTGCATATATCTCAATCGATATTCATACCAATTGCTTTTTACAGCTAATCATGAGGCGCCATTTTGTTCCATTGACGTTATCAATTGACCAAAGAAAACATATTCACGAACGTCCACAAGAGCCTCAACCTCTAATTTCAAGGTCTTTTCTGGACTTCATTTTTGAACATTACTTTTGTCTTCGTGCTGTTATTTTGAAACCTATATTCACTTTCTCCTATTCAGATACTCATTAGATCTTTTCGATGCTTCTGATGTCATGAAAACATTATCATAAATCCCAAATTATCTAAATATCTTAGGTCTGTGTTTACTCTCATTGTCGCCTTGTCAATTTTCCAAAATATGCTTTCAAGACTCGCAGTATATAGTTTACATGATATTGTGACCCCTTGTCTTGCTCATTTTCTTACCTTTATCTTATTTTTATCATTATGTAGTTTGATTATTGCAATACCATTTTCATTTATGTTTAAATGATTACTACCCAATTTTGGTTAATACCTTGATTTTGCAATGAATTAAAGACTGACACGTGTTCTATCGAGTCGAATACTTTTTCATAACCTGCAAAAAACATACATGAAATTATTTGTATTCTTTTCTATTAGCGGATTTATTGTGTCTAGATGGTCTCTTGTTGAATAGCCTCTCCTGAAGTCTGCTTGTTCGCGCGGTTGAGTTTAATCTAGAGGGACTGTTAGCCTGTTTGTATGTCTTCTGTGAATAGCTTAAATATTTTATGTGATGATTTATTGTGCAGTAATGCATTAAACCGTATGTGTGCATACTGCAGCTGCTGCTGCTGCTGCTGCTGCAAGGGAATGGACAAAAGACGGAAGATCCATGTCAGGGTTCAAAATTGAACCTTTATTTCTTCTTTTTTACTTCGGCAGACCGAAAATACATCGAGAGTCTTCGCTTGAAAACCTCATTCAGAGAGAGAGAAAGAGAGAGAGAGAGAGACAGACAGATAGACAGAGAGAGAGAGAGAGACAGACAGACAGACAGACAGAAAAGACAGATAGACAGAGAGAGAGAGAGAGAGAGAGAGAGAGAGAGAGAGAGAGAGAGAGAGCTATTTTTCTATTCCATCATTTTTTGTTTTTTAGCATATATGTATACGTAGGTACTTTGATAAGTCTGATGCCTGATGAAAAAATCATCAACTTTACACATCAAGTATTTTTTTTATAAAACGATTCTTGTTCATCAGGGTCATGTGATCTTGCAATAATGGTGTTTAAACTTTATAACGGATGGTTCTTGTTAAAAAAAATGATACTCCTTCCTTGTTAATAAACTTAATTCAGAGGTGAATATTGATCGTATCGATCGAACATGATACGGCGAAAATTTCTGATCAAAATCCGTCTGAAAACTTCGTATCAGACTATAGACATATAAATAGAACTATGAGTTAACTATTAATAACGTAATTAGACCTTGCTGAGATTGACTAAAGGGACAATAATCCTCAGTAAACTGTATGTAAACTGCTTATTAAAGGGCAGTTTTGTCCGAGTGCTCATGCAACCATTGTCCTCTCCGTCGACCATCATAGCATGCTACTTGCGTTTTGTTAAAATATCCGGCAATGGGATGGAACGGTGTAAGAGGTGACTTTGTGATATTTTCCAAGGAAAGTAGACACAAGGAGCACCAAGCAGGATTGAAACACACCTGAGATAAGATAATAGTTGAAAATCATCCGAACATTATTGAAGTGAAATATCCACTGAACTAGCTATTACATAATTCTTGTCTGAATTTTGTTAGATTGATTGTATTAATCATTATGCATGAAATATTTTGACTATTTTTATCTATCGTGTTTATTTGTTCACTGCTTTTCGGCTGTAAAAGTCGTAACACGCAGCGATACGTACAAGTTTTGCAAGGTGGACCATACATTGAGAGAGTGGGGAAGACACTCACCCTCATGCGATGATATGCAAATTATTGACCTAAAGAACAATTTGCGAACACGACACCAGAAGGAAGCAGCACTTATGTTCTCCAGTCAAGCCAAACAGCCGACCGAGCATCGATATCAATAGCATCTGGGAGTCTCTCATCAGAAGAAACAGCTCAGAAACAACAAAAAGATTATCCAATGCTAGGAAAGCAACTTGGAAGTACATAGAAAAAACACAACTCGGATATACGCAAAACGGATATGATGTTCTCAGTCCAATCAAGCACGTTCTCTTAGCAGTGATTCCATATTCTAGAACAAACAAAAACCGGACGAAGGCCAGAGAGTACACGGCTGTAACGTTGAAAACAAATGATTGCATCAATGAGATAAATAGTCTGACCATATCATACTTGATATTTATCAGATGGAATGATTTTGGTTGAAAAGCGTCAACACCCAAAAACTTGTCTACCCGTGTTTCTGTGGAGTCCAAGCGGTTTCTTCTCATTTTCTTACTTACTTCAAGATTTAATCGTTCACTTCTCAAAATTTCTTATCAATGTAAATGAATGTTTACATGTTCTCAATCTCACCTGGACTTTTATTGAAAAGTGACTGAATCAGTTAGGCAAGAAACACTATATATTAATGAATGATAAATTAATTCCTCTACGTCTACGTTCTTGTATTACTTTTGATATTGATATATATATATATATATATATATATATATATATATATATATATATATATATATATATATATGTTGTTTTTAAAAGCAAATGAAAGGAGAATAAAGAGGAAATAGATTTCAGGTATGGGATTATCTATTTCGTCTCATATAGTTTTTGTTTCTCTTATTTTTGTCAATTACTTTTTTGTCTGATTATTTCTATTTTTGCTTTGATACAAATATTCATTTTTAAAAGATTTGGAAACTGTACCACAAGTCAAGAGGAAGTATCAGACACGGATAAAAGAAGACTTTTATTTTGTTTTTGCTTTCTCTAAATTTAAGATTATTCCGTTTTTTTTTCCTGGTGTCTGTTGACAGGCAGATGTTATCGACGTTCAAAATAATCCAAAATTAATAACAAAATCTAAACACGAGTTCACTCTCGCAGCCTTCCTCAAACACCAAATTGAATCTTATACTACTTCATAGGAAAAAGAGACAAGAACAGAGAACTTGCATCTCTCGACCTTGACATGAACTGCCAGAACCTTAAAAATACAATAAAGATTTTAGTTAGAAGTTCTCATTTATGATTAATGGATTTCCACCGACAAAAGCAATCATCTAAGCTGGCTGTTTGCAAACAACGATTTTTATTACTGTCTTGAGCACTTTATATCAATAATTTCTTTTTAGAAGCAGTACTGAGCTGTTGGCGTATGCACCTTGTTTGCTTGTATGTGTTAGGCGACCGAAGATTTGCTGACGGTTGAAATGAACAAAGAAAAATTGACTTCATTTCAAGGAGCAAACTTACGATGGAATCTACAGAGGCAGGTGGTTTATCACGGAAAGATAACGTTTTGGTGACAACGTAAAATGCAAACTACTTGTACACCTTGGGAAAGGTTTAAGATCTAAATGATTCATCAGGTACAGGTGTACTAAATAGACTTTGAATGTGCAGGAAGACAAAGTGAAATACTGCGACGAAATATATTATTCAAGGAAAATTCTAGAAGTAAAAATACAGCTCAAGATCTTGCACTTCCTCATATAGTTTTACAAGAGACACCCAGAATAGATGGAGCTAAACATTGCAGGAAAGAAAAACTTTATTTATCATAGTCAAAAAAAACAAAAACAAAACACAAAACAATACAAGAAAAAAAAAACACACGAAGAAGGTGCTATCATTCACTTGATCGAAAGAGAACTGAAAGAAGAGAAGACAAGGTTGAAGATATAGAATACAATTATGGAGTTTACACTCATCTTAATAAGTAGTTTTTTTCCACCTTCTCACGAATATTTTCCAGTTTTTTGTCTAGCTAACATCTCCCATCACACACACACACACACATACACACACACACGAACACACACATACACACACACTACATTTGGCAGAGATGTCTTTGAATGAAAAAAGTTATGTGCGTTAACTACAGAAATCTTGCTTTTCAAGACCGACACGTTACCCAAGTCACGACAATATATGAGAGCTCTATTCGGAAAGTATCCAGCCATTTAATATTAACGAATTATAGACAACACCGGATATTGTGCCTTAAACCTCTTCAAAGCACTCTGCTTCGTAGTTTCAACTTATTCCACTGTGCCGTCCATTAGCTGGCGTCATAAATGGAAGTACACAAGGTTTACATCCATTTGGAATATCATGAGAAGCAGCCCTGTGGTCATGATGTAACTTTGCTATCAATCAGTGGGGAACCTAACCCTCTCTTGTGGGGTTGATCCGTCGGCAACGTGTGAATCCAAACTCAATCCAAATATATCCCTGAATTTTAGTCCACTGGTATCAACAAGGATATAATGTGTAAAACTAGATCAGGAAACATGTCGTATAGCATTGATCAGCAGGATGAATTTGTTAGAATTCGTTGGTTCAAGATTCAGGATGTTCGTTGTATAGCAATGATCAACAAGCTGACAGTTGTCAGTGGGTCTTATCTGCAATGGACCCCCCCCAATAGATGGTCTGATACAAAACTTCCATCTCAGTAAATGATATGAAAACAAATTGATCCGAGCGCACTTCGTATAGCTATGATAGCAAGTTTGTTGACCTTTGTTACTGGGTTCTGTCCTCATTGGGTCTCTCACGATTGATGGTCCAATATAAAACTTTTATTTATAAATAATATGGAAACAAATTATTTCAGACGCAGTCATGAGGCAATGATAAGCAAGCTAATTTTGCTTGCCTTTGTCAGTAAATCCAATCCTCGTAAAGACTTCCCCTAATGGTAATCTGATACTAGAATATGCTAGGTGATCATCTAAAAAATGATCACGGGCGCATGTCGTTTGAAATGACCAGCAAGCTGATCTTGTGAGCCGTTGTCAGTGGGTTTGATCTTCATCAAAGTATAGCTTGTCTGATACCAACTCAGGTCAACTTATACTTATATAACGAGCAGAATGATTTTTTGCTTTTCTGTCAGATTCACTGGACTCTCTTATTCACACATAAAATGTTAGCTACCCGCCCATCAATTAAAACTATTGACTCTAAATGATGTGTAGAATGAAATAACATCCATATACAATGCATTATGTTAATACCAAATATTAAGCAACAAACTGCTATTAGTATGACACAGGCCTAAAATGATGAAATAAAACAATATATTAAAATCATTGCTGAAGGGGAGATGGTCTTTGATCAACACTGCTGAGGTGATATGTTAGTATAACTGTTTTGTTTTTAAATCTCCGAAACGCTGACGTGGTAAACAACCGATGATGCAAACAAGGTTAATTCACATATAATACCATAATATCAAGTTCCTTGTAAAACATATAAAGTACTTGAAAAAATACATGAATTACATTCACAGATATATGACTGACTAAAATTACAAATTTTTGGAAAGACTTGAAAAAAATATGTTCAGTCTCTTAAACTGTAAAGACTTTCTAGATTGTATGTATCCTTTCAATATGCCATTTCTAAATTCAAATGACGACTTTCAATACGACATCCACGCCGAAAACTTGAAAACAAACAACCATAAATAAAATTATAATAATTCAATTGATTGGAAACAAATTTAAATCCAAATCAAGACTGGATATTTGTTATTTTACTGGAAACCTTATTTAACACTTTAATGAAAATGCAGTGGGGAATGAATAACAAAAACAATTCTAACTTTTAATTAATGACAATCGAATAAAGAATTTTCAAGTCAAACCAATCGAACCCCTGCCTGAAATGAATAATAAAAAAAGAAAGTTATATATAGCAAACTGTGCAGTGCTTTGGTCAAAATTCCTTGCTTCATTCAAATCTAAAAAGTAAACAAAAACAGAATTCATTTCTCCAAACAATATTATTCCAAAACTACGTGTCTCATCTCAACTCCCTTTTAGCAGTTCTTGTAAATGGGATTCACACACTTTGGCAAAACAAGTCGACCTGAGCTGGGCTTTAGAAGTGAGAATGCATTCGTCATCAGTTATTGCATAAGCTACTGTGTCACCGTCATTCATGCGTGATGCCAATGGTTTTCTGATCTGGTCATTGTCAATCGTCATTGTTATTACTTACGGAAATAGACTCATAATTCAAAAGAAGGAATTTGACAATATAAAAAATGTATTTTGCAGTTTTGAGACTTACGTAAGTGCAGTTGTCTGTGCATTTAGTTTCACAGAAATAAAAAGAACAAGTGAGGAGTTGCAATTACTTTCAGCATTGATTTAGATTTTCACAGAGTTCCCCTGTTTATTGAAAGAAAGAGATCATCTTTATTTCAATCGGAAAAATGACCAGGATTTTGAGTTTTCATGGCATGCCTTACCGTTTTCTGTAAAGAGTGTTACAAGCATTTTCAGAAATCTATCAGTATTTTGCATTTTTTAAAATACGTTTGTTCACTGGATGTCATGTATCTTGAGCAGTTGCAGGATAAGATTGTAAAAAGGTTGTGGAAAAAGGAATGTTTCAGTTTTATATCGGCTTTGTCACATGACTGTAATTGACAATTATTTGAATTATCTTGAAGAAAGGATCAAATCAGCTTTTGGCATTAACTTGATCGGATCAGATCTCTTAAGGCGAACTAAAAACAAAGAACAAAAGAACAAATGTGTGTAAAATGGATTCGTCTCAATTATCTCAAAGTACGCACACCACATTCATACCAAATGTTTTCAAGATATTGAATAATGATTGTTTTGACTATATGAAATTCTATATTAGAACTTAGAGCAAGCTCAACCTTCAAGAACAAGAAAATCCCATTAGTCCCAAACAGAAGGGTCCGCAAGTAGTGAATCCTCCCAATAATCACCTCTGATAACCACGCATCATGCTCGGGAGAGAATCACCCTCAAAATCACACAGATAGTGCAGTATATTAGAGAACAAGTAGGAGTCATTGATATCACAGAAACCACCAGAAACTTAAGATGGTAAAGAGCTGGTCATGTTGCAAGATAGTCAGACAACTGCAAGACATCATGATTCCCCAGAGATCATATTCGAAACCTTTGGCTAGCGGAAAATAAGACGATACG
The DNA here is from genome assembly GCA_963457665.1 of Thysanoteuthis rhombus. Lineage (NCBI taxonomy): Eukaryota > Metazoa > Mollusca > Cephalopoda > Oegopsida > Thysanoteuthidae > Thysanoteuthis > Thysanoteuthis major. The sequence goes on along the minus strand of OY735199.1, from coordinate 3,553,136 downwards.
ACGATCTAGACAAGTTCAGAGAGTATTGACCTCACGACGCCCATAATAGAGAGGTCAGACAAATTTTGGATAAGGTCCAAGTCTTACTACTGATGCTTAAATGATGTTGTTACTGCTACTGATGAATATGTTTACTGAACATAAACACGAAACATTCGTTTTAATCCGCTTAGATCCAAGTTCATGTCTGGTAAATAATTACGAAGCTTAATTCTTTTTTTCTCATTTATCTTTTATATCAACTGTAATGAGAAAAACATCTCCGCCAACATATTTTAACGAGCCACATATTAAATGTCAATGAGCCGCATGAGGCTCACGAGCCGCGTTGTTGGCTACCCTTGATATATACATTCGAACTGGCTACTTGCTAATTAACTTCTCTTTTTTTCTCTGCAGATATCCAACAGTGATCTAGCACTAGAAACGGAATTTGAAACCAATCAATCAACTCGTGATTTCAAGTGCGGTTAATTGTAGCCACTTTGTCTAATCGGCGCGTTGTCAAGGTTCAAGTGATAAGGTCTTCATGTGGCGTAAAAGGATAGGTACTTTCAACCAATAACAGCCTGAATTTTAGGCAGCTCGATGGTGTAATGGTCAACAAGTCTACCACATACGCGGAAGGAACCAAGTTCGATTCCCGGATATTGTAGGAAAACTCTTCACCAGGAAGTGCACAGAACAGGATGGGTGATTAAGGTAGAAACAAAGGGAATTGAGTTGTATCCACCCCTATTAGGACGGATTGTAGCGAACAAAAGAAGAGCCTTTGGGTCACATCCGACTGCTAACACAGTACAATTCTTTGATTTGGACTGACATGCGTTGACTTGCATTCAGGCATATCAATCTTTTAGAAGACTTGCTTTCCACGGATACTCTATTCGTGTATTTACTTGTTAAACCTGAGACTTTAGGCTGTGGTTATTTAGGCAAAGACAATCGGTTTGATCAGCTGTTTTGAGACTGCGGATTGACGCCGTTCTGTGCGGTCAGAGTTTGTGCAGAAAGTATATGTACGCACTAGTCAATGTCAAAATGGAGAAAAAAAAAATATATATTATGTCATCCACAGATAGCTGTTTCGATGTATCACATCTCTACAGTGTGGCTATAGACTTTTCATTATCACATCCAGTACCGCTAGGCCGATATTCTACCTCTGGACTACGGAACTGGACAGGCAGTAAGGCTGAATTTAAGCGTTTTGTTTAAATCCCTCATCCACCGGAGTGCTCAATTCCTATAGAAGAGCATTGCATAAGCTTACAGCAGATGAGTTACCTCACTCATATATATATATATATATATATATATATATATATATATATATATATATATACAAATGCAATTACTTGAAAGAAAAATGTTTTTTTTAACCTAAAGTTTCCTAAAAAATACCAGCACAAGATTCAGTGATTTTTGGTCAAAAATTACTATGGAGACCCCCAAAAGCACTTTGTTGAAAAAACAAAAGACGGTAGATGGTGTACTCATTCAAATATCCACGGTCGTCGCCCCAATATCTGAGACCAGGAGAGAAAAAACACCAACCCACACACACACAAACAGAGATCATAAACATAGATGCTCAAAGAAAAAAAAAAGTAGCCTTTTTCGCTGGTTGGTTGGTTGGTCCATTTGTGGGACTACGGTGATCAGAGATAGATACATAATCGATTGAAATTTATTGTTTCATGTCCTTTAATTTGATAATAGCCAGACATATGGCCAAAAGCGCTGCTGGAACAATATTTACACTTATTGAATCTACACTTACATTGATTAAAGCAGAAAAAGAGGAATTCTCTGTTACCTTGTATGTGGCGTTTATCAATATCGATATCAATATCTATGAATTTATAGAAATATAAAAGCTGATGTTTTAACAACAAACTGATAACGAAAATGCCGACGGTATGTCATGCTAATTTATAATTCATAAACACCAGACAGAAAGGTATCTCAAATATGTAAAACAGAAAAAAGTATATCAAGCTATGACCGTCAACTAAACTAGAAAAAGAAAAGGAAAATAAAAGATGTACAAATAGAATAAACGGAAGGTTCTACACTTTAAAACAATATATATACCCCACAAATGTCCTCAATAGGGATGTAAAATAAACCGGATCATTCGTCTGAAGAGGCTCAAACAGGGCAGAAAAATTAATGCGTTTTGGTAGCGAATGCTTTATTTCATCATATCTTAGGCTCTACTTTCACTTATTTTAATGTTTAATGTTGAATGTATTGAGCACTTCATACAATAAACCTATCATACATCGGATTTAGCATTATATCATATCGTATTGAATTCCTGATACGCATTATATATATATATATATATATATATATATATATATATACATATATATATGTGTGTGTGTGTGTGTGTGTATGTTGGCATATACTTTTGAATTATTTATTTACGAAATCTTGCAAATTAAATCTTTGACGTATAGTCATTGTAAAAAGGTACATTGAAAACAAACTGAACATGTTAATGTCTTGAGATCTAATTCTAACATCATAATTCTGTTCATATTTTAATAAATTTTTGTCTTCAAAACCTGCTTGTCGAAGGATGTTCTTTCCTATTCGTAACCAGAATATCAAAATGATTCCACGAGAGAGCCTATCTATTTGCAAAATATGTAATGGATGAGATGCTGTGATAATTATTTTACAGACAATCAAATATCCAATATTTGCATTGCTACTCAATGAATTTGAATCTAGAAATTTCATTTCATAACAGTTTTATCCATTTCCCTCAGAGGTTACGATTGTTTGAAAATGTTTTGAATCCATTCCATTCGAAGTTTTCCGAATGTTTGATTTCTAAAGAAATGCCGTAACGAAAAACAGGAAATCTGCGTAATAAAAACTAAAACGGAATATTAGTACTTGGCCAAATTTTTTGGAAACGGTCGTTAAAAAGAATAAAACACTAAAAATGTCCGTTTTATATACGTATGTATTCAATCTTTGTAAAAGCAAAAAAAAAAAAAAAAACAAAAAAAAAAAAAACACAAAAAGATAAAAACGTATAAGAATTCATTAGGATTGTTTTTTGACTAATTTAACCGTTTTTTATGTTTGTTCTTTTCAAAACAAGCGGCGAGCAAATAAATATTTGTGTAATGAAGTCAAAATGATATATAGAAAGAATCATTGAGAGATAAGAGAATTGAAAAATATATCCACATAATTTATTCTCTTATTTCAATCAGTATACCGAGCATAGACATCGATAATTTGAAGAGAGCATTTGTCAGCAAAGAACTAGTTATGAACTTGGGTTCCATAGGCATAGCTTGGAATGTAGGGGTGCATGCAAAGTTTGACAAGAGGACAACATAAACACAAAAGAAAGCATCAGACGTGACTTGTATGAAATTGGGAGTTATCACCCTCTCAAAGCACAAGAGACACTCGAAAAAGTCAGGAACACAACATGGAAGAAAAAAAACCCAACAAAGACTGGGATATTAGTCTGAACCAATCAACTACAGGGACTCTCTTTTTTTAAAATTGTTGTATAGTATTGTTTTGAAAAAACAAATTTGGAAAGTTCAAGGTGTTTCGAGATATATTCTATTTGGATGATCTTATCAATCATCTAATCTGCTTCATGGAAAATCATGTTTGAGAAAAAAGAAACTATGAGTTATGCAACATAATTTAAGATACCAAAAACAATTGTTCCACCTGATTTCAGATACTAAGCAACACAGAACCTGAGCGACACAAAAGGAGTAACATCAGAGATAATAGAGAATACTAAAGAAAGCTGTGACTTGTTGGCTCAACCTATGAGAGAAGATCAGTACATCAAGTAATCAATAGTTATTTCCCTTGACAAATCGACCATGAAGGTTTGAGGGCAAAAAAGGCCATGCACTATCATTATGCAGTTGCAAATCACCCGTTATCTTTTGCATTCTTTAAGGTAAAGCATTTTCGGGGTTCCATATTTCAACTTCTGGCCACATGGTCCTTTTTTGGCCACTTACATGTCACAAACGGATGAAAAGAATCAGGTGTTTGGTATTATAACTGAAACACCCGTTACCTAACAATGCTGTCAGGGGTTGAGATGTAGCATTTGTATAAAAAACAATAAACAAAAAACAAAACTTATTTGATTGTTCGGAGCGAGCACCCAGGCAATTAAATACATTTACAGGTACTCAAATGCCAGTTCGATTCCACCTCATTTTACTTTCTGGTTTTTCTTTAATTTCATGACAACCGTCTTCCTTTGGCGTATATCTTAATGTTTCCATAACTTAACCCAGCTCTTTTCTACCTCTCTATGTCCACTTTTTGATGCAAATGCATCCTCATACTATCCGTATCCCTGAACGTAAAGGGATAATTTTTTAAACGGATGGCCTCGTCGCTTATCAGGATTTAGAGATAGATAAAATGAAATCATAGCATTATAATCCGAGTGTATGCGAATGAAAACCCCACACAATTATGAATCAGTTGCAAACTATCCAGAATATTTTTGTATTTGTTTGTTGATTTTAGGGGTTGAAAATAAACCTTCTCAAAATTAACTATGCCTCTCAATCATTGGTGTTTCGGAGAAAATACTTTTTGAACTTGTCTAATCATGACACCATATTTTTTGCCGGTTACTATTGTGCATATTATCTTTGTGGATCCCTGGTATGAGCTGTGTTGTCTATCAGTTGTCTGATATTCTTGGAACATGACCAGCCCATAGTCATTTGAGTTTTCTAATGTTTTTTTCATGATATTTCTGTCCCCTTTTTGTTTTCAAGCATCATATGCTAACTTATGATCTCTACATAAGATGTTGAGAACGATTCTCTCCTATGCACATTGCGTGGTTTCCAGTTCCAGGGCAAATCATTTGGCTATCTTCCATATTTCAACTCCATAGGTGACTATCAGGAGTAAACATTGGTTTTAGATCCTTAAAAAACTAATGCCTATTTTCTTTCCTAAGTGTGAGCTTGCATTACCCAAAATTGGCGACCGAGAGTGATTCTTTGTTTGATTTCTTCTTCTTTTCAGAATTTCATGGAGATTCATTGTCCTCGGTAGATGCAGTGATCTACCTTCTTCAGCTCTGCGTTTTCGATTTGTCCTCAGCATGTTTGCTGCACATGACATTTGTTCCACCAAAGTTCATGTGGAGGCCAACACTTTTGCTTTTTTTCATTCAGTTCATCTATCATTATTCGGGGATCATGGAGATTCTCAGCGAAAAAACCGTATTTTTAGCAGAGCTGGTCACTTGGGAATCCAAATAGACGGTGAATACCTGTCTTTCCCAAATCTAATTTCCGGGAGCTTAGCTCGAGGCAGGCCGTGGAGAGTTAGAATGTGCTCATATAAGCTTTTCTTACCCCTTTATCGCGCTGAAAGGCTTTATTCAGTCCAGTGGTTGTCAACCTTCTTTACATTATTGCTCACTTTTACAAGCATAGAAAATATTAGAGATGTAAAAAAAACTTTTAGATCTTATAAAATAATAAAAGTGAAAAGAAATCGCATTTCAAAATTCTTTAAATGAAAGTAATGTAAAATAGTAACATCTAATGTTTGGGACACATATGCACTGTTTATAGATATCATCAATATCATTTCCGTGTCTCCTGCATCAAAGCTAGTTCAGAGACATTGGGTTTAAGATTAATCATCTTTAATTGGATGTCACGTCGCCTGGTTTTATCTAACCTACTTCTATTCTTGAATAGCAAGGTATTGATATGGATGAAACCAGCTTCTACAAAGTAGGGCGTTGAGAAGTCGGTTGCAGATAGTCGTTGTTGGTGATTACATCTTCATCAACCAATTCATCTTTCAGATTATCCACTCGTTAAACTTTGTGGAAGTGACGACTGGGAATGCTCATCTTATATTCCGTCAATTTAAAAACGAAGGCAGTGAAAGGTGCTTTGCAGTCGAGAAGTGTTTTATTTAGTTTTCTTGCAATAACGTGTTAAGATAATCAAGTATGGTGAATATGTTATCAAGGAAAAAGATATCATACCTGAGAAGTGGTTAGTGGTGATAATTCTATGATTGCATCAAAAGATTCGACGGTTGCTTTTCGACAACCATCTTACTCCAGTACGATACAAAACAGTCATCATCCTTATCAAAGCACAAGGAAGATTCGATCACATAGAGAATTCGATTTTAGTTTGTTGATCATCTTAGTCATAAGTGAGAAGTACAGTATTGAGCTCACCGTTAATATACTTGCCAGTGAATGGTGTCGGTGATCTGCGCAGTGAAGTGTTAAAACAGAAGGAAGATGAGAAACCGCTGCATCTACCTACCATAGTAATCACCCCATCAGATGTGCAAACTGCAATATTGGTCAATGTAATGCTCATCAAATATAGCTTCAGCAATTCTGAAAGAGAATAGATAAAATTTGAGTTAAACATCAGTTGATCAGTGGAAAACATTTCCTAACAAGTTTTGAGAGTTTCATCGTAAAACCGAACTAATACCATCATCAAGCATCGACTGTCCATAACTTGTGAGTCGTCCATTTCTATCATAAATCCAGAACACTGAGGAATATGAATGAGTTTAAGTTTGGCGTCGGTGGCTGTTTCATCTGTGCATCGAGTAATTGTGTCATTACCGGAATGAATTGTCATCATAATGATGTCAGGTTATTCATGCATTAAAGTCGAGAGAACTTCTTTGATAACAGATGGAAGTAATGTTCCTTCTATAGGATGGGACTTAACAGCCTTTACGACGAGTAGCATAATAATGCACGATGCAATCATGTCGATTCCTTGCTGTGTAGTTGCCTTCTGAAATACAAAGATCAATTTTTTTACGCTTTTCAAACGAGGCTAAAAGTCGAAAAAATATAATAAAGTGTGCCCTTCTACTACGCATACTTGGAATTAAGGTAATTCAAGCGTGAAGATTTCCTGACTTCGTTGCTCAAAGTTTGGTCTCATTGATGCCAAATAGGTAATTGACTCTTTTAAGGAAAAGGAATAAAGCCATGAATTATCAATGCTGTATTAGCAATAACTGTTCTTCACTGGATGTATTTGGATATTGAAAAATCGTACAATTATCAGTAAATATGGCAGGAACGAGAGATAACACAATTTGAATTGTACTTGATAATTTCTATGCTTTCTGCAGCGAATTGGAATATCTCATAAAAAGTTACATGGGAGAGATTTTTATATTATAAAAACGCAAGATGTGAGCATTGGTTCACATTCACTAAGTTATACTGTGAGTTAAGGTCCGTCTTCAATAATCGCCAAGTACGAAAATACAAGAGAGTCGCAGTCACTGTACCATGTACAATCCAACAGTTATGTACGGTGGTCTCTGTTTATAAGCGTGTGCAACTGTTACCAGGACATGTGTATCTTACTGGAAATTGTTCATCAGTGTTACACGTATAAATGTACCACGTACCTACAGAGAGTGTAGTCAGACTTATGCACACCTACACAAAGATTTACACATTTCTCTACGCACTTAAGTAATGAGCAATTTTACTGCTTGGTAAATTAACAATAGGAAATGTTGCTATCAGCTCTTTTTAATTATCAATTATGGACTTGAGAAACAAAATCTACGGACCACCAAAATTGAAAAACATGCACACTTTTCTACACATTTGCTGACCGGCCACCCAAGATTTGAAATCGTCCACAGGTGGGTGATGTTGCCCAGATTGGGAAACCTAGATGTAGGCTGATAGGGAAACTGTTTTGAGGTCACAAACATATGAACAATTTACTAATATTGACATAATATGACACAGAATTCAGTATGATGTAGATGGGGAAAGGGTTGAAAGATTGTAAAGCGTGTTTCTGCCATGTGTGGAAAAACAACCTTGGAAATCAGCATTTTATATCTAAAATTTCAACTGGGTTTGAAGTCAAATTGTCTTTCTATTCATTACTTTCTTTTCTGCTGTCCATTAACATTTTTTCTCAAAAAATGATTCCTTGGCATTTGTTGATGAAAATGACAGCTGAAGGGTCAAGAGAGAAACCTCCAATGATAGGTGTTACTCAACAAAGTCTCTTTTTACATTATTCCGTGAGCAAGATTCATTACATCTCGACGGGAGCCAGATATTTTTTCTTTTTACTTTTAAGTAAGTAAGTAAGTATATATATATATATATGTGTGTGTGTGAGCGTGTATGCGTATGAATTTGTATATATATATAATGTATGTATATAAATGCATACATGTGTGTATGTATATGTACATACATCTACATTTATATGTACATATTTACTTATAAAAGTCTACATGTACATATGCGTGTATATATATTTACATATATATGTGTCCATATGTATATGTACATATATATGTATATTCATATATAAGTATATGTATATTTGAGTACGTGTTTATATATATATGCATATATATAAGTATATATGCATATATATCTTTATGTGTGTACATATACATGCATATATACATATTTATATGTGGACATATTGGTAGAAATAGTGATTTAGAAGAGAATATTGATACGATGTAGCTGTATGACAGTATATATCATAATCGATAGCACATATATACATGCTCGGCATTGACGCATGCCTGACTCTGACTTCAACCTCTGACCCTTAATCTGATTCTCAACAAATTTTTGATGCTGATAGAACCCCCTTGATCCATCATCCCTTCATGCATATAGAGGAATAGTTGCCTTCCTGGTGTATCGGAATGGTTTACGGCTGGCTTTATTTTCATTTTCATTCTGTGAAAAGGATTCTGAAGATGAATATCACACAAAGTCAAAATGGGTCGGGGCGCTGAATGGGTTGGTCCCTTCTTTCAATACCTTAGCTAGTCTCATCTGCTGGGCTGATGATACTTCATTGTTTTTTCCAACATAACAAGACATTTATTCTGAGTATTTTCACTCTACATCCACCAAAATACCACAGTTTTTTTCCTATGAAAAGTCGACCTAATCCTATATTCGAAGATTCATGTGTGGAAGGGTAATAAAACCGATATGTTTAGAAATTCAGCAATGTTTGAAAATATTTACATTTTTTTTTTTATTATTGATTCCTGCTGTTGGCGTAATACGGCAGAGACGTAAGTAAAAAGATGAAAGAAGATTTGGGGAAAGATATATACATGAGATCGAGATTGAACTGCGATAAATTGAATTGAATAATCCACACCCTCCGGAGAACGTTATAATCTCCGGAGAACGCTACAAGAGAGATATTGGATGTGCAAGAACGAGGAAATACGGACTAAGAAAAAGGGGATGCGATTCTCGTTTTCTTTCTGGCTAAGTTACACTGATTAAACATAAACGAACAACATTCTACGCCAACTTAGGGCAGGGTTGGTACGCCATGCCTGTTCCCCCAACCAGTAACTTTGAGATGCTACTCTGAGTGAACACTATTCATGCGTCACGGTCACGCTACTTTAACCCACTCGACCTTGAGTAAGAGATCTATTGTAAAGGAGAGAAAAGTCTCCTCGTGGAATCCTTTCCAATGTGACAACTGCACCATGACTCTCATGATACTTAGTAAGCACTGGTCCACAGCGTTCCTTCCTATCCAGCGACATCACTGTGGCATCAAGGGTGAGGAAGAGTACGTGGAAGATGCGAGACATGTAGCCCTCAATCAGCTTGCATAATTGGTGTACGAAAGAAAGTGTGCTAAATAGACTGCCCCAACACACCACAGCGCACACATTCTGGCAAATATTCCAGTCTTACTAGGAAAGGCCGTTTGCTGACCCACAGTGCATTCCAAATAACTCACCAGGGTAAGGATGCCTCATCCTTGCAGGGACATTTCATCACAGACGCCCAAGGCTAGAGGGAGCAACTCTCTTCTTTCGTGAAACCGAATTTCTCAATCAAATTGTTTTGCATGGACCTCCTCACTAATACGCGATTTGATGGTTTTCTCGGAAACGTTCGGATGTCGGAGAGGCCTTGACAGGACTATCAGAGCTGGTTGACATAAATAAAGAAGTACTGGCCTCAGGGCAAACGACACCATCTTAATCCGAGTGCACACTTCTCAAAGCCGTGAAGGATTCCCTAATTTCCAGAATTGACCGTCCTCTTCTTCCTTTGTTCACATCTGATCTATGGAGTATCTATGACTATTTCCTTTCCAGCTGGAGGACCGAACCAGACACCAGGTATCTATCTCAGCCAATCCATCCAGTCAAAGGGACCCTCCACGACACTAGCAACAAGCCCAAATTCTTAGCCTTTGTCACCATCTCATACGTTATGATTTCTCTGCTGATTTCTTCTATCTTGGCAATGCTCATTACAAGCAAAGTTACATTGTCAACATAAGCGGTGAGCCTCGCTAAGATGTTGTCCTTCAGGCAACGTTAATCTGCGTACGATCAGATTCGCTTTTGGCTTCTACATGGAAAAATTTCAGTGCAAGAATGTACAGCGTCGGCGAAAGTGGACCTTGAAACCTTGACCAAGAGATCCAGACACCCGGAAAGGTTTTGACATAACCCCATTCACTTCCAACATCGAGCTCAGAGATGCATACAAGTCGCAGATCAAGGAGAGAATGTTGTGGCTGAAGCCAGCTGGGGACAAGATGGACTCCAGGAAATGATGGTCAACACTGAAGTTGACTTTCTCAATATTCATCGTCATCATTATCATCATCATCATCATCATCAGTCTTTTAATGTCCGTCGTTGGACATATACCTTCCCCACGATTCACCACACTTCTCTGTGGTGGGTGTTGCGGAGCCAGTACTTTCGATATAATGTGAAGTGAAGCTGCTAGGCACCAAGCACTGGTAGTTAGCGCCAGGTTAAAAAGAATGTCACATCGCTAGTTTTACATCACCAATGGTAACTTCACTTACATCTTCGCTGCTGACCTTTCACTCTCCACTCGATTTTTAAAGCCGTTTGAGTTGCTAAACTATCTTGTTTGTGTCAGCAACTATAACCGCCAACAACCGACATTCTTATTTTTGAGGTTGCCCAACAACTTATTCCCACATTACTATTAGTGTTGATTGATCCTGAAAATATTTCACAACCAGTAAGGATGTGTTGAAGACCAACAACTAAGTTTAACTTTGCTTATATTTATTCGGATTCTCACTGGTGTATGATTCGAATAAGCTGCACTGTAAAAACTCTGGGTTTCACCGTATATAAGATGTTTCTGTTGGTCCCGTTCTAAATTACTCTTTTGGGGTCGGGGTTGTTCATTCTTCAACCAAGTCCCTCCTATCGATCTAACGCCGAAACAGAATCATGTCTGAGTTGTTAGTATTTGGTCCTCTATTTCCCCCTCGATTTGTAACTGGATCGAGGACGGCTTTCCGATCACCAACTGGAACAACTCACCTTGACAATTTCAAAAAGGGACAGATCCACCGAAAGAAGCCAACTCTATCCTCTTGGCGATTGGGCGATTAAATCTAACAAAACACGTCGTCGTAACGCTCACAACGCACAACTCGCGGGTTGGATATATACAAGGGAACACGTCACTTACAAGCCAAGAAATACCCCTAATGTGGCTGAGAAGAGATGATGCCCCGACGTTAGCATAGTTACATAGTTCGCTGAAATAGAGTGTGTTTCCTCTTTTCAACATATGTTCACATTGAGGTGCTGAAGGGTGCAATACGAGACAGCGAAAGGAGAAGGCATATTGATTGCAGAGTTTACCTATTCCAACATGTCCCACACCCTGCCATCACCGAGACTTACCACTGTAAGTATTTTCTATGCTTGCAGAAAGTTCCTCAGATCATCCACTTATTTCCAGTCGGGTTGCACAAACTTATCATGGAGTAGCCTCCCCCCCCCCCGGTTGACTGATGCTAGAGTTTACTCTCTTCGACTTTTTGGGTTGTCCTTTAGAGCTGTTCACCGAAAGACTTCTCTGTCTTCTGACATTTTGACCGATGGTGAATACGGCATGTTGGGAACATGGGGATGTGTATATGTGTTGGTAGAAGTTGGAGTAGGGGTAGCCGATGAGACAGGATTCTCGTAGTGTCAGCCTAAATGGTGTAGTTGTTTTTGATGGGTAGTATTTTGAGAGATGGGGCTTTTCAGTATTTTGCAGGAGATAGGGGCAGTCGATTTGGTTGCCCTCTCCACTGGCTGTATTTCGTCTTTCTTTCTAAATTTACTTTCAATCCCTTAAGCAATTTCTTAGCTTTCTGGAATTTCTCCTGCCCTGACCTGACACTGCCACACCTTTCTTTCAGCTTCTCTGCATATGCTTGTAGGGTTTCTCCTAGAGGACTGTAGGTGGCTCTATGTGGGGATCCATGTGGGGACTGATAAACCACTGCTCGATCTTCCCGTCCTCCTTTTCTTATCACCTGCCACTCCTTGTGTTACTTCTCCGGTGACGCCACGATCATTGTTGATAATAGAGAATCAGACTTGGGGGTTGTACACCTGATCTTATTGGCCCAGGTGGAAGCAGGATTTGCAATAGATCCTTTTCCAACGGCTGCAGTATTTGATAAATTCGATGCTTTTTCTTCAAAAACAAGAACCGAAGATTATTTCAAATAAGAAGCATCAAGAGACACTTTTCTACCAAGTTTCAATAAATCTGACTCGGAACAGTTGAGAAAATCGATCTTAATCGTTTTTAAAACTTCAAGTTTATACACAATGATTGGACCCTGAACGGGAGATTTATTCCAGGTTAGAAGTGTCTTTTCATGGAACACCTTTTTACCAAGGTTCAAGTAAATCTTACCTGAAGAACTTGGACGGCGGTCGTTTTGAAACAAGAAAGGTTATAATTGCCAAGTATAATCAAAAGTTTACAGTTAAAGTATTTATCTTTGATATTTAACTTTCTCCTGTACACCTTTTTCTTTAACCTTTGTCTTCTATACAAAACTCATTTATTCAGCAAGACTGAGAATAATATCTTTCGCTTGACTTTTAATTCAGATATTCTCTGTTATTAATGCAAGGGGTGAGGTGTGGCCTGCTTTGTGGCTGAAATAATTACATATTTTCAAGCACAATTCTAGAAGTCGGTGTTGGAGACTAGTTGAAAAGCACAGAATTCAGATGCTGATTATCCTGGTTGACAGCCAGTTCTCAGAATCATTATGGCCATTATATAGTTTTCCCAGCTCTATTTAACCCCATTTGTCCTTGTGCCATACAAAACTAAGTTTAATGAATATGTTATATAAAGATTCGAAGTGTCGTAGCATGTGTCGGTGTATATGATGGAATCAACAAACCACGTTCAAATTCCGATGAAAGCTGTTTGTGTTCTTACTGGGAAAGGCATGAACCAAATGCAATTTGGTCAGTAATATGTCAGAGTAGAAAATGGGCAAGGGGTGCTAGGGCAACGCTGTCATCCATAACTATCTGACTTTCCAATGTAGAAGCTCCTGGCCATACCGTTCTGTCTGCTCAACTTGAAAATTGGCATCAGTACTTTACTTTTTGGCCTTAATTTTGAGGGTTAATTATTAACACCTCGATTCTTCAGAATGTTGATGTTTCTACATGTTTTTTTATATTCTATTCTTGATGTTTTGCATCGGAATTAACCAGTGATGTCATATATTTAATTTGTTCCGGCAATATTCATTTTTTGATGGAATTCTTTTCACATTTCTTCAAATTTTGATGTTACGGTTATTGAATTATTGACTTTGATGGCAAGTCACTTTATTTTTACACGTTCGGACTTGTTGCTGTTATATTTCTGTTCAGTACATCGCTATTGACAACTTATTTATAACGTATGTTTGGTTTACATTGTTAAGAAACATATTTTATTACGTGTATAATTTCTGTAGTTATTATTGATACATTCAACATTGTCACGTTTCAACATGTTCTGGTATATCTTTCTGTTTTTGCTCGAAGTTGAAGATGGAAAAATGATTTCCTATTTGTAGGAAACGAAGCTGCAGTATGAAAAGATTTATGAATAACATGGCTTAAAATAAAAACAATGGCAAACAACGCTCCGACAGATGTAATTAGACAATAAAGAAGTAGTAAACAAAAATAATAAAATAATAAGAGTGAGTGCGGTAGAGTCGTCATCAGGAAGAGAGGAAATGAAAAGATAAGAGAAGTAAAAGACGAAGTAAATAGAAGAAAGGTAGAAGGACAAACGTAGGATAGAGAGGGAAATAAAGAAGGAGAATCAGTACAATTAAATATCAATAAAAGTGAGAGAAGGGATTGTGAAAGAGGGAGAGTGAAATATATGAAGTCAGAGAATAAAGGCTGAGTAATTTTACAGATATGATGAATAACTTTCTAAACTGCAACATATCTCTTTTTTAGCAGTCATGTCAATCAACAGATGACATCATGCAAAACATTACTTGAATGGTGTCTATTTAGAGACATGAGGAAAATCAATGCCTGTCTCGGTATTAATGCAGCATTCATTTGGATTTGCACGCTATAGAAATGAAAAGAAGTTCGGGATATGCAGAAGGAAGCCAAGGTAAAGTTGTAATAATAATAGAAGAAGAAAAAGGAAAAGAAGTACAATGTGAAAGAAAATATGGTTAAACACAAACAGACACCAAATAAAAACGTTGAGGTGAAGAGAAAGGGAGGTAATGATGTAGTGGCAACGGCAAACGAGGACGAAAGGAAAACGGTTCAAAATTATACATCAATCATGACTTCTCATAATTTTATTCTTGGTTTTCTTAAAAATGTTCCCACGTGGAATTTTAGAATAAAATCAGTTAATGATTTAGAATAGTTTTGAGCACACACACACACACACACACACACACACACACACACACACACACACACACACACACACACATACATACACGCATGCACTCACGCACGCATATATATATATATATATATATATATATATATATATATATATATATATATATATGACAGATTTTCAGCAAATAGTTGAAAATCACCCTCTGCAAAAAAAACAAAACAACAACAACAAAAAAAAAACAAAACAAAAACAAAACAAACAAATAAATAGATAAATAAAATAAGATAAAAAAAATAAAACAAATTATGATTTTTGTCTGGATTAAGAATTTTGTGTAATTTTTTTTCTGGGGTCGATGTGAAGCGAGAAAAATGTATTAAATGAATAAATTAGAATAAAACAAATTTGGCAATATACACATTTATATAGATCTTAGAGTTAATAACCTCCCCAACGGGTAAGATAAATTGCTGTTTAATTCCCATACATCTATATCCTATCTTCAAACATTGCATTCTTCTCCGCCTGTGATACTCAAGCATCTGAAACTACTCATTTTCACGATTAGTAAACTTCCAATAAGTTGTTGCTTTTCTCCTAACTCTGAATTTTAATGACCCAAACTTTTGAGATCATTCAATATAAATCCAACTCTGAATTCAGTAAAAATAATTGTTTTATTCAGACCAAATAATCTAAACCACTGACATTTATATTTATAGATTTATCATATTGAATTGAATAGACATGAATAACTGATTAATGATAATGCTTGGGCTGAATACGGGTTTTGATGGAAGATGTTGAAAATAGCAAACATGGAATCTATTTTAAATGCATTCAGCTTTTGCCTGGATAGAACATTAATTTCTTACATTGAACAGTGATTCAACTTGAAATAAGAAAGGGATAGTTTTTAAAATTAGAACCTTTGTCAGGCTTTTACGAGTGAAAAAAAAGGTATTAAAATCACACTGCATCCAGTACGCCAGTATCACCGATTGTACGACGAGGGAAGTATGGATGAGCTGTGTGAGTTGCAGGTTGATTGCATGCCACAATTTAGGATGCATTACTGAGATTATGATTTATACAATACGCAAAATGATGTCAAACTTGTATAACAGCTACTAAAGACGTAAAATATTGACTTGTTTTATGGCTGTAATTTGACGAGGCCCTGGGTATTCCCGGGTACCCCTCCCCCAGTAAACATATCCTACATAAGATAATGGTAAATTCCTTGGATTATTTACCTTACCGTGATAACTATGCTAACTTTGATACATCAATATGAAAGATAAATGTTCCGAGAACAAGACGTGAAGAGGTGTTGTAAGAAAATTAGCTAACTTGTTATTCATCGCGAGGGGAGGTAATTCCATATTCGTCTCAAGTAAGTGAAACGAACAAGTGACGCAATACAATGCTATTCAAGTCAGAGGTAGAGTTTCCAACATTTCTGCATTTCAATTTTATTCCTTTGACTAACCAATGGCCCCGAGCCAATATAAACACTGCTATACAATTGCATTCGAGCTCTGTGTCATTGAGTATGCCAAAGAACACGGCAGCTGGGCTGCAGAATTAAATAATTGTGTAAAAACAAAGTAATCTTCAATAAATTCATGGTGAAATGTACAAAGAATCTTTTTTTCTAAATGTTTAATGCAGTCCCTTTGAAAATCCATGAGATAGATATTGATTTCGGTCATACATCTAAGTTATGTTTCAAATTATATTTCCAATCTTAGGCCAAATCACCTGATTCATAAATTCCAATTAACATCGATCGATGATTTGATTGATAGTCTTTGAAAGTAAATCCTTTCTATAAATTTGATATGGATAATTAGTGTACGGACCGATAAAATTGAAATCTATTCTGGCTTAATATCAAAATCTCGCTAATCACTGAATGTGAACTGGGGTAAAAACTTAACGCTGTATAGTCAAGTGGCTGACCTGAAATTCTATGTAAACAGTATTTCAGACATTGGTTCGAAGAGTGTGGTGGATACGGTGATTTAACTACCTATTTGTTTTATTACAAAGCAATGGAATTACGAACCTGGGTTTTATTATCATGTTCAATCGATAATAAAGGAATGGTCATCTCCATCGAAAAACGTATTGTGAATTCCAATTTTGTTGATAGGATCAGGTGTTCATGATCCTAAAGAGAAAACATTAATCCCCCCTCTCTCTCTCTTTCCCTCTTCCTCTCTTATTTCCACTCTCTCTCTGTGTTTATTTTCCCCTTTTCAGACACAATAGAAACGCCTCACTGAGGGCAACCAGATCAGGCTACTTTTATGGAAGTTAGCCAGCGACATAATAAATTGGGTACTTATCTTCTTATAACTACCACTCATTGAATTGTTCCAAATCAGATTTTACTCTGACACAGTAAAATAAAACTGGATATTCTCGTGAAACCAATAATAATTCAATCGAGGATCACATTATAATTCACAAAATCTCCGTCCGTCTCTATGAGACAGACTACCACAAAAACATTCTGCATAGACCTATGGAATTGTACGTGGTTACTCCTGGCACTCACAGGGAGAAATTCAGAAAATTAGTCTGTAAAAATCACCCGTAAATATGTTCTCTTTTGGGAAAAGCGATTTGCATGATGAATGCTAAAATAATCCCCTAGTCTTCTATTACAGTAAGGTGACGTAATAGAAAACGTCCAGTCATTCTTCCGAAAAATGAATTTCTTTAAACAGAAATGTTACGCGAGGAAGCGTTTGTCATTTGAGAAAAAGCTAAGACTTTTTTGGCACAAATCCTACGCAGCAATGTTTATTGGTTTTAATAAAAACATTGGCCCATTATGGAAATTATGAAAGCCAAACCCTAAAAATCAAGATGAACTTACAAAATCGTCAATTATTGAGAATATTTGAATACAATATTTCATATAATGAAAATGATTTTATAATGATTTTTTTTCACATTTCACAGCCTTGAAATTGTATATAAAACTGAGTAAATAGGAGTAATTCATCACGGAAAAGTGTACAGCGTATTCGTATCCTGAGAAGAAAGTATGCAGGAATGAATTTTTGCATCACAGCACTTTAAAATTGCAAATAAAACTGAAAAAAAAAATGAAATGTAGTAATTCATTTTGGAGGTTCTACAACGCATTTCTTTACCCAGGGATGCTGAACCCTTTTTTTTTAGCAAGGTGTGTCAAATTTTTTATTTTTCTGAATTACCCTGTTATGGGAGATTCAGTTACATGTGTACATTTCGTAGGGGTTAGTTTTTCTTTTAAAAATGTAAAATAACAACCTTGTTGCATCCATCGTGAAATTGCTTTTGGTGTCTATACAAATTTGACAAACGTCAGCCTCATAAAAAAAGTTAGAGTTGCTAAAATTGTCCTCAGAAATACATGACAAAGGATAAGAACCTCCTAACTTTAGAACTAGTGAAGATCTTGAAAGATAAGACAAATAATTTCAACAAAAGCAGCCAAAACATATTAAGTCTAGGATCAGAACACATATTCTGATCCACAGTGTGAGCTAAGAAAGCTGAGTTTCTTGTATGGAATATGGTATGCGAATGAGCAACTTGAGTCCGCTTTTGGCCCAAATCATCTCCACTCGAAGGAGAGATGAAGGGCTTGTTGCTCACAGAAGAGTCTGTTCTGGATGTTCCTGCTCTCAAATCACCATAACAGGAAGCTGATGCTAAGATAACACTCCACACTCTCTACACTAGTGTTTTTTTCTGCAATTCTCAGCCCAACGTCCTCCTATGACATTTATCTAAATGTCTACAGCCCATGTAGTTGAAATATGAAAAGTATGTAACACTGACTTTTATAGGCATGTTATTATAAGGAAAAACATCAATATCCAGCTCCAATATTTTATTAGGGATAATATCATAGTAAGTGTACCAGTGAATTTCTAGTCGGCACTCATGATCAAATTGATTGTCACTGCAGCGCAATTCAAAAGGTTTTTCAAAAAGGTAAAATATTTGAAAGAGTTCATACGGCATATATTTTTAGTTATTAGTGTGAACCTTGGGCTTGATGTTGCGAATCCCCGAAAGAGCTGAATCCCAATCTGCAAGATAAAAAGAGGGAAAAGTAATGGAAAGCTGTTTTGCTTTTTTCCAATGAACAAAAATACTCCTACCCTGGTGAAGCCATATTTCGGGATGTCCTCTGTTAGTAAAGATTTGTTCTGTCTCCTCATCATTCTGCTGCTCAATGATTCTATCTCACAAGCCAATGTCTTATTCTTCAATCATACAAATGGATGGATTCATAACCCAGACATGAACATTCATATCAATCAAATAGAAGGCTTCCAAAAATCATTTTTCAGTGACTGCAGGTGCATAAACTGGTCCTCCAAATCCTGGTACAATTTTCTACCTTGCTCATGCTAGCTCCCCACCAAAAAACCTGTCTGTCATAAACAATAAAGTGGATACTGTAGCTTTAGCTTTTCATTAGCTGAAATTGTCACGTTGAATCTGCAAGTTTATTTCATTGTAAACGACAGCCGCATTATTTATTATCACCAAATTGAAAAAAATTCCATTACCGAATCGAATAAAATGAAAAAAATACTTTATGCCCAAACCATTGAAGAGTCAGCGCACTCCAGTGTGAAGAAGAAGGCAATTATATCCCCCTTTGTTATCTTGACACGGTTGGTGGAATAATCTGCTATTTAATTAATTTGCTTCAATCTTGTTAACTGCTGAAGTTGTAAAAGAAAGAGCTTTCAGTTACGAGATTCTGTCTATGAATAACACCATGGATTGCAAAAGAGCAGGAATTCCCTCTTCTGTAAATGTAACTCAACTGGCATAATGACCTGTCCTTAATGGTGCCTCATCAGTTGCACAAGCACTAAAATTCGTTTCTGGTATATCATAGGTAATAAAATACGATTTGAATTCTCCATAGAGTAATTTTCTGTACTATGTTGTCTACATCGATATAAAACAGCAGTTCCTCATGTGGATTACCCCCTCTGATAATTTGTGCCGAAGCCATTGACAACATCTTGATCTAACGTACAGGTGATTCATCCAAGGTTTGAAAAAAAGGAATGAAAGTCGATTATCAATATTGTTTGTTCTTTTGAAAATGCTTAAAAAGTATTGAATTATTTAAAAACTTTCTATCATAAATTGTTTACATCACTTGACTTCTAGGTGTTTGTACCACTTTTCTTTTACATTTTTTTTTAACTTGGCCCTCTTTTTTTTGACGTCAGCCCCCCATCTTACTCCCCTTTTTTAACATTGCCCCACTTTTATAATAGTGTGAAGAAAGGGTGTGGCGATGAATCAAGTTTTAGTAACAATTTAAATTAAATTGAATTTTATCTGATATCCCTCTATCTTATTCTTGACTGCAATTTATTCCACCCGTTCTGATAATACATATGTATGCCATGTGCAATCAACCCCAAGGATCTACTTTCGTTTGCTACTAACCATTTCGAATGGGGGGGGAGGCCAACTCAATTCCCGTTTTCCCCACCCTAATCACACAGTTTATGGTATAATCAAGGCACAAGGGAATTCGTTTTCATAAAGAGTATTCCACATACCGGAAATCGAACTCGGATCTTTCTACCTGCTAACCATTACACTATCTCAGCAAAATAGTCTCCATTTCTTATTTAGGCTCAAGGCTTGCTTATTCGTTCATCAATCACATCTAATTCCGATGTAAATAGTAAAACAGGCAGTGTATTTTGGAGCACCCGAGAATCTGATTATCGTGCTGAATAAACATTACTGTTAAGACGAGCTATCTCACTTACTGGATTAGAATGGATTTTCCAGTGCTGGGAGAAAATATCATGTTGGCTAAAAAGTTTTTTCCGTTTATTGAATAACAAATATCTTATTTTCGATATTAACTAAATTGAAAAAAAAAGAAAGTATTTTCCGTTGTTAACTACTATTTTCCTACCATCATTCTGGTAACATCATAATTCCATGCTCCTACGTAAATTCATCCTTCATAGCAAAGAATACCTCTTGTGGCTTTTTGCAGTCTTCCCAAGAACTGAATTTTCTTATCAGGAGAAGTCTGTAAAGACGGGAATAAATTGTGATCTGAAAGTACAATATCTGTTGAATATAGCAGACCAGTGAAAACCTCTCAGCCAAACCGTAACAAATTTTGCTCGTTCACCAAAGAAACATACAGTCTATCTATTGATATGCTGATGGAATATGCTCTTTTTCGGATATTTTCAGACGCTTTCCGTCGATTTTTGCCCTCAGTTGGTCTGACTGGGAGCAATATTTGTTCAGGTCAATCGTTTGCTTCGTTCCAAGGAGCTCACAGGAAAGGGATCTCTTCTAATCTCATAATTTGCATAGCATCACGTAATTTGGCCTTTTTTACGATTAGTGAGAGTTAATTTTACGTGATCTTCAATTTATTGCAATCTACGTTGTTATCAGGATTTGTTAAAATGTTCAGGTTGTAAATCGCACACGGAAATTCGGTCATGCAGTTTTTTTCCACTGAACATAAGTGGAAACGACCCATCAAAGTGACTAACATAATCAAACTCGTACAAATAATTTTGAACCGTTGATTTAACTATTTGAGAACATTTGCTGCCTCCTACATTGTATAAAGTTGATAATTGTATTTCCTTTTGATTGCTATCTATCTCAACTGGTTCCTCGATCGTGGAGCATCGTGCAGCAAAAGATCTACGGTAAGAAGATTCACTAACCACTTTTAATACATTTGATTATTCGCAGTATCTTATCCATGAACCACATAATTTTTTTTGAGTTTTAGTCGTATTTTTACCTTTCTTAAAATAAAGAGTACAATGGGATGGACATGTTGCTTATTTTTCTTCAGTCTTCGTATACGACCGATCTTTTCGGGTGAAGTTTGTAGATTTTAAACGTTTCTTATGCCAACTAACGATAAAAAATATGATATACGATCTTCCGGCCAATCCTTGAACTACTCTCTTCATTTGCTTGTTATTATGCAATCAGGAATAGATTTGTACCCTGTGATGGTAATTTCTAAACGTTACCCAGCGCTACCGTGATACAATGATTGAATTGATGGGGAGCATACTCTTTGTGTTTCTAATAAAACCATTTGTTTCAAATTCAATTTTCAAGCTCACCCCTATTTGAGCGTCTGAGATTAAAATAAAGTATAAGATGGAGTATATAAACACTGTACAGTTTGCTTTTTTCTTTTTTTCTCTCCTTTCTATTTCTTTCAAAATAGTCGATCCAAAAATAATGATAATGATATGACGTAGTGTGATGTAAAAAAGAAACAAAATATTACTTTTTTATTTGTTCGTTGTCTATCGTATATATCTATGTTTACAAGCGCCATGGACCACTTAATTCATTACAAACGCTGTTAACCGAGTTGAAAATTGGTCGCAACATGAAGTTTCCCCCGTTGTCGCAGTTAATCAAACAATGTTTGAACTGAATGACAGACGATATTGAGCTCGACAAGTATTAGAATCGATTATCACTGACAATCAATGGAAAACCTCAGGTAGGTGGTGTCTTAAAGTGAAGCCCTTTCGCCCAGAATCAATTGGCAAGAATGTTTTCGGCTCATTAACCAGATCCTATTGAAGAGTTACACTTCACTGATTAAGTCTTCGGCGGAATATACGCCAGCAATATTGCTGATAACAGTGTTGCTGACGTTGGCTAAGATTCAATGTTAATGAAAAAGTAATAAAGAGCGTCTCTGTTAGCCGATGCTTTCAGTATTTCACCTACCCTGCTTTGTTAACACAGACGTCAGACTATAATGACGGGGCTAAAATCGTTTTGACTTCTCCGGTGAAATGTTCCAATAATAGCATAACGCACAAGGAAATAATTTATTCTGACCTATCTGATGTGCAATGTCGAGAAAATTAAACGACAGTTCAAAGCACGGAGGACGGGCTCAGCTGCACGTGAACCAAATCCTTCAGACATAGTTTGGGATATTAGCTCAGAGATAACACCTACGATTTTGTTCAGACGCTGTGGTACATGTATTCACGAATGATCATGAATAAATCCATCTATTTATACATGAGTAAACAATAACCGAAAGTTCAAAGGGGTGTCCACTATCATGTTGAAACACCTTTATTACCAGATCGCGTGATACTGGTTAGAAGATAAATGTAGGTAAGAAGTATCTTATCAAAGAATTCATCCTCATCGAATTCCAAGTAAATCTGACTCAGAGCAGTTGAGAAAATCGATTTTAAAACATGAGTAGATCTCCGGTAAGAAGCATATTATCGAGAAACAATTTTTCATAAAGTTTCAAGTAAATCTGACACAAAACAGTTGCAAGGATCGGTTTTAAAACATAATCATTGCCAAATCTGAGTGGGGAAAATTTTTAAAGAGCAAGAATTGTCTCATCAAAGGACACCTCTCTACCAAGTGTTAAGGAAATTTAATGCGAAACATTACAGAAAATCGACTTAATACATTTTAAAACATAAAGCTTAAACGCTGTTATTGTTGAATCACGTACTCCTGAGCGGGGGGGGGGGTCCGACTAAGGAGAATCTCATCTGGGGGCACTTTCTACCGCGTTTCAGGTAAATCTGAATCAAAAGAGCCGAGAAACGATACTGGGATTGACCTACCAACTCTTATTGGGCACCTCTTTCACGTATTATCACCCGTTCCATCTACAAGGGTTCACAATTTGTTGTTCGGTACATGCTCCATTTTTAGGATATTGAATGAGATTTGGCTTATACTACGCAATTTTCAATATTCTATTAATCGAATATAAAGCTGAATATCGAGTAAGTGAGCTTTATGTATATATATATATATATATATATATATATATATATATATATATATATATATATATATAAAATGATCGGTTCTAGTAGTCAATGAGAACTGCAACAAGAATCGTTTCCTTTTATCTATTATCTGCTAATCTATTTTTCGATTGGTGGCATAACATTTTGCTAACTATTGATGAGTACAGGAAAGTGAAACGTACAAAAAGATTAAATATCAGAGAATGGATAAACTAGAGGCAAATTCAATTCATTGCATAAATACAAGTCGACTTTCCGTCTGTTACTTGGTGTATACATTATTGTTCATCGACATCGATTCGAACCTGTACATAGGTGAAACATACAGACACACGCACATATATATGTTATATATATATGTTATATATATATGGTATATATATATGTTATATATGTTATAGATAAATGAAAGAACTATCCATACATCTGGGTATGGAGATTAAAGTTAGTCATTATTTGAGTTTAGGGGTAAAACATAGGGCTATGCGGCGCTCACAGCCATTTAGGTAATGCAGTGTCAGAAAGATTTTTAAAAGCATATTCCATTATTATGGGTCATATGGCCCTTCCTTCCCCAAAAGGGTTGAATAATTCTTACCTTGCTCAAAATATGGTGAAATCCTAATGTGAAAAACTTTAAAACCAGTTTATATGGGGTGAAACATATTGAAATTCAATCATTAACATTTCATATACATTTTCCCTCTCGTTTCTATGTGAACGGAAATTTCTCTGGTTTTGGCTTTTTTTCATCTTGCCTTATTGTGTTGCAGTTGGCTTGCTTATCTAGAAATACTTTGGAAGCCAGGTTCACTAGATTCCCAATGGAATAAATGAGACTGATTGAAAAAAAAACTCGTCCATGATTTTCAAAAAAGAATACTACGAAAAGAAAAACAAAACTACAAAAACAAGCTCCAGCTTCCAAATGTTAATATCTTATCTATAACGTACCCTGGTCCTCATAGACGCATATGTGAGAATGAATTTAAATACATGCGAACAACCATGGCGTATTTGAGACAAAAAACATTATGACATTATCGCATTCACTCTTCTTTTAGATCTCACCTTGCACATGTATTTCTCTGATATCTATATGTGAGTAATATCGGTGCCAAGTATAATAAGTTTCTACTAAAATGTATTTATAATCATCACATTCCGTTGGATATAAATATCCCATCGACTGAAATTCCTCATTAATTTGTGAATACTTCTTTCCGATCTCACGTCTATCCTTACACAGTTATTCTTATACGATTCTTTCTATTCCTTTTTTTAAGTTGTTAATGTATTTCTCTTTTCCTACCGTCTTATTATTTTTAGCGCTTGATCCGTCACTGTCTTCCGAGGCTTTTGTCTGAACTCGTCGTGTTGATGACGAAGACGGACAGAATCCAATGTTGAATCACAAAAAAAGCAAAAAAACGAAAAAACAAAAACAAAACAAAACAAAAAGAAACATACCCAAAGACCAAAAAAGAGAAAAAACAAAACATGTTATGTGCTTACAAGACTTTATTGGAGACGTCATTGAATTTTTTCGTTAATCAATTTTCCTTACAACTAATATTGGATAATCGACTGATATTCGATTTCCAGAATATACCTGAACAGATTCAGTGATAAAATCAAAAGAATCTTGTAAACAACCCCACCCCACGTATATCTGTATATCTATGAATCTGTGTCCTTGTAGGTATGTGGATATTTTTATCCATGATTAGGAGATCTATGAAAATAATTGCCATTCCTCAGTGAAGATTCTAGATTGGTTCCCTAACCCGAGTTGAAAGAAATATAGTTATAGCTCGTAGCCAGTATCTAATAAATAAATATTTTCGATGTGTTTTGTGCTTACAAGACTTTATTGGAGACGCCATTGGATTTTTCCTTAATCAATTTCCATTACAACAAATGCTGGATAGCCGACTGTTATTCGATTAATGTGACGTTTTGAAAATTCTACGGTGCTAAGTGAATGGTTCAGAACAGAGAAATATCGTAATCCATCACACACCTTTCGAAAAACATAATTATTGTACACAGACCAGTGACATATATTAGAATTTATATAAATGTAACCTGTTTAAAAGAAATATGATTTTTAAAGGTCAAAATTGTTTATCATTGTAGGTTATTGATTACAGTCTAAAAACTAAATACCAAATATAATGATCCACCGGACTGATTACTCTATAGAAGGGATCCTTTATTTTTCAAAGGATCGAAACCACTGTCCTAAATAATGCACTTACTATACGTGTGAACAATCATATGTCCATGAGAACACAAATAAATGAATATAGTTCCGTCTATTTACTTTTCTCTGTTTGTGTATACATCTTCTTTGTACGTATGATTGTATACGTTTGCTTATAGAAGGTTTATTCGGTGCTTCAATGTGTATGTTTCTCAATTTAAAAGACTTTCAAAATAGAAATAAAAATGCAATTGATCGGGTCAACAACGAGAAAGGTCAGCCTGTTGAGATCTTATCAATGCAAAAGTAAAACAAGCAAAACTTTCTTTTCCGGAACGAAAATGGTAATTGGGCACGTCTCTTCATAAAAAAAGTAGTTCCAAATTTACTTTCAAGCTGGTTAGAAGAATTTCAAAGAATTCATTTCCTCTAAGAAGTACAATTTTCTTTCATTATTCCATTTTATTATTTTTGCTAAAGTGTTCTTTCTTTTATGAAATTACCAATTCAAGAAAAAAAACCAAACCCATCGATATGTGTGAAAGTTGGAGTAGTCTCTTAGGCATAATTGAAACCTTTTGAAATGAAGATGCAAATAGATCCTCTTTTCAGATAGAAAGCACGTGAAATGCAGATAAAATGAAATAATTCCATATCTACACACAATAAAACAGAAAAATATTTTACATGAAATTTCGTCAATTGATGGATTAAAATTATCGGGGATGGATGGTCTGGGTTGAAACAATAATAATATCAACTCGAATATCAATAGTATTTTAAATGGTATTCTTAAAGAATCAATTATGCTTTTATTTTAAACATTCTTTACGTTTCAAACGAAGGTGTAAATATAATAACTGAAAAATACACAACCATTCGCACTCATCAATGCAGAGAGTAAATTTTGAAGCAGATCAAAGCATGAATACCTTGTAAATTTTGAAGCGGATCAAAGCATGAATACCTTCCACACCGTAGTGGTCTGTCTGAGCCACAAAATATCTTGTCGACATGATATCTCAAAAGTTCTCAATGGATTCCAATGAAAATTTATGGAACGATTGGAAATAGGAAACAAAAAAGGTCAGGAAATATCAGAGCTGATCCATTATTATCTCTTCTACTTACCTTTTAACTGATAGTAGCTACAAAATATCTCCCAAAATTTTGTCTATCGGCACAATATCCCCAAAGGTTTTCAATGAATGTCAATGAGATTCCTTAGAAGAGGGGATAATAGATTAGAGAGGCCGTGATTTAGGAGCGGACTGATGCACAATTACTTCCCCTACAGCGTAGGTATCTGTCCAAACCAAGCTCAAAATTCAAAATTCCTTAGCCTGTTTACTCGATATCTCCAGATGTTATGACATTTTGGAACGGATTCATTTACAATTACTTCCCCTCGTCGTTGTTGACTGTCCTCGCACAATAGCCCCAAAAGTCCCCTAGCTATCCTCACAATCAGTCCCAAATCCAATCAAATCTTATGGAAAGGTGAAAAGGATAGGTGATTATATTTCAGAGAAGACCCCCTCCAGTTAAGTCCCTCATATTATAGCTATCATTCCATGAAGATATTTCAATTCGATTCAAAGGTTCATCCCACTTGATTGTAAAGGAACTAGCTCTAAGACATATAGTTGTCTTATAAGCTTTCCAACGATATGCAATATGCCAATATTTGAAAAAAAATTTTCTTCAGACGAGGGCCCCATAGCTTAAATCCACCATTAAAAAAAAGCGCAGAAAGATTTTTGCAAATGATCTGGAATGTCAAACTTTGGTTATTATATCAACTGTAAGCTCTTATAGCGTGTCCCCTTGGTTTCATAAGTAAACTCAAAATTTACTCCGGGGCTCTACTGTAGCGCCATTGCTGGTAAATATACATTGATAAATGTATACAGAATATGACAACTTTGATTTATTCATGTGTGTACGTATTATTGCAAATGCGTATACAATATCTGAGAACATGTGTGTATTGATGTCATCATCTGAATTGCCGTCGCTGATGATTGAAGCCCAAGTAACTTCTCAAAATGCTGTGTTATCTGGAATGTCCCTGTTATTAAACCTTCCTCATCAGTATTTCAGCATACATCGTTGAACATAGACCACAGTTTTGCATATAACCACAGGGGATCCACGTTATGAGTCGTTATTTTCTATGGTTGTCTGCCGCTCTTGCTACGTGGCCAGCCACGTGATTACTACCTATGTTTTTTAAAAATTGTTTCTTTGATGTTTCTAACTCCCGGTTTTCTCTAATATACTGTGCTGTCGTGATCTCTTCATGTGATGCTGAGCCTGATTCTCTCCAGTGCATATAGAATGGTTCTTGACCAATCTTTTGGTTACCATCCATTTTTCAGCTCCATAAGTGACGATCGGGAGGATGCTTTAGTTGAAAGCCTTCCTTTTTTAGCTGGCTCTACCGAGAGCTTGTCAATCTTGTACACTTAGGTAACATTTCTAACAGCTGCTGTAAGCTTAAGTTAACTGGGCCTATTTTGTCTAGTATTTCACCTTCATGATGAGTTTTGATCATACACTGTTTCATTTCAATTTTTGGTTAGTTTATTCAACTCTGTATCCAACGGACAGTTTTATTTCGCCTGTACTCCATTATGTTTCTTAGAAGCCATCAGCGTTCAGTTTTTTTATGAAGTCTTGCCCTGTTGGCTTTCTATATATGTATATGTTATTTGTATAGGCCACACCAATGGAGCGAGAGGTCTGAAAATCCAACCATTTATTCTTTTATATCTTTAGAAAAAATGTTTGTTTAAAAAAATCCCCAAAAGAGGTTTCCAGTTGTAGATTCAGTTACAAGATGTAGATTTATGCTAATGTGGAATCTTAGCCTGTTCTGGCAGCGTTCACTCTTGTTCTTTTAGTTGAAAATCTGGACTTTTCAATGATCACCTAAATGTATTAAGTGACTCACCCGACCCATTCTTTGCTAACTTTCCATTACCTAAAAGCTCCATCATCTTCTTTAAAGCCATGTAGTATTGGTTTGTAGCATCATCGTCTTGGATTAATATTTATCTCGTTGAATAATTTCACATTCCTGCAATGAAATAATTCAAATAGAATCAATCTTATATTTCCAATTTCATCAAATCTTTTAAAAAAGCTGTTGATTCTCATGATTCTCACTATTTATAATGAGTTTATATTTTCGTTTAGAGGTCATGAATTCTCCACTTATGTCAACAGTTTCTAAGATTGACGAACAAAGCAGTGAGGTGATCAATTCATAATTTGTCTTTAGTTCAAGCCATTTTCAAGTTTCAATGAGGTAGATGTGGATTTTGTGATGTGGTATAAATGAGGAAATAAGAAGACGCTGGTTTGATCAGGGAGATAGATTTGACAATTCACATTGTTTGTAATTGATCCACGATCGCAAAATTATTTTGTTCGTATTTCAGCGCATTCAGCTTTTGTCGTCAACAACATCGGTATGTAAACAGTTTTACTCGATATCTGAACACCTACACTCACACACACACACACACACACACACACACACACACACACATATATATATGTATATGAAGAGCCTGGTTATCATAAGTGAAGAGAAGAAGTAAGGATAGAGTATTACTGGAAGCGAATGCAGACTTTTCGCAAAGCCACCTTTATGAAAAATCTGGTTCAAATAAAACACAAAGGAGTTGATAAACATAAGAATATCTGAGTTTTTTTCTAAATCTATCAACCAAGCGATTGGCATAACGTTGTAATGTCATAATATTTCTCAAATTTCTTCTGTTTTCGTAATTTGTTGTTTTATATTTTAATATCATAATGAATTCTTCTTTTGAGATAGCTCAATCTTTTTTTTCAAGCTTAATGTTTTTATTAATATCGAAACACTTTCAGCGTCAACTCTGTGGCCTAAATCCATAACAATATCACTTTACCATTATCTTTGTCTTTTATCGCAAATAGCTTGAAATATATGACTGGGTGGCAAATTCCAAGTTGAATTTATCATACTGATTTTCGAGCTTTGATCAGATAACCTGGGAAGACCACTATATATTCATCAAACCGTGACATCGTTATCCATACACCTCAATAGGATATTGTATCTCATATTACAAACGTGTAGCTGGTAGCTTCTGCAAAACACAGCTGTAACTTTCGTTATCAACTGTATAGTTTCACCATTTTATGATTATATTAGTAGAAAGGTTTTCCATCTAGTGACATTTAGACGAAATAGGATCGTTCCATTTTAGTTCTTCTCTCTACGGAAACAATGGCCACAAGATATGATTGACTCTTTAAATGTCAGATCTATCCCAGATACGATCCATTAGACTGATGAACATAATTAATAATTTGAACAATTTCCTATGGAGGAGAATGACTCTTCTGACTGCTGACTTAATTTTACCGTGAAAAAATATGTATTAGGTCTGTGCAAAAGTTTCCAACAAAAAACGATTTTTCGACGAAATATTCTGTATCCATCAAAAGAAAAGAAGGCTGGAAACGACTACTATAAGACTGTTTTAATCACCAATTCTTCAGATATCTTTGGAATGATGAAATTATGGCTGGGCTTCTTCTTTCTGCTGGTAACGAAAACTATCGATCTTCTTCGTTGTAACAACGTTCTTACGAAGAAACATACACGATTGCAAATATGCACACAATATAACTATCCACCTGTGTGTGTGTGTGTGTGCGTGCGAGCAGGTCCGTGCTCGTGTGTGCATGCATTTGGATACATTCCTCCACTCACACACGCATGAAAGGAAAACCCTCATGCATTCATTTCAGTCGCTGATATAGCCAAAAACGCAATTTTAGCCAATCTTGGATACTTTATTATTTCAGATTTTCATTACCAGAAGCTCTTGAACAATCAGACATATATATAAAGAAAAACCTTCCTTACTGTTGTACAATACTTTGGGACTGTATATAAGTTTATAATGACTTCCACACTATCCACTGTTTTTGGTATGATTTTATGCCATGTTTTTTGAATTTCCTGTAATAATTCGAACGTTGCATCCACGCTGCTCTAGAATTGCGAAACCCGGCAAGGAGGAAAAATCAGACGCCAGTGGCACTAGATGATTACTTGGAATCATAGGTATGGAATGAAAGGACCAAGTGACGCATAAAGAGGTCAATGAAAGACCCACACCCGCCTACTATTTTAACCACCATTTACAGACGGCATATTCGCTGGTTTAAGCAAATATTGAGGCACCTTGCAACAACGCGTGCAAATCAAACCATTGAATGAACGTCAATGAGCTAAAGGAAGAGAGAAAAAGAGCGGCACAAGATGGCGGAAAGTGGAAAGGGACCTCCGACTGGTTAACAGAAGCTGGAAAGACATTGCCGAGAGGCTGAGAATTGTAAACTTTGGAGCACATTGACTGCTAGATGGGTCGCACTATATGGGAGCTAAGTGAATATGAATCTTACGTTTCACACAATAGTTGCTCTGTCCATAAGGCATACAAATGAACGTCAACGCTGTTCGCTAGGCCTCTGCAAAGATGATCTTGCCTTAATTTTGATTTGATGTTTGTATACATGAAATCAACCATCAAATAAGCCCCAATATAGATTTTCATAGGTTTTAGCATTTTCCGTTGTAATAGCAAAGTTTGTTTACATAATGACTTCACCTAGGTGTAATAAAAATTGTTGATGGGTGTTCATACGATGATATTTAAAGTTATATTTATGCTTTGCTGTGTATTTTCCATGGAGTTGAATTCAGTGAAGATGAGTTTATAGCTGTTGAAAAGGGTAATAGTATAACTCGTAAATATACATCCGTGAATGTCTTTTCATTTGTAGTTACTTCCCTTGGCTTCTTCATTTTCTTCGGTTTCCTTGTACAATAAAACGAAATAAATATTCCTGAATGAAAAAATTCATAAAACAAATTCATTGCAACAATACTGAGTGGGAGGTTTGTTATGATATATCCATTCGTATTTAAACATGGGTGGAAGAGAAAAAGGTTAAAGAAAACCTGAGGTAATTAAGTATAAATGCTGGTTGCAGTACGAGCGTTGGGCTGATAGAGCGCGAGAGCCGTTGGGAATGGTGCTCTGGGATAGTTGTTCGCGACTTCAGTGCTTCCATTCTCCTTTCTGGGAATCTGCATTTTGCAAAAAGGTAGATACCCAGGTTTTTGTAAACATAATAGAGAAGTTTCAAGATCTCATTTATTTTAATAAAGACAGAAGCAAGAAAGGCAATTCATAGAGGTAGATGTGGAAGGCAAGTCAGAATTGTTTTAGACCTCAAAGTGATAATGATGCATTAGTAGACAAAAGCGACACTGTCAAAAATATTCAATGATAAAACGTAAAATTGAAATTAACGTCAAGAATGAATGCAGGAAATGTTCTGCACCAAACTGCAACCAGTTGGCGTTCAAAAACAGTTCATTCAGTCATTCAAGATCGAATTGAAAAAGAATCGTAAATCCCTCACCAAATAAGAAGAGAACAACGACGAACTAACATTAACGAAATCAACAAAAAAAAACAACAAAAAACAACCTCTCTCATTGAAGTCACCGATATGTTTAGTCCAAAGTGCAAAAGAACCATGATTAGACTGTTGGAAGAAGCCAGAAATATCAGGGAAAAAGCTGAAATCTCAAGCCACCGACAACGATTTGAGAATAGATCGAAGCAATTAAACTTAACAAAAAGATCCAAAGAAAAGAAGAGTAGCAAGAAGATAGCGGAAACTGGGGCTGGTTGGTACATGGGGTAGGTTTAATCATCAGATTTGATTTTTGTTCATCTTGATGGCTCAGGTAGAAGTGAAGTTAATTTTGAATTTTATATATACTTCAAAGTCCATTAGAGGCAAAATTACGCTGTAAGCCAACCTTTTTTCAAATTTCGAAGTGGTCTTTCATTTTTTGCTAATCATCAACTCATAGGTTTTCAGTGTTTTACAGACAAGTCCTTCACTTTGATGTAAATCTTCCATTTTATGAGTTTTATTGAATTTTCTCTGCAGCAATAACTTTAATAATGTCATGATTGAAATAGCCATCACAATTATTTGTTATATGGTTGGTGGGGTATTGAAGATTTTCTAAGGAAAATGTACCATTAATAAGTAAACAGCAATATTACTTTGCAAAACTGGAGGTTTCTTGTGTTAGTCCGGTTGTGGGCCAGGAAGAAACTTGTGGATCAAAGTGATCAGCAAAACATTGTAATGTTGTTATGATTTTTCTAACTTTCTTCTGTCTTCGTAATTTGTTGTTTAATATTTTAATATTGTTTATGAATTCTTCTCTTGACATAGCTCAATCTTTTTTCAAACGTAATGTTTTTATTAATACCCAAACACTTTCAGCGTCAGCTTTATGGCCAATATTCAAAACAATGAT
Organism: Thysanoteuthis rhombus; assembly: GCA_963457665.1. Taxonomy (NCBI): domain Eukaryota; kingdom Metazoa; phylum Mollusca; class Cephalopoda; order Oegopsida; family Thysanoteuthidae; genus Thysanoteuthis; species Thysanoteuthis major. The sequence continues at coordinate 3,519,894 of OY735199.1, read as the reverse complement.
ATCATTTTACCACTGTCTTCGTCTTTTATCGCAAATATCTCGTAGTATATGTCTGAGTAGCTAATTCCAAGAAGAAATTATCAAACTAATTTTCGAGGTCTGATCAGATAACCGGAGAAGACCACTCTATATTCATCAAATCGTGAGATTGTTATCAACAAGCCTCAAAAGGATATTGTATCTCATATTACAAACGAAGCTGATAGCTTCTGCAAAACACAGCTGTAACTTTCGTTATCAACTGTAGAGTTTTACCATTTTATGATTATATTAGTAGAAAGGTTTTCCATCTAGTGACATTTAGACGAAATAGGATCGTTCCATTTTAGTTCTTCTCTCTACGGAAACAATGGCCACAAGATATGATTGACTCTTCAAATGTCAGATCTATCCCAGATACGATCCATTAGACTGATGAACATAATTAATAATTTGAACAATTTCCTATGGAGGAAAATGACTCTTCTGACAGCTGACTTAATTTTACCGTGAAAAAATATATATTAGGTCTGTGCAAAAGTTTCAAACGAAAAACAATTTTTCGGTGGAATATTCTGTATTCATTAAAAGAAAAAAACGCTGGAAACGACTAATTTAATGTCTATGTTAATCACCAATTCTTCAGATATCTTTGGAATGATGGAAATATGGCGGGGCTTCCTCTTTCAGCTGGTAACGAAAACTATCGATCTTCTTCGTTGTAACAACGTTTTTTTTTTACCAAGAGACATACACATTTGCAGATATTTACACAAATATCTATCAATCTATCAGTGTGTCTGTACCTGTTTGTGTATGTGAGTTTGTGTGTGTTTGCACTTTAGCACATTCTCACGCTCACACACTCATGAGAGGAAAACCCTCATGTATTTATTCCAGTAGCTGATATGTCCTGAAACGCATTTTAGCTAATCTTGTTCCTCTTTGAATGTTTTTCCTTCCACTAAGACTTTTTTTTGCCGAGGTACTCACACGATTATCACTCACTTTTAACAATGAAATTTGACAGGTATGCTTATGAGAGTTTTGTGATGTTCAGGAAAGATGAAATTATATATATATATATATATATATATATATATATATATATATATATATATATATATATATATATAAATATATAAATTTCTAAAATTATATTACCGATTTTTAGAACATGTTATTGAACGTATATATATATATATATATATATATATATATATATATATATATATATATATATATATATATATAGGTATGTGCGTGTGTCCGTGTGTCTGTGTGTGTCCGTCTGTCTATATATATTTGATCAAGGACGATTGATTTTCTAATGTTTATGTTGATAACATGACCTTTTGAGTGCTCCATATGATGGTCTCCCTTGGATGCACTGTCTGAATGTGATGGCAGTAATCCTCACGTTCTTAGAGCTGATTGATTTGTGCCATATCCGGTCGTGAGACATTTTCCCATGAAAATCAAGAATCGAAAGCGGAATTATAGCTGCAGAAGAAATTTCATTATCTGTTTGGATAAGACTTTGGAAAAGGATCAGTTCGTTATATCATTTATCTAATGCATGTGTGTGTGTGTTTGTGATTGTGAATGTGTATGTCTTTGAGTGAAAAATACAAAAGACGTTTCAGTGAAAGTATCACGAAGCAGCGTAATGAGAGATATAAGGACAACGAACTTGCGAATAGTGAGGAACAAGATAGAATAAAGGAGAAATGAAACTCACCCCAGCGAGAATCGAAAGGTTGATGGATACTCAAAACGATCAATCATGGACAGGGTTGGGTAAAGGACATCTGAAAAAATGAATTTTCTCATTGTTTTAGTCAAGATTAAATGCATCAGGAAGGACTACATCAAAGCAAACATAGACGAATTCACAGTGAATGAAACTTCTGTGGCCTGAAAAGATGAGAAGGAAAAACTAACCGTAAGTAAATTCAACGAGTTGAATCAAAAAGGATATAAAACAGAACAGTTATACAGAGGGAACTGTGCAAACATATCAGGTTCGAGTATGTAAATAAATTGTATCAACGCAAGCCATATGCTGTCACTGAAAACAAAAGAAGAAAAACTCGCCACTACAGTCAATAATTGAAGAACCGTAGCATCAGATTTTGAAGTAATGTAACAAAATTCCATCGGAAAATAGACGAAGCCAGAATAAAATCTGTTCATAACATCACTGGCGTTTTTCACAGGAAAATATCTGGAATAGTTTTTTTTAAATCTCTAAACATTTAGATGTTACCAATATATTCCTTAAAAATTAAACCCCCCAAAAGTCAAAAAACTTTTTTCAAAAAAGAAATAAAAACAAATTAGCAAACAGTTTAAAAGCAGGTTTAGTGAAGTACTGATACCAATTTTCAAGTCAGCAGACGGAACGAAATGACCAGGATCCCTAAAATAAACAAACGCATTTATAAAGAATGATAAAATCCTTCCCCACATTTGGAGGCTACGGTTGTTTAATACCATGGAACCGTATGTAACGACTCTCACACTGACCATGTGTTTATGGCATGATTTTACATCATGCCGTCTAAGTATTTTCTGATAATTCAAACATGGTATCCACAATGCTCAAGGGTTGCGAAACCTGCCAACTGATGACGTCCTAGGAAAAACAATCTGACACCATTGGCACTAAATGGTTACGTAGAATCAGAGGCATCAAATGAAAGGACCATGTGTCATACAAAAAGGTGGAAGGAAGATCAACATCTGCCTTCCATATAAACAAACATAAGTGAAAGAGAAGAGAAAAAAGAAAGAGAGAAAAAACGAGAGTCACTATCTGTACTCCGTAATAGTCGTATGCATCTCTAGCACTTTCAATCCCCTTTCAAGGAGTCGGCACTTTGCAAAAAAGCCAGATCTTCGTGATTTCTGTAATGATGATAGAAAAGTCTCGAGATCCCATTTATTTTGAAATGGATGAATGCAGGGGAATGTTCCTAACCGCAACCACTTAGCACATTCGGTGCTTCAAAATCGAACTGAAAAAACGAATATGAACTTCTCACTCATGAGAATAGAACAACGACAACACCTACATGAACAGGATCAACAAAATCAAAAAAATTCTCTCATTAAAATCGCCAATATATTTAAGCCAGGAAGCAAAGAAAACGAAAACATCAGTTGACACCCAGAAGAGACCTATAATATCATGGAAAAGTCCAGAAATCTCAAGCCACCGACAACATGAAGCAATCAAACTTGAAAAAAACAACCAAAAAGAAAAGACAAAAAGCTTAAAAAGGCAAGGAAAACGGGAGCTCGTTGCTATATAAGGCTGGTTGATTCACTCAATTTAATTTTCGTTCCCACCACTTGATGGCGTCACTGTTAGTATTGTTTTGAGTAGAAATATTCCCACCATTTCTCTTGGATTCCTTGTGTTGTAAGCATTATGGTTCTGCCTGGATAACTTTTTTTCACCCTGCTGTGTAACTAATTCACTTTGATGAACATGTGCAGAGTTAATGCTGTGGCAATAAACAGTATATGTACTATATTCCAAGCAGATTCTGTTAGAACCATTCTTGGAATGGAATGTAAACAAAACCATATCTATGGGGTGGATTGGTACATGGATAGTGGGGCTACTGGGTACGCTGTAAGAGATTTTAATTCGGACAGAAGGAAAAAAAACGCCTGTAAAATAACAAAACAAACTTAAAACAATTCAAATATTGTTCAGAGAAAACGGAAGTGAGAAACAGACCGGAAATTAAAGTAAGAAAGAAAAACAAATAAAACTGATGAATCCACTCATGATTAAACCTTTTGTTTGTGTGCATAAAACTTTATTTCAAATCAAGTGAATTAAAAATCAAAGTGAAAATTTGGCAAAATGCATATCTTTTTGGATGTATGCACACGTTGAATTCGTTTTTGAATACAACAAGGATTACTTCGATGAAACTGTGGATCTGATGATTTTGAAGTTGACTTACAATTACTTAGCATGAAGGATCGAATTGATAATTTTCTATTTGATGGCTAAGATTAGCTTGTAAAAGAGTCTGTCACTTTGATGCAAATTTTCAGTTTTATGGGTTTTATTGAATTTAATATCAACAATTTTAGTAATGTCATGTTTGAAATACCAATCACAATTATCTGCTTGATAATAAGTCGCATATCGGTTATTTTACAGATTTTTTTCAGGATAATATACCGTTTATAAGTTTACAAAAAATATTACTTAACCAAACTGAAGGATATTCGTATGAGCTCGGTCATGATTCAGTTTGATATGTATGTTGTTTTCTCACAATAAAAGTAGGAAAACATACAATGACAAGACTCATTTGAACAGTTTGCGATAAGCAATAATAAAACTTGGGTCAACAAGCATGAAATACATAATAAAATTCTTGCTGCAAAATTTTATTTGCAGATTTAACAATCTGAATTACACAATATACTTTCATCACTCTGTCAGTACGATGCAACGTTATCACATAGACATGAATGATATAGTTGACTCATAAATGAAATCACGTGTTTAAGTTGTTTAAAGTCGTATCAAATATGAATACAGGATTGGATATGAGATAGGATGAAGAAGCTAGCAAAAGGACGTATTTAGCATCAATTAACCAAGGGGTTATTGGGTTCTCCATTTGGGAGAGAAAAGACATAATTTCGATGGATGTACATTTTAAATCTTAAAGCAGTTTGGGTTTCGTTTGACAAGGTATATCTACGAAGAATATTGATTGAAAATTTGTGAACTGTAGCTTATGCTTCACTCACGTTCCCTAAAAATGAAAAATACCCAGTGGCCCGTACAGAAAAAAACAAAAAAAAGTTTATTATAAACTGCAGGCTTCATTTCTTCGTCCACGATCTATGGTGTCACAATCCAAAAATATTGACGAAAGGGAAGTCAAAAAGAAAGTTTTCGAAGAGTTTTAGAAGTTTACAAAGTAAGACTCTAATAAAACTAAGTTGCAATGATGGAAGGGAACGTAAATCATTCATTTAATAACTAGTTTTCCAAATTGCTGCGGTTTCTACACCGATTTGTTCCGAAGCCAAATCATTCGAATAAAATTCTTTTCGCGAATTTTAATCATTTCTCTAATTGACTATGCATTAACGAGGTCAGAAAAGATGAAGTTTCCCGACAAGGACGGATGCGAAAGACGTAAAGAAATGGTGAGACGAGGGAAGGTTGAAGAGCCAGACGAAGAAAGGGCTGAATATCTTCAGAATGAAAAGGAAAGGTGAAGATGGGAATGGGTAGAAGAAGAGACAAATGAGAAATAAATTCTATGAATCGGAAATGACACGACATCGAGCTTAATGGGCACCGAAAGCTGCTTTTAAGCAAGTGTTGATAAGAATGAAAAATTTGCAAATGTAGAGAAAAACTATTTTACTAATTTGAATTGTCATTAATCACATAATCAGTTCTTGTTGCTTGGGTTTTTATTTTATTTCTGTTTTCTCAGAAAAATATCGACAATCTTGAAAACGTTTTTCGATACAACAAAGCTTTATAAGAATATTTCAATGAGTATGACAAGATGAAGGGATAAGATAGAGAGAGAGAGAGAGAGAGAGAGAGAGAGAGAGAGAGAGAGAGAAAGAGATTATGATTATTATTTACAGTCCTCTTAAAAAGAGAAGCATCTTTTGAGAGGTTGCCTTCAGGATGGCCTAAGCAATTATATATCACCGCCATTTTCAGGCGTGTACTGAATCCCCAAACAATTTTAATCAGTGAGTGGGGATCTATTATAAGTACAGTGGCTCCCATCACAATAGAGAAGTCTATGTTCAGATGTGAATCCCAGTCACTGAATCGATGGAGAAAGGGACAAAGGGACAAATCTTAGTCATCAATCATCAATCTTGTTGATTCAATTTCTTTCATTCATTCATGAAAAATGATTTTCAGTTAATGATCCACATATAAAAGAATCTTCTTTCATAATTTGCATCCATTAGTAATACAACATGAATACTGTAGGTGCATAGCCCGGAAAAAAACAACCATCAAACTTAGCTTCAATGCTAAACAGCACCTTTTTCTTTCAAAATGAAATTTTTTCTCGGTTGCGTTTGTGTCTTTTTCTCGAACAGGGCCAGGCGCAAATATATTCTCAATTTCATCCAACCTGATCACACTGCTTCGATTGTATCGATTTAGCAGCTATGTACACAGCATAATTTGTCCCGAAGAAGAAATTCTCTCGCTTTTTTGCTCACATCGGGAACCGAACTCGGATCCTTTTGCGTGTGAGGCAGATTACATCATTTTACAATGTTACTGACACACTACCTTCAAAACAGAGCCAAAATAATACCATTATTAAATTAGATTTGATTGGGTATGATTAAAAACTCCAGATATATTGGTCCATCCTTGAAATTTCCCAGTTAAAGTTTCTGATTCTGAGAAAAAGGAGGGCTTGCAAATAATCATCAATCTCCCTAATTCAAGTTCTTTCATCCACAATTGAAAATTTATTTTCACTTATTTATGACATTTGTTTTATACTTTTGTTTAATATATTATCAATTAGTCACTGCATTTCTTTCAATAATTCAATAACATTAAATAGTCAATTTGCAAAAAGAAAACGGGAGTGAGTTTTGTTGTGCTGCTAACTACCCCTGAAGCAATTGGTATGACACATTCCCATTAATAATTGGTTTTAGTGTTACATGTATTCCCAATCTGCGAACGATTCACCGCAAAATAAAGATGTATACATCAAAACAAATTATCTGAAATTAGTTTCAGTCAATTGTGCAGTTGTCTCCCCTTGCTTCTCAGACACTTATAAAAGCACGCACTCAATGTTTAGCTGACGTCACATGATTCATACTAGGAGAAAAACGCACATGTAGTGATTTCATGAACATACACAGTATTTGAATCTTTACCACCAAAAACTCTCTTAGTTCCTGGACTTCAGAAAGGGTTGGTCCTACATACATGTCTCTACGTGCGCACCTCCGTGTCTGAGGACATTTGATAGTTTCAAAATCTTCGTCTGACATTCTGGAATTATTCTGGTCACTGCACTAACCACATTCTTACTCCCACAGAACACATAATGTATAAAGTATAATTTCTGTGGCATTTTATAGATAATCTTCACTGCATTGGCCTAGAATTCAAAACTGACTTTGTTTTCTTTATCTTTCTTTTTGAATCCAGATGTCTTTATCCTTTTTAAACCTATTTTCTTCTTTGTCTCATACTTAATGCTATTTTAGTCTCAAGACTTTAAAGTCGGTTTTGTTAAAATCATATTCCTAATGTTAAAACACGCCATTGTGTCTTTTCCTTCAAAACTGAATTCGTGCCTGAATCAAATCTTTCTATCTATCCATGGATAGGATTAAATACAAACCGCCAATATATCGTACCGGGAACGTTTATCGGCCACCTTAGTATAAACTTAACTTGTGACGAAATATTCTACAGATTAGATTATGTTTAATGTAAACACTTCTGGGGTGGTAGAATTGATTCCAGTTCTTTAGAACCCTCATAAAAAATAGCCAAAGTACAACTTTTTATGGCGAAGGGGTGTAATTCCAAACAGTCAGTTTCGTAATATCGGCAACTTGATGTTTACGGAGTTAGAAAGCTTGAAACATAGAATAAATTTATGCAAGCTACAAATTAAAGGGTCTTACTTTATTTCCCCTCTTTTAAGTTGCATGTTCCAGCATCAGAGAGCGTAACTTCCAATATTGAATTCATTGACTAGAAATATCACTTCTATATTTTATCAAGTATTTTTCTTGTACTTTTACTCAGAATCAAATCACCTTTTGGAGGATATATAGGTATACCTCTATTAAATTATATCGATATTAGGGTTTCGTTAATTTTGGTAAAATCCCCCCCACAAAAAATATCGACACAAATCAATTATATGGTTAGTAGTTGAGCCAATGAATTCGATTTTCTGAAATTGTCCTTTGTAATTCCACAACCCTTACTGTTAACATGAATTTCAACTCTTTAACAATTTTCAGTGAATGAATCAAAGGAAACCATCGCCGTTACTTGTCGTTAAAAGAAGCCCAATTAATCCTGCTTAATAAGATCTCTCGACTGGCATCTTGAATGAAGTATTCCCTTCAACTTCACAGACTTCAGGGGGTCCATGTTAGGAGGAGATCTGTATTTACTCTTTGTAGGTAAATCCTGTTTGTTTAGCCACCGAACTGATGGGAACAACTTTGGGTGGAATAACTGTTTATGATATTGAATTTTACGGCTTCGTATGAATCTAAACTTATAGAATACACATCATTCAATATAAGATATACCCATGTATATATCTCTATCTCTATCTCTATCTCTCTCTCTCTCTCTCTCTCTCTCTCTCTCTCTATATATATATATATATATATATATATATATATATATATATATATATATGCATTCCTCTACCAACGAAATCGAAAAGGATTCATGGATTCATCTTGAAATTCAATCAAATGTTCTTCAATCGATGACTCACCCCTCATCAGCGTCATCAAAATTTATTGATACCCACTTTAGGAGAGGCCCTATGGATGTACAGATGAACAAGAATGAATGCAGAACCTCTTTCCGATTTCGTTGGCAGGGGTAAATATAAAGTTGAAGATGTTGTTCAATATTTTCTGCAATGGCAAGAAGCCAATAGAAACGAAGTTGAGTAACTCATCTATGTTATAGTCCATCGTCTGATTTCAATGAAAATTGAGCTGGAAGCCAATCATGACGGATGCAAATCATATAACTTGAGATACATAGAATACTCTGCTTGTGTTCACTCCTCAATGGATTTTTCATTATACTAATAATCTACAGGAATGCCTCAGATAAGTTTTTTGCCTAATGCATACTTGTATAAAGTTTAATTCCGAATACAATCCTTAACAACAACTGAGAATATTTCCAATTAACAATTATCAAAAACAAAAATGTATCGTTTAGTTCTTGTACGAGGGTGATCCAACAAGTCTGCGGCCTGTCGCATGAGCTGAATTTTCATCAAACATTTTCACTACTTACTGTTCGATATAAGACATTGATATTCATAAAAGACTTGGAAGCATTGAGAGAGAAGGAGACTATTGTAAAATAACGATTTTTTTACAAAATAAAAGCAATTTTCTGAAATTAGGCAGAGGGATTATTGATGCTCTTCTATATGAAATATCGTACGGAAAAGTAATATCAATTTTTATGAATTTACAACTGTTAAAATAATAGCAAAGGAAAATAATAATAATAATGATAAAAATAAAAAAATAATAATAATGATAATAATATAAATATATATATATATACATATACATATATATATATATATATATATATATATATATATATATATATATATATATATATATATATATATATATATATATATATATATATATATCAAGAATTTATAAAACGAATGAATTCGTAACACAGGGGAGATTATGTGCTTACTTCAAAGCTGTAATACTGCACGTCAGACAACACTTTGTTTCAATTTTCAAACAATCGACTAGAGTAAACCTAGCCAATAAAATGAGGCATATGTTGCTGTAATGTGAATTTTATGTTCTTTCTGTATGATATCTGTACATCAATCGTCTCAAACAATTTATATCATATTGCAAAATAATCAAACTTAATAATATGCATTTATTCCAAGCAGTAACGATATTATTGGTAAAGGTTTACCATCCGTTCAGTTGTTTCTTTATATATTCTATGTTTCTCTTGTTTCTTTTCATTCTTTCACGATTTAACATCGAGTGAGCGAGTGTGTGGAATTTTACAATTTACAAAATTGAAAACAATAGTACATTTAAAAGGGTTCGGCGAGCAATTCCTGTTGTTTGGATAAAAAGTCTTCCCTTTATTTTGAAGTATTATTGCAGAGAGATTTTATTTTTCTAATCTTTCACTCAATGTCAAATTTCTCATCGAGAATATGTGGATACGTGCTAACTGAAATTATGGCGGTGACTGTTTGGCTGTGTGGGAACCTTTTTTTACAGGCTATTTATAATTCATTTGGGGGGACAGTATAACAGATAGAAAAGTTGTTATTCATTATATAAATCATTATAGCTAGTTACGTCCGTAAATTTTTAGCTTTAGAATAATGAAATAAAATATTTATTCACAACACTAAATCTAACCCTGAAAACAACCATGAATTATATCCTCTTTGATTAAATCTTATGAAACATAGTTTTAAATATTGTTTGCCTTCGTTGATTTCGTATATTATTTGCAAAAGTAGTAGCAGACTCATAAGCCAACGTAATAGTTTACGAACTAATACCAAATTTTTACAATATCATTTATGTATTTGCGTCGTTTTTTCACTATTTCTCTTGTTTCTTTTCAAATTTTCACTATTTTAACATCGAATGAAGGAGTGTGTGAAACTTTACAATTTATCTAATTGAAAACAATAGTTCATTTATTGTCTTTCAATTTCATTGATTAATAAGAATATAATGAAATTCTATTCAAAATATAAAAAATGACGAATAGATCGAAAAAAATTCGAACGTTCAATTCAGCCAAAGCGATAATAATCTAAAATTCACCTTTTTGCTTTCTTTCTTTCTTCCTATGTTTCATATGTAGAATATAGGCTCAAACTTGAGTCATTATTTTTATTCTCCCTTCTCTTTCACTCTCTTTCCTTGCATTCTCTTCCCTTTCTTTATTCATCATGCTCATTCAACTATGAAATCGAGGGGTGTAAAGGCCATCACAAACGTAGTCCATAATCTATTAATTATGGAGAAGATATGTAGAAGATTTTGACATTTTGATGCTGCCACATGTGCAAGCTATTTTGACCTGATGAATTTGACCTGTTGATTGCTTTACTTTAATCCTGATATAATTATAAGACATCAATAAACTCAGCCAATGCTAATTCTCCAATTTACAAACATAGAAGAAAGGGACCAGAACCTGAATCATATGGTGGACTTGAGGTAAACAAAAACGCTCGTTTGTCTGTAACTGTGTCTTGTGCGAATATAAGATTCGTGAAATTGTCTTCGAAACGAAACTATCAAGCAATAAACAAAGGTTTTCGTTGCCTAGAGACGAGAGACTGTGAAGATTGCCGATTTTTGAATATGCCTCTGTTCTTCAAAAATAAAGTCTGTTCAAAGGAATGGCGACCAATGTTATTTCATGCACGGTAATCTTCTTGGCGGAAAAAAAGAAATGGACTAGTGTTGGAAAGTAAACTTCGAGTAATAGAAGTAAAGAAAAGAATGGGTGATAAGAGAGAGAGACAGAGAGTCAGAGAGAGAGAGAGAGAGAGAGAGAGAGAGAGAGAGACAGACAGACAGAGAGAGAAAGCTAAGAAGAGTCAGTCAAAGATAAAGAGAGAGGGAGAAATACGGGAAGAGAGTGAGAGAACTGAGAAAGTTTGCCAGAGAAAGGGACAGCTAAAAAGAGATATATAGAGAGTGGGCTAAAAAGAGATAGCCAAGAGAGAGAGAGAGAGAGTCAGAGAGAGAGAGAGAGAGAGAGAGAGAGAGAGAGAGAGAGAGAGAGAGAGAGAGAGAGAGGGGGGATCAGGGACATGAATTAGGCTGGAGAGTACACAAAAAATGAGAGAAGAACTGGAAAACGAAATTTAGTGAAGGAAATGCAAAACGAAAAAAACACACGAGATAAGAATACTAAATAATAATGATAATTACCACTACTACTACTACTACTACTACTACTACTACTACTACAATATACCCGTCAAAAATGACGGTCTTGTTTATGTATGGATCGACACTGAAGGGTTTAACGCTATTCTATTTAGTAACCCACTTTCGATAATGAAACTGTTCTAATTTTAAGTCGCAACTCTACCCAAGATGTTTTAATGTGTGTTAAAACATAATCGAGAGTTTCTTTAATGGAACCATTTTGCACCTGCGTAAGTGAAGTTGTTGAACCACGTTATTTTAGTTTCAATCTGTTGCATGAGGCAATTGACATGTTCTGTAGATTCATTGATCTTTTAGCAACCTTTGCAGTGGCTTTTATTCTTGCAACCATTTTCAAGGGTTTGTATAATTTGTTTTCTTTTCTTTCGTTGGGATGTCGACATCCCTTTCTAGATGTGATACTTATTTTGGTCACAGCTTCTGCTTTTGTTTGAATTTCTTATTACATCAGTATTGGTCTCTCCACATTGTGAGAATGTGTTCTCTGTAAAGTCTATCAGATTTTGCAAAGGTAGCAATACAATTCTTCAACCTCCTTCAACCATGTTTTTTTATTGTGGTCAACAGTCGCTTGTTAACAAGGCCATCAAGGGCACACGGGCCGACCCCGCCCAACAGTCGCTCAGTAACGACGGCGTCCCCTTGAAGACCATTTGGAAATACAAACCATGGTCGTTGCCAACAGTTGCTTGGTAACAACTGTGTCCCTCCTGTAAAGGAACACGAGTTGGAGTTTTGACCAATCCCTGGTGGGTCGGTTGGATCTTAACCAGCCCTTACGACCCGTAATATCCCTTCTTGATGGGGTGAGATATAGGTATGTGTAGTGGTCCACACAGTAATCGCAGACTTATACTGCTACGTTTCTGATAGGTCAGAGATTTTAAAAAAGTAAGTCAGTAATTGTCAGTTATCTGAAGATAATTAAAGGAATTATCTGGCCCTTTCCCCATCCGTCTGGCTACTCAACTAGATACCTCAGTACTGTTGCTTTCTGAACACAAAGTTGAACTAAGGTTGGGCATATCACCAAGGGGCTTTGATTAGCAAGCGATTCCTAATCGTTTCTGTCCACACTGAAGGTCCATACTTGTGACCTTAGACCGTACTAAGTCAAGTTTAATAGATATCAGTAACCTTATGAATCTTATTAGTGCATGAGTAAATTAATATGGTAGTGTAATATGGTAGTGTAGGGACAGTAATGAAATAACTAAGAACCCAAGCCTTGTGGCAGTATGAAAGCTCGTGTAATCAGTGAGCAAGCCATAACCTTTAATCGAAATCAGGTTCGCAAAAAATTATTTCTAACAGCCATGATTAATTTGAAAAGGAATATTTTTAATTATCTCAATGCATTCAAATATTTTAGCGTACATAAATCTGGTTTGAACGACTTTAAAATCCTGCCTTGAAAATGGTTTGGGATCAGTTTTCTTAGCTGGAACGGCAGAAGCTGTAGCCAGCGTAATGGTGCTTTTTAAAGTTTGATGTATACAGAAGCTGTGCCTTGGCGTGGACGTCTCCAGTACAGAACATCAGCTTTTTGGGGGAAATCTCTAAGGCAACTACATTGGAAGAAACTTTGTATGGTACAGACCCTCTTACCAAAAGGGTTCCGTGAGTAGATCTTCGCTTGGCTCCGATGGTAAGACATACTTCACTTCTAATAATAAAAATCCCCTGAGTCTTGTAAGTCAAAAGAATAAATACGGTAAAAAACCAAAGGGATAATTGAAATGAAAAAAAAAATAGATGTCAGTCAACAATAGACAATCGATAATTGGTTGCAGAAAGAGACTTCGAGTTTGTGATGGAAATAAGGAGGAATGGCGAAAGAAAATTGAAATTAATGTTGGCTCACATTCAAATGGTTTTGTGTAACATAAGGATTCTCTGCAGAATACAAAGGTTGGCAGTTCATGATGAATTCCATCAATTTCAATTCTCGTGTTTCCTTTTCTTTTTTTTTTTAGCTTTGACATAATTTGATGAAAAATAAAAGCAAAGAAGTAAAAAAAAAAAATCTTCATCCGCGCAGGTGCATAGGTGCTACACCAAGTTCCGACTTAATGGCAGGAAGACTATTAAATAACCACAACGATCGAATAAAATGGCTGGTAATCGCTAGGTAGAATCGGTACCACTCTCAGAAATTCATTTCCGAAATCATTTCTGATTAGGGTTGAAATCTAAAGACATGAACATTCTTGATGTGATGTATCAGACGACGACGACGATGACGACGACGATGACGACGACGTCAATAATGAAAATAAGAAAATATTACTGCAACTAGTTCTACTACTTATGATGATTGTGGTCGAGCTATTCTAACGAGGGTCATTATGAAAATGATTACAAAAGACAATAATGCCACAAAAGATAATGATAAAGATAATGATAATAATGGTACATTTATAAATTGCTATAAATGTAATGATTGTAATATTCAAAATCCAGATGATATTAATAATGATAGATCTTCTGACGATGATCATGATGATATGGTTGTACTAATATCAATAATAATCTCCAAAGGTTCAAGTACATCAGAGCAGCAGTATCACTGATGCAACTGCACAAGAACAAGACACATTTTCCTAAATTTGATGCTGCAACAGAATTTCTCATTGAATTGCAAATATTTACATCTTTTATTACACGGGAGTGTAATCTTCGAAATATCATTCCAGATGGGTAAATAGTTTTTAATAATGCTAACCAAGTTAGAGTTATATTAGCTGGAAGCACGAATGACTTGAATGAGTACGTTTTTCACACTGGTAAACAACTTTTACACTTCGACAAACAAGTGCCTAGTTCATGCTGCATTGTGCTATGGATGATAGCGTAGTCTATACTTATGAAGAGTTGCAATAAATAGTGTATATATATATATATATATATATATATATATATATATATATATATATATATATATATATTTAATATATATATATTTAATATATATGTTATATATATTTAATATATATATAATATATATTTGATTAATATATATAATTAATATATATCTAATTGATATACTTATTTAATATATATTTAGTATATATATGTGCATATATATATGTATATATATATATATATATATATATATATATATATATATATATATATATATATATATATATATATAATCATTTTATTATTTTATTGATTAACGCTCCCTCATCTAGGATTGAGCACTCTTAAAGTGAGGTAACTTGTTCATTATAGAGCACTCTGGTGGATAGGGAATTAGGCAGGAGTGAATATTTCGCTAAAATCAACCTTACTGATTGTCCAGTTCTTTGCATGAAGAACGTTTTCCTCCTGGCTAAGTAATACATTGACAAGCGGGTACTTAGTTCATAATTCATTGTGGGCTTGATAGCACAGACTATCTTTATGAGAAGTGGCAATAAACAGTATATAATATTACGCTTGAAGTAGCTTCCGTTAGAACTTTTCTTGGAATAGAATGTAAAGGGATTCATGTATTTGGGACTGCTTGGTTCATTGTAAGTGGAGTTACTTGGCACTCTGTAAATTTTTGAAATTGAGACCGATCAAAATCAAAAAATCCTATCGTATAGCAAAAGAACTTCATATGTGTCATCATTCTATTCTTATTGTTCTTTTTCAATCGTTCACATTATTGCAATGCATTATGGAGGTTTGCTCACATGATTAAACTTGTTTCACAATTATCATATTCATAAAATCTCACTTTGTAATCAAATACATTATTCAGTCTAGTTAAAAAATGCATATTTCTTATTTATAACAAATTATAACAACATATGAATTACATCTCTGCCAAACAACAAGAAAACTATCTTGCCTTATCCGATTTAACTAATCACATCCACTGGTGGGGTGGGTTATCAACGTTTCCCAAATTTTTGAAGGATAATATAATAAACTTGGCGTATGTTTCAGATTTAAACGACCAATCAACAGGAAGTGTCTTTTCCATAATAACCTTTAGTCATATTTACATTCTCATGAATTCCACAGAAAGAGACCAAGTGAAAAATGCACCTACCAACCCCATTACTTTTTGTTATTACAATAGATGTATGGTCAGTTAGACATGCGACGGTGATTGATTATGCATACAGAACTGAAGGTGTTCAGAGATCAAGCCTAGCGTGATAATGGACAATTGATGGCGGTAGGGTAATTCTGGGCGTTCTAAATAATAAAAAAGGAAGTACCATATCTAATATCTAGAGAAGTATATGGACTAATAGAGCTTGGATGAGACTAAACATTGAAAGTATCGTAAAACAAATTCAAACTGATTGAATAAAAAGTTTAAAATTACAAGTTAAAAGCCAACGAGAGTTAATTTTAGCTAAAGAAAACATCAGAAATAGACGCTAAAATTTTGTGGCCAAAGATGAACACTATTTGTTTCCGAAATACGAAATATATGGAGCTATTCTAGATATAAATTATCACAAAAAATTACGAGTTTCTTGATATTGATTATTTCCATATTTGACTCCTCATATACGGAATTTGGTAAAAGTCTCAAGCCACTCCTCAGTTTGAAAATATTTCAATAAAGTTGAAAACAGGTGCAAATAATAATTACCCAGTCTATTCATATTTAGTAGCAGATATGCGCTCGCTGAAATACTGCTCAAAACCTCCCAAAGTATTTAATTTCTTTAGTTTTGCAATCGCAAAATGACGTATTCTTTCCTCTTTTGAAACTCAATTACGAAACATTTAAAACCACCCACGCAAACGCATATATATATATATATATATATATATCATGCTTTATTTTCTTAACGTTAGACGATCTTGGGAACAAATTTTGGTCAAAATGCATAAAGAGCAAAAAATGATAAGCCTCAATACAGCTATCTATAACTAAAGCAAATATTTTTGGCCGAAGAGTAATGGTTTACAGTCCAGTTTCACAGACCATCAGTATTACAGATTTTTGCTTCAATTCAAGTTAGTCAAAAAAGAAGAAAAGAATTCCAAAATGAAAGTCTGTAGATGATATCGTATAAAGAGTCCTTGGGTGTTGTGAAGGCTACCACAAAACACTGGATGGCCGAAATATTTGATACTATGATGGCTTGACCACGAGCCGGAATTACTCAAATTGAGTACAGATTGCGCTACTTCGATGAAGCAATCGATAAACTAATGACTGTGATTACTCCACTGTTGAGTATGACAATATGCAATCGTGTACAAAAGCATTTTGCCCAAATTTTGGCACAACAAGGTCTCTAATGGAGGACAATGCATGAACTGGTTTTAGTTTCTAATTATCAGCGTTCATGATTATAATGTACGTTTATGTTTGTGAACCGATACTGTATTGGCTCATATTCACCAGCGCAAACTTTGGGCTTTCTCTCTCTCTCTCTCATAAAGGGCGTTCCGGAGCCAGTAAATTCGGAACATATCTAGTTTGTCATACATCTTATTTTCTGCTGATCAAAGGTTTGCATATGATCCCCAGGGGATCAACGTTGTGGGTTGCAATGTCCAGCGGTTGTCTGTCATTCTTGCAGTATGACCAACAAATAGCAGGTTGAATTTCCTGGTGGATTCTACGATATATCTGACTTCTGTTATTAATACCATGGAAAAACTAGACTTCATGAGGCTAATGAAGTCTTCTTATCTGAGAAGGACTGCAGGTGTTCCAAAACACAAGATCACTATCTGCTCTCTGAGGAGCCTCAATGGTGCCGCTGTCTTGGTCAATTATCAAGACACTTCACACATAATACAACATACACTCAGGCACATATCAATGCATATGCATATATATATATATAAATACGATTTAAATACCGAACATAAACATACATTGGTAAAAGAACACTTCACACACACACACACACATACACACACACACACACACACAAATGTATACACATATATACCAATGCATTTTGAAATTTGAAACTAAAAAGCTGTAAAGTGAGATTTATTTCCTCTGAGTACTCCTTTCTCTAAAACTTGTTCCGGACTAAACAAAGTTTAGAGATAATAATGAAATTGAAAAGTATCGAGTGGTATTCATTGTGCCGGACTTAATATGCAATAATTCTTTGATGTAATGATAATGATAAATATAATTTACATATCAGTCAGTACATATGATAAATGTACATATTTATGCAAAAATACCTGACGATTTAATTTTGCATAGAAATTAAATGAGTGAAAATGTGACAGTTGGGAAATCATGAAAGAATAAAAGATAATATTTCTTTTGGTAAATAATTCAAATTATTCGCTTAGGAGATATATTGCTCTGTGTTTGTCGTCAGATGGCATCAAGAGAGTTTAGTTTTAATTAACTTTATTCAAAAACGTTGATTTTCATTGTATATGACGGATGTCATATCATTGAGCATTAGGAAAAAAACATTTTGTCAACATATATATATATATATATATACATAGCATATACTTTCTTTAAGATATCATTTCAAAGGTTAAACAATTAATACAATTTCTAGAGAAGGTACTGTGAATGAAAAAATGTCAAAAGTGGTTTGGAATCTATTTCACTGGAGATGACTTACTGAACGATCCTCTGTGATAAGATTGACCAGTGGAGACTGATTAAGGTCAAATCAAGATAATATTTTAGAATAATCAAGGCTATGCGATATGCAAGGTAGCCAACAAACAAAAAAATTTTCAACTGGAGCGTTGAAAATAATTTGCACCAACTTAGCTATGTTCTGCGCTTTGATATGTGTTTATATACTCAATTTGCTACTTTAACTTAACAAAAATATTCTAACTTTGATGCAATGGTGATGAGCGACAGAAAGTAGTTACTTTATAAAAATGATGAAGGAGATTGAGAGCAAACAAAATGAATCAACATTAACTCTGCCGAAGGCCGGTGTCAATCCAGAAAAGGTGATTTTCATTATACGATGGGATTGGAAAGGAGTCCTTTTCTATGGGCTCTGAAATCGGTTAAGAAAAGGGCAATGTATTGCATCAAGGGTAATATATTCCAATCTTCATTGGATTATCTCAATGAAAAAAATCTCTGGAATCCTGCAAAATACACATTAAATATATGTTCGCTGAAGAAGATAATAACAAAATATAGGAGGTTGTAATTATGAAGTGACCCAAAACACGTCAGAAGATGGTATAGTAGAGCGGCAAATATGCTGTTGAATGAAGTTAATGTGAAAATTTCAAAAATGTCTTATATTTTTATCTGATGAATTGAACGAACTTTTTATGCTAACTTTAGAATTTATGAAAGTGTGCTAATATTTGTGGCATATTGCAGCACTCCCAGTGATTGCAGGTTAGCAAATCTAGAATTTTCGCGGAAGGTTTGATATTAATAGTATTGAATCTGCTGTAAAACGTTTAATGAATAAAACATCATTTTTTTCTCCGAGCTCGGACCAACAACAATCAGTTTGTTACTTATAAAATCATGGAATCTCTTTAATTATAACTGCGAATAAGAGTTATAACACGGGAATAAAATCTCTTTGAGAATGATTAGAGGCCGCCGATAACTGACACAGTCTAGGAGAATCCTTAATTGTACGATGTAAATTTGCCACAGTCGTAACTGCAGGAATCCAATGTAACTAGCATCGTGCCGTATATCAATAGAAACCATTCATTTTCCTCCTGGAATGCACTTGCTACACGCAAATATTATATCTCCTACTTGGCAAAAGTATTATTTATAATGTGTAACTATGGCCACAGAAGAACTCGGTGCGGAATGTTTGAGCCGAGTCAAGTGTTTATCGACAATCCTGATGCATTGATTAATAAGTCATGTGGAACACTTCCTTGTGTTGACTCCCCACCGTTGCAAAATCGACTACCGGTCGTCTTCTTAAATCAAGCCGTCAGCCGCAGGTAGCATTGGGGATAAAGAGATGGTTTAGAAAATCCGACCCTTGCTCACTCGGGTATGCTCCATTTGTGAATAGAACTCTGGCGTTCAGGGTTGACCGATCCTGAATCATTATAATTTCGGTTTCTAAGTGGTTCATGTTTGAAGGTTACTTTTCATGGAGGGCATCACGAAAGCCTCTTGTGCATGAATCCTCAAGTGCAAATAGCCGCAATATATTATATAGTGGATTTAAATGACGACTCAATAGAAAGCGTCACGCGACCAATATCGTTTGTCAGCACTCTTCACGAGACGTTTTATTCCAGATTCATTCACATACACTTGAAATACAAAATATTGAACACGACTATCAATTATTCAACTGAGTCGACTTCGTCAATGCTTTCGAAGTTTATTCATATGGTTTATTTGAAATGAATTTCGGACACATTGGTACATCAATGATTCCATAACTTAAATACAGAAAGAAATTTTTTTACACTGAAATTTTTTTCCAAAATAAGTTCGTTCCTCTAATGACTATGGACACTTTGGACACTTTTCATGCGTGACGAATTTGAAATGAATGGGCTCTTGATTGGTGAAGATCAAATCTTTGTTAAGGTCTGAATTTCAAGTTTAAAAAAGACTAGGCTAAATCCTTCAAAGCACGTCTTATCGAAAGGTGAAAATTGCAAGCTCCAATCTTAAATGGCTTCCTATACATTTGATGAGAGTGACCTCATTCCTACTCGGTTATAATTATATAATTTGCAGAAAAATCTAATGGTGACCCTTAGCAATTATCATGCCAGTTGTTACAAGGACACTCAATGATCACTTACAAAAAATGCAGATATGAAATTTAATAAAAGAATTCAAGAATGAAAAACCAAACTTAAAATAGAACTAAACACTTCATCATCTATTTTAATGTCGTTGTACTTTTTATTGCTGGACACAGAATTTATTTTTAGTTTTGCATAAAAATACGAACAGCAATAGAAAAATCATGAAAGTTTTTTTTTCGGACCAGAAACATTCGTTTTTTGCTTCCAGATTTACTGAGTTCTTTGGAATTATACTTTAAAATTTATCTGCTGAGATGTCTAAAGCATAGGGCCGTTTTCATGGAGTAAAACCTAGTTTTCAAGAATAATAGTTAGTTCCACCTCTTTGAGGGAATTTCCTTTATTAGAGGATTATGTATGCGTACTTTTCTTATTTCCCTTTTAGCGCTAAGATAAGGCTATTTTAGTGATTGAATTATAAACTGAAAGGACATAAGTAAAAATATATACCTCATGTTCTAATACCCATTTCATAAGGTTGGAAATTTCCATGTTAAAGGTGAGATTTTCTCAGGAGCTTACAGCACCCCGAACCCGCAGTCGTATAGGCTCACAACGCTTACCAGAATCATAGCCTTCATTATTGGTTTCAGAACATTTCATTATGAAAGACACCTTCTATATAAATGAATCTTCCCACGCATTCCAGGATTTTGAAGGGTATGCCTATCTCAGGAGGCTTTGAAAGGTTCATCTACTCTACAAGCTCATGGGCCCAAGTAATACCTTCTCAAAACCTAATCTGAGAAGCACTGGCCTACATTAATAACTCACGTAATTAGGATACAATCATCAAATAAACAAAGAAAACACAACAACCGTATATGTAATCAGTATTCTGGATAAATATACCGACAATGTTAATGAAATAAGTGTATCAAAAGATATATCTATCATGGCCGTAGGGTCTCGAAGAAAACTTTGCTGGACATTCTTCCAGGTACGCATTTATGGTTAAATTCAAACTTATTATTTGAATAACAGGTCAGGCCTGTGTATAAAAGTTTTTTTAAACCTCTTAAAAACATGGAGACGAGTCAATTTTACTGGTTTTTTAAATACTGTCGCCAAATAGCTTTCAAATTGAGATTAGGAACAGTTCATTATCAGAGAATTTTAGTGGTATTTTGAACATTATGAAATAAAATGAATGGCATACTAGTCTAGAGTTACCAATAACTGACAATACTTCATCTAAAAAAGTTCGAATACTATTGCATCTAATAGTATTAGAGTAAAATCATATTGAAACAAGTTGTGACGTATGGCGTTGGGAGAAATAAAGACTCTAATCACGTGGCTAAATTAGGAAGACACCTGCTGTTAGCGTCCGTGGCGTAATCGGCGAGGCGCTTCAATAGAAGGACAGGCTTTCAATGGATGGTTTTCGATACGCACTGCTTACTAAACGATCGTAGAGTGAGAAACATCAGACATGGATGAAATATATCTAATAAATCTGCGTATGTGAGTGTGTGTGTGTGTCTGTATGCTTGCAATCAATGCATTCACAGAGGCCACAGGAAAATGAACATTTGACCATCTGAACAACCCGACAGGTGCCTACCAGAATCTGGGCTGGGTTAACTATAGGGGTTTAAGAAAGGTTCCCATGGGGACCCTTGAAAGTAATATTTGGTTACATATGGGCAAAGCTGGGGCCATGGAAAAAAATGGAACCATTATAATTGTTGTAATGGGTTCTCTAGGGGTCCCATGCCATCTGTATGTCCCTACGTAGTTAAAAGTTTCCTGAAAGTTACATCTGATGAAACTGGTTCAATTGGGTTTAAATTGCGTACGGAAAGACATGGAGTAATTGAAACAGTTGGAATATGAAAAGGGTGCCGGCAGGGTCCATATCAAGCAGAACATTCCTATCACAGATTTTATATAGGCGTAAAAAGGGGGTAAGTTGAGTCAGAGAAAGAGACGGAGGCATTAAGGGACTTGTACAAGGAGATTTTGCTATCCGTATTTGGTGTCCATAAGAGCTCCATCAGGTTGAACTTGGCTTTTGGAAGTTTAATATGGGCGTAACTAGAACCCCAGGATTAACTGAAATAGGAATATCCAGGAGAGAAAAATGTGAAGGGTGCTCTTGTAACGTTTTGGAATTATCTAAAAAAATCAGGAATAAAGTTGAATATTCTCCAACGATAGGGAATGTTCTCTAATTATCTCGAACAATATGAGATCTTGAATGTTTTTGAACGATTCAAAATGTTTTGGAATTATCTTAAATATCTTGAATATGGAATGTTCAGAAACAATATATAGAATGTTCTGGAATTTGGCATGTTCTGAGACGATATGAAAAGTTTTGGAATGACCTAGAATAACCTAGAACTAGGTGAAATAAGTGACTACAAAATGGAATATCTGATGAAAGGATATTTTACAGAGGGCACTTAAATTTCAAAGATGGAATGTTCCACGTAAATTGAAAGCAGTTCAGAATGTTTCCCCTGTATGGAATGTTAAAGATTGCACTGGGAGTAATCAAGAAAAGTCTGACCATTCTAGATTTCCCTGGAAAGTTTACCAAAAAGTATAAATCATTCGTGTATCAATGTGTTTCCTGCCTATTAAGGATAGAAAAATGGTCACTCATTGAGTGTTCCAAACGTTTTTTGACTGATTCTAAATATCATCCACTTTTTTCTGTAGTTTTCTTTCCCTAGCAACGTCAAGCAACGCAGCTAGTGACTAAATGAAAGGATATATGAAGTTTTTGGATAACCTTCAATTTGATAACAAAACAGCTCAAGAGAAAAATAAAAAAATATTAAACCGAGATTGTTGGAATATTCCAGAGGTTTGTGGTACGAAAGAATGTAATATAAATATAGTATAAACAAAACTGCAAATATCGCTGAAGATTTTTTTCAATGTGAATCTGGTCTTATCCAAGTGCAGATTTGAAATTTAGTTGTTGGACAACTCTACAATATTCGAACATCGGTGTCACATATTCTCTTTACACAACTGTTGAAATAATTTGATACCTATAATATGTGCAATGCCTGAAGGTTTCATGTATTAGTTGATAGAGATAATTCACGAAAAAATAAAAAAAAGTTGTACGGGCATTCCAGTTTAAATCGTGTATTGGGCTTCATCGTTTGCCTACGACCTTTCTATAGCTAAATCCACGGAATAATGTTTGCACATTCAATATTTTTTACTTTGATTAAAGGATAAACCCTTTTCTAAAAACGACAAAGCATTTATTCACCATGATTGTCTAAGCAGAAAAGTCTGTTTCGGTTACAGGTTGAAAATGAGGTGAACAACGTACATGGTCAACATTTATTTTGCTACATGACAAAATCTCCGTCGAGTACACAGAATTTGTTACGATTCTAGATGTGACATACAGGAATTAAATAACCATCGATTGGGTGATAAAATATTTGAGCACATTCCGATTATTAACTTTGTGATACTAACAAGGATACTTGCTTTCAGCGAAAAGGGAATTACTTATGGCAACATGCATACTTTGAACAGAGATATACTGAGCATTTTTCACCATTATAGAATCAACACAAAAGATTGACTACGTGGATATGGAATACTAAGACTCAAACTAGAATAATAAGCTGATAAAACCTTTGAAAAGGAAAAATATCAAGGTTGTTGAAGATAACGAATGCCAGCTTTTGGATTATCACATAGCTTCTGACACAGCAGAAGAAATGTTTCCGTTATCATAAGGTTTTCTGTTTATCTAATATTAGGTTTTTGTCGTGAATTTCCTTCCATTCATGATTTGCACAAGTAATGGAAACATAAACGTGATGGTTGATAAAGGGCGTTTTTGGCAAGCAAATCTTTATCTTTTGAAATATTGACACAAGCAGAGATATACAACGAGTATGTTTGAAGTCTGTAATAACATTAGGCGTATATATTTATCACCAGATTGTTCGATTGTAATTGCAGATATGTATTTTATACTCATGGAAGATATTGGTGTTCTACTATATGTAACAATCAGAGCACTGATTTTCAACATAGACGGTATTGAAATTGAGACGCAAACAATATTGTTCTTTGCTTCTTGTAAAATGTTCGGTAACCAAGTCTAAATATCGATAAGGAAAGATCGTGACAACTAGATGGAATGATTGCAATAAAGTACAAAAACATGGACAAATCGCAGAAATCAATACGTCAATAAGGAAAGTAGAATATCTATTTTAATATAAAGTAGGAATGGGGTTTGTAGCTTTATATGGTCAATAGACATTTCCATGATGTGTCCTTGCGGTGAATATACGTCAGGTTGGAAGAGAAAAACAAAAAAATAGCTTTTTTTTTTGTCTACAGAAATGTAAAAGTCTCTCAGCATACGAATCATCAAGCGGAAGTGATTCAATATTCAATCCATACTTGCATCAGTTATTGGCACAGTTTTAGAGTCTACTGTCTCTTTTCCCCCTTATATCATGTATCTGCTTTGTAAAGATAAGTAACATACTTATCCCTTCCAGTTGCAATAACATTTTATGTATAAATACACATAGAATTTTATTCATCATGGTTAACAAAAAGAAATGTTGGTGACTTGTTATGGGTAAAAGTCTCACGTTAGTTTCAGTACTGAAACTCAATAAATGTCCCTCTACGTCTTGTAAATTTGCAAACAATAAAATCGGCCAATATTTTCTATCTCAAAAAGAATGGCTATACAAAGAGATTAATATAGATTTCCTCCCTTCTTTCAGCATTTGGTATAATACTTGAGTTTAGGGCGTTGAACTCCATAGATGAAACACTATACCTCCCAGCCCTTTTTGTTCGTAGGGCACGAATGTGCCTATCACATTTTCATTCAACATGTGTCAGAATATTCTCACAGAGATTGAGGTTCCATGTTCTCTTATTTTCTGAAAACAAATTGTCGAGCAAATAAACATAAATATGTATTTTCATTTCCTAGGATGCTAGTATGGTGAGTTCAAATATTCATTATCTTAACTTTAAGTTGAATTTTAAGAAAATAGAGACACTCTCCCCCGTTGTATGATTTAAAAAGAAAATCGTCCGAATGTCTTGTTGCTATCTTCATTTGGATTTTCATTGATGGTTTGTGAACAGCTAAATTGCAGAAACTTAGAAATAAAAGAAACCTTGAAACATGATTGGTGCTAGATGAGTAGGAGAAAAAATTACTGCGAATCAGTCATAAAATTTGATGTTATTTTCATTCAAATTTCACTCTTGATTTTATTTTGTAATTAAGTCGTCGATTTATAATTTTGTACACCCTGAAGTCCATAAAACCTCTCAAATATTTGTTAGAATCTTTTTTCAGTAACTATTTGGCAATATTGGCTGAAAATGAAAAAATTGGTCACCTCTTTTATGTTTTGCTCGTTCACACCATTTATTCACATTTATAATCTTCGAAGCATGAATAGTGAATAATCCATCAATTTTTATACTTTTTCTTTGCCTCAGCTGGCATCGGCCATCGTTACTTGCTTTTTGTCTACTTTGAATGGAACCAGTGTTGTGAATTGACATAACCTTGTTGGAAGAAGTAGAAAATATAAATGATGGATGAGTAACAATTATCGATGCTTAACTAATGCAACGACAACTGGTATTACATAAACATTTGACGATGTCTCTCAAAGACCACCAGAAACACAATAACTTACGAGGGCCTGTGTCAAAAATGGCGTAACGCCCCCCCGCTGAAATACAATCACGATGAACCAAAGAAGTAAGTATACCAATGCATTGTTAAAAGCAGGGTTGCCAATGTAGCTGTTTTTTCCCAATTTTGTGAGTCCTGTATTGACAATATTTAGATTTCTAAGTCCGGTTTT
This sequence comes from Thysanoteuthis rhombus, assembly GCA_963457665.1. Classification (NCBI taxonomy): domain Eukaryota; kingdom Metazoa; phylum Mollusca; class Cephalopoda; order Oegopsida; family Thysanoteuthidae; genus Thysanoteuthis; species Thysanoteuthis major. Next base: position 3,493,588 of record OY735199.1, on the reverse strand, counting down.
GCCAATTGAAGTGTTTTTTTCTGATTTTTCGAATTTGAGTGACTTTCAAAATAGGAAAAATTGAAAAAAAATCATATTCAAATAGGCAACCCTGATCGAATACCATTGAATTGCATTTCACCCTTTTAAAATCCCGAAGTCAGGATTTCATTGTTCAGTATCAGGTGTAGAATCATCTAAGAATGAAACTTAATGTAATGAATATTATCTAAATACTGATAATATTTGCAAAAGGCACAATACTGTATCTTTATTCTAAAAAAAATGATTTTTGTAATTTTTTTAAAAAGATGATTTATTGAGCTTCCATAGCAATTATGTTAGTTTCTAATTGTTCAAAAGTGTCACTAAAACAGTGGCTATTTATGTGTGTATGAATCGTACAGGCCATACTAGACGAGCCGGCAGAATACAAGATGGAAAGACAAACAATACTAGTTAAGAAAGTATTGGCTCTGCAATGCACATGATAGAGAGGACACACGAATCCTTTGGGAGGTCCATGTCCAACGGCAGACGATGATGAAGATCATGTCTACAAGGACTGTGTTTTTAAAAAAATGTTCCCTTTAAATACAGTTTTGATTTTCCGTGCAAGTTTATACTAAATTGATACCCAATTTGTGACTGTATTTGTACATGTACTTTTTAATCGATCATGTCTCTTCGAAATCCTATAATTGATCTCCCCTAACACAGTTTGCCACCAAAAGACTATAACTATGTCTACAAAAAACGTAAAAAAAACTTTTGCCCTCTAAATAGAGTTTCAATTCTCAGTGTACATTTATACTAAATCGATCCCGAGTTTATGTTAACTATCACTTTTTAAAAGAAAAACTAGTGATCACTGCCTAACAACTGATGGGAGAAGTAACTCATTGATTGATCATGACTTTTTCAAAAAAAATGAATTGTTCACCCCTAACAAAGCATGCTGCCAAACAACATCAGCAGGGTGACGGTTTCTATTGAATGACTAACCACACCTCTTATAAATTTCTTTGTAAATCGAGAATAAACAAATACATAAATATATTTACACATGATTTGGACTTACTCTGATGAAATCATATCTATAATCATACGTCCGTTGCTAACACATAACGGCTGTAAATCGAGTAACGAATCAAATAATTTTATTGATTAAATGCATTGATAAATAAAACATATTGATTCGGGAATATTTCTTATAAAATATATTGATTTGGGTGCATTTTTAAAAAAGAAATTTCATCTTGACGAATTTCCAGCAAGGATTTCATTGAAAACAAAAGAATTAACTGTTTCTACAGATCAACTTCTTGAGAGAAAACGTATTCAAAGCGCCAATCAAAGCAAAAACCGACATGCTTGTCACCTTGAGGCTGATCCATGGGGAGAGTTGAGAACAAAACCAAACCGTTGTTGACTTGACAAGGTTGTTTGATACCATAAGCATCCTGAGATTTGGGAATATCTTTGAAAAGCTCAGATGCTCACCAAACTCGTTTGTTATGGTTATTGAACTCTCTGTGGCCCAGCTCGGACAAGTTAGACACCGTAGTAATTTCTAAGCTCCTTTCCTGATAGCTTATTGAATTGAACTAGGTCACAATCTCGATTCCATATTCTTTAATGTACATTTTAAATAGGATACAGACGTCCAAATGGTAGTCTCTTCAATAGGAAGCACATTTACTCATAAAAAAGCGACACTTCAGTTAGCCAAGAAGCTTTTGTTTGTGAATGACGACACTCTCGTTGTTCCCACAGAGTCTGTCCAGCAACATACAACATGTTGCTCTGTAAAGAATTTTCGAACAGTCTGCTTTGAAAGTTTGTGTGAGAAATCAGTGATACCCTATTAACATGCAACCTGGCTGGAGTAACTTACGCCTTCTATCTCCATCAAAAAAAGTGGAAACATTCCAGGTTCATCTGCACTGGATGGGTGGTGGATGGAAGACTATTATCTACGAAGGATCCAACTATTTGATCAACTGTGCGCTGGCCAGCCTAATAAAGGGGTTACACAGAAGAGATATAAGGACTCCCTCGTCTTTTGTGGTATCGACCACAAGAAGTTGACAACAGACGCTGCTGACAGAAAATATGGCAACTTGATCTTTCATGTAACTCTGAAGAAAATCGCAGAACCAGAGCAGTACCGCGAAACTGGAGTGTCCTCCGCTTGTCAGTTCTTCTCTAAAGGTAAATGTAAGAAAAACATGCTGCCCTTCAAACAGATCTTTTAAAATAGAGCCACATGTTACGTCAACGTTAAGTAAAATCTGTCACCAAAACTGTTCTTTTTTTTTTTTAAATAAACATTGAAAGCTTTGGAAACACAGAGTAATTCGAGACATTATATAGCCATGTAATATTATCGGATATAGAAAAAATAACCTAATCTGCGATAGCAATTATTACAAGATGGGATATTGTGATTGCCGACAAGAAACGTTTCCACAATTCTTAGCGAGTGTGAAACTTTATTAAATCAAAGTTATTCTTCACGTATCCTGGATGAATTAGATGAATCAAAAAAAAAAAAAAGTAAAAATTAAATCAATCAAGTTCACATATTTTTCTTCAAAGTATGAATTTATGAGTACTTGGAAACTGGCCCTCATGATTTTTTGATACAATTTTACCGTTGGAAAGAGAATCTATAAGATTTTTAATACAGAAATGATAATTTCAGAAAATGTTTTGATCTGAGAGTCAAAAGGTTCCTTCACACCTCAGACTACATAGGGACATAAATTGATACTTATTTTTGGAACCAATGGCACTATGTTTGTCTGACAAAGTGAACAGAGTCGGTACCTGGCTAAAAAAGATATAAGGAACACTTTGCTGGATAAAAAAATCTACTTATATTTTATCAGTCATAACAAAGAGAGTCATGGTAGATGATAGTCAGGTGAAACAGCATTCAGTTGAAAAAATATTGCTATTGGAATAGTAATGACATTTTTAAATTGCAGATAAAGATTTCAAGTTCTACTTTCAGTACCAAGCCAGTGATGCATTCCAACAAGGAGGTTTTTCTCTGATTGCAAAAAAAAAAAAGTCCTTTTCGTTTGTAATCAATAAATATTACAAATAATTCAATAATTATATGCATACATGTATGCTGGTGTACGTTTATACAAATATGCACACATGTATACGCACATGAACAAATGCGAACATCCATACATAATGATATTTATACATATACGTATAGGTGTAGACGTATACGTACACGCTCATACAAACGCACGCACACTCACACAAACATACAAGCACATATATGTGGAAACATACCAGGATACACCTCGTGTATGCATCTGCATGATGCACTCTAAAATGAGATGTGTAAGAATTTCTAATCAGTGAAAAAACCTTTCCTGTGACATTGTCTTTACAAACCTTTTCCAATCTAGATGAGAACTATTCCCCTTAACACCTTGATCTCCAATGCGTTGCATATATTTCCAACCAGAGTTTACTATTTTGAACATGGCTAATCTCTAGAATCTCAAAGATCATGCACCCAGAAAACATCCCTGAATTGAAGTGGTATTTTGAGTACTTGACCTATGGCAACTGCAAGGCGTTAAATATTATGAAAATTGACCTACTGATATGATTGACCGACTGCAATGATTCCTGCATTTCTTTTCCTTGCAATAAGTCTATTTCAAAACACTCTTCAATGTGACCTTTTGTTCTGGGACCGATTGGTTGTCTGGGTTCATCTCGTGAAAACATTACTTTGGGCCCTGAGGTTGAGATTCTGCGAAACGACCTTTGGGATTTTTTGCATTTTTATTTCCCTTGATGTGAATTATCATCCATTTGATATATAAGTGATACAGAAATAGTTGGTGGAAGACTGTTCAAAGAAATACCCGCCCCAAACCGGATTTCTAATGACATGCAAATTTGATGTAGTTGTTCGTAATATCACGAGTGTCACAAGCGGCATTTTTCTGATCCAGTCCGTCATCTACAGTGGTTTTCGAATGACTGATTTATTTTATGAAGCTTTTTTTCTGGTCTTTGCCTGCATTCTGGCGATTTCTGAAATAGCCAATAAAAGAGAACAGAGTGTGAGTAAAGTTCTTTCTTTTCTTTTAGCCAAATGGCATCTAAAACTGTTATAACGCTTCTTAATGAAAAGGTTTTAGGCCGAACATAAGCGTACGAGTGGTATTTGAGTTTTAAACATGGTGAGACATTATTCTAGCTGACCTTCAATGAATCACAATCGATTAAGATCGTCATCAGACCATTAAATGCAATGTTAGAGGTAACTATATTTCTTTTGAACTCATTCCAGCTAATGTTGAAATATCTGAAAATGAAACACGTTACAGAAAAACTCGTGCCTCTATTGCTTTGTTTGTTTGCAGAGGCTTTGAAAAAAACAAACAAAACAATCTATGGAATGTATAACACGATTTGAGGGAACAAGTTCTTTTCAACGTTTTGTCTAGGTATGAGTCTTATTCTGTGACAATCTCTCGTATTAGAAATATTTCAATTTGAAAAAAAAATGATCTTCACTTGAGATATTCAGATGATTTTAAAGCGTTGAATTTTTATAAATATAATTTCATGAGACGCGTTTTCATATTTTTTTGATTGATAAAATAAAATGTGGAGAAAGAAAAAAGCAGACGATAGATCAATTTAGTCACTGACCTTATCTCATACTAAATTCGGTGAGTATAATCATCGTATAGTTCATGGAGATAATTTGAAAGAGTCAGTTAATTATTGTTGAGGGCACAACTATCAAAACTGATAAATCGCTAAAAGTTTAGCAGAACCATTGATAATCACCATCCACGGATCAAGTTCTACCGTAAGAAAAACAGACCGTGCTTAAATTCATATAAAGAGTTTGAGGCTTTATTTCAACTACTAGATTTCAAGTGTTTTCGTCAGCTGTAACAAAGTATGGTTAACTCTGACTGAATAGATAATTAAGTGTAAAATTGAGTTAAAACACATAACAAAACAATCACATTATATACATATATATATATATATATATATATATATATATATATATATATATATATATATATATATATACTGTGAAAATAACTGTTTTTTATAAAATTCCCCGAAACGATTACACGGTGAACAATTGATGATCCCAACAAGAGACAATTTATACATTGAACCAAAATGAAAAGAGGGTTAAAGAAAATTACATAAATTACATAAATTGCATTGACAGATATTGGGAGATAAATACTGAAGAGGCACAAAATAAATTTTGAATAAGTTTTTTAAGGTTTAGTGTTTAAAGTTGTAAAGCTTTCTAAACTATATATATATATATATATATATATATATATATATATATATATATATATATATATATATATGTATGTGTGTGTGTGTGTGTGCAATTAATAAATTCTATAAGAATGTACCGTCACCCGGTTGCTAGGTAGTATTGGTTGATGCTCAAAACAAAGTATATTCATACCCCCGGGATAATTCAAACCCTGCTTAAGGATAGAAATTTTGTGACTTATCATTTACATCCAAGCAAACTGATTATTGATACTGCAATATACATGCACAGAGTTCGATCAAAACTTTGTATGAATTGTAAGGAGTATTTGTTATCAATGAACCAGACTGAGACTCTTTTTCTCGATCTTTATTCAAACATTACAGTTTTATGCATTGAACTGTTTGAAAGACTTAGACAATTATAAAATTGTCGTTTGATAAAAACATATTGTTTATCTATATGTTATTCCCCTGTCGGAGTATTCTAAGTATTGTACTGATATTAAGCTTATATGGAATAGAGTTTTGTCAACAATTAATTTTTGACTCTATCCTTTTATATCCGAATCCTGTTCACTCAGGTCATTATTCTACATCCAAAAGAAATAAATATAAGTAAAAATGTATTTCAATCAATTATACTTAATCTGATATTACTATCAATTCCGAGTGATTAGAGAGAAAGAGGAGTGAATTTAAACAGTCAGATTTGATCTTCTGTAAACTGTTGGCTCTCTTAGCTCAAGCGGTAGAGTAGCTGTAAAGGTAAAAAAAGGTAACTCAAGGTGGAAAAGATGCAAGTTTGGGTATTGCCGTGGGCTTATCCTTTATTTCTGATCCACATAGTTTACTAGAATGACATTCTGAGTAGTTGTGATAAAAAGCAATTGAAATGAAGATGAAACAAATACCAATCAAGAATCAATGATGGTTAGCTATAAGATATTTTAGATTTCACATTTGCTTTATTTAGCTTCGGGGATAAAAACGGATATTTATAGTAAGTCTTAAATGATTAACTAGTGTTGCTTGTCTTTTTCCAGACGCTACCAGATAAATTATTGAAAATTGCCGCTAAAATAATCCATTCAATGACCGATCTATTTGTGATGTTTTAAATGGTGTAATTGTTGTTAATGTCCAGAATTTACGAAGGTTTAAAATTTGTAGAATTATGAAATGGAATTTTTTGTATTCTACGGATGTTCCACATTTCGAATGAATCTACGGCTTCGGTGGAAGTACGTGTATTTCTGATTTCATGAGGTAAGTCATAAGCAACACTCTTAATCATACTCGTCCATGGAACAAAAGAAGGTCCATTTTTGTGATTGGAAAGAATTGGAGGTTCTTAGCTGATGACTAAAATAGAGAAATAAAATATAATTTATTTTCATTTTTGCTTCCGTAGAAATCTTGGAAACTGGTTTTATATATTTTCCTCAAGGGAAAAATCAGACAGGAAATATTTAAAAAAGATATTTTACTCAAAATATTCCCAAACAAATCAAATTTTATTTCTTTCATTTTTTCACATTTTGCTGACGACAAGACACAAATAAACTTTGTAAAAACTATGATGAAACTATGGTTTCATGAATGCAGCCGGACAAAGAATGAAATATGTCCCTACTGGGAAAAAATTCATTACATGAGGAGACTTTATTTTCTATTCTCTCTATGAAAATACTACATTGAAATTGAAGTTTACGCATTTTTCTCACCTTGGGGTAAACAAAAGAAACGATACCATACTCTAATTTATGAACAAATGAATGTTTTTTTTTTAATCTTCCAAACTGGTCTTCATTGACAGTTTTTTTTTGTTGTAAAGAAGCAATCAATTTGGTTTCTAGACTCGTTTTGTTCGATACACAAATATAAATTTTCTCTGTGACAGGTTCTTTGCAGCATATCAAATATATACGGTCGAAAATAGAATAAAAAACCAATGAAAAGGTTAACACTCCTCAGACAATTACAACTCCACATTCAAAATATCCAAGTGAAGCAAACTGCTGATCAGAGCTTATTATTCAATGCTGAATGGATGCTTCCCATTGGAGACTTTGCATCAGAACGAGGCTTAGTAAATATTTGCAAGATTAATTCATTTTGCGTAAGATATTATCATAAGGATACTCCATTGTCCCCTGTGAGGTGGATCAGGATAGTAAAAAAAGCGTAATTTGACAGAAGATGATTGAGGGGAAGACTGTGGTCCGCCAATTTTCCAAGTCTAGAAAGTTGTCCTGCTCATGCTAGAATGGTTTGATTTTGAAAATCGTTTTAAAATACCCTGCAAACGCATAAGTATCCGCTCTTAGTCATTGCAACAGACAATTGCTGAGCTAATTCTTGAAACCTTAGATACACGTCGCTAATTGCAATCATTTGATTTATGAGTTGAACTTGAATGTCTGAAGACACACATTGATAAGCGGAAAAATGCACATGTTAACAAAATGGACACAGTTTATAAGAACAGGACGGGGATGGGAAAGATTAAGTGAAAAATAGATTAGATTAGATTAGACTTTGTTCTACAACTTGTGCTTTTTGCTGAGGTAGGTCACTCCTTAGATTAAAGCGTTGGCAATCTTGGCTTCGTGGTTATAATAAACGGCTCGATACTTCTATAGCCCACTCACTCGTTCATCAAATGTGTTCATGTTTGGTGATGTCATTACATCTTTAGGATGGCTGATCCTAATTGACACTATGCGCCGAGTGGAGCCGTTCCTTCTCAGCTATGTTTAACATCTCTTCATCTCCAGTGATTTTTTTTGTTTATCTTTTTTTCTCAATTCTTCCATCGATGTACGTACTGTTTAGTACATTTTGCTTTTGATTCGGAATCATTCAATCATGTCCATCCTCAATCTCTTGCATCTTGGGGAAATTACAAAGAAAGAGGATGAACTAAGAAAGAAATAAAGAGAGATGAGAAAGAAAGAATTGGAAACAAGAACAGAATAATGTATATGTATAATTGGATAAACAAAATAGATTAATGGCTGCTAGTAATGTAACTAAATCTGTCCATATTACAGATCGGTATTTAGTGATTGATAAGAAAGAAAAGTATCTTGCTTTTGTTATATAAAGAGCTGTCAATTACAGATGCTGTTTTTGTTACCTAAAATATTCAAAAAAATGAGATGAGGAAAAAAGACATTTCCAAGTTCATGAAATTGTATCATAAGTAAATAAATATTCACTAGATCTTATGGAGTATTTGGTGATCGGTGATACTTGGAATCGTTGATAACAAAATCTGAGTTTCGATACTAAATTTGATTAGTACTCGTCAACAAAAGTTGACTCGAGGATGAGGAAAATTCTTATTTGAAACCCGAGCGAAACATTTTCTCTTTTGCTTGTTATCAGAAAATATACTTTGATTATTCATGATAATTTCACCAATATGAATATATACTTAAGCAAATGCATAATAACATAAACACTGGTTTTAAATCATACCTTAATTCGACTTAATAAGGAAGAAACAAGAATTATCGGCAATGATATGAAAATTGGGGTTGGTAAATATAAGCCACTTCGTTCTGTCCTACCTACCATTTTGTCATCGTTGTGTAGATTACAATCTAATCCATTAAAACACATCATTTTGTAAATAATTGGAGGATATTGTGCAGATGATATAGAATCGTGAGATTCCAAATGATTACTGCACAAAGCTTATTGAATAATACGCAGGTGCATTCAAAATGTCATTGTAAAAATCATCATCATCATCATCATCATCATCATCATCATCATCATCATCATCATCATCATCATCATCATCATCATCATCAGTCCTTTAAGGTCCGTCGTTGCACATAGATCTTTCCCAGGATTTGCCACTATTCCCTATCATGGGCATCGCAGAGCCAGTATTTCCTGAATCTGTCAAGTTCATCTCTCCATCTTGTGTTCTGTCGGCCTCGGTTTCTTATGTGATCTCTGGAGATCCATGTCGTGAGACGTGATGTCCATTGGTTGTCTTTCATTCTTGCAACATGGCCTGCCCATTGCCATTTGAGTTTTTTAATAGTTCCTATGATGTCACAAACGCCTGTTTTCTTCCTTATGTACTGTGCTATCTTGTGATCTCTCCATGTGAGGTTGACCATAATTCTCTCATGTGCACTTTGCATACTTCTCAGTTTGCGGGTCCGTCTCTTGGTTAGGTTCCATGTTTCATCTCCATAAGTGGCTATCGGGAGAATGCATTGATTAACCCACAAATATGTAATATGTAATATGATTGAACATAAATGATAAGAATATACATTTTGAAGGTTTGAAATGCTGTTTTCATGGGTAATGCTAAACTGTAAGCAGTGCTGGACGAAGCACAGGGTGGAGGGCTGACAACAATGGTGACCTGGAAAATTTCATTTTGTTTCTTTGTAATTCTCCTTTAAACGACATATCTGTCAGTCTACACACTATCTCTCCAGTACTCAATGAGTTTCAATGAATTATCGTGAAAGTGCTAGCAATCGAGTAAAAAGAATTGGTTAGACTTGAGGGCGGATCCAGATCCAAGAATTTTTCTTTGATTGCGAGATATTTCACTTCTCCTAGGAATGACGCTGGCTACGTCATGCAATTCGATAAGAAATAGTATTAGTACAAAAAGATCACCAAAATTTTAAATACCTCCTGGACAGAGCATGTTCTAGAGAGAGGGAGGCGAATCCATGAGTTATTACCCCGGATAACACCAGCCATAGGCCTGTCATAAATAATAATCAATTTAATAGAAGCACAATGCAGGAGTGCGATTCGGCTTTGTGTAGTTCATTTATGCATTACTCTAAAAATATTAAACGAAGAATGCACTGATCTATCTATTTATCTATAGACATGAAATGCAATGACGGTCAAATGACTTGGACATATGTTTAGTGCAGACAGATGTTTAGCATGTTAATTTGCCTGGCCTTTACTAGTGTTGTGAGTTCTATCCTCACTAAATGTCTCACTGTTATGGCATTTCGTGAAACTAAACTATACAAGTAATTATGCACAATGACGCACTGAGAAAACAGAACTACAAGCATGGACGTTTAAATAATGTTTTGTAAGATTTTAAAGGTCGTTTTTTCAATTGAGTGATCTACATTTTCATTCCATGCTTTTAATGTTCATCGCAGCTCTAACTGCAAAAGTTGCTACACTGGATACGTCCACGAATGCACACAATGCAAAATACAGTGCATAAGGAAATCTGAGTGGCCATTCAACATCAGGGTCAATACTTACAGTTATATATCATATATATTATAACAATTTACTCCCAACTGAATAGCACTTTGGCCAGCCACATCATAAGTTACACAATGATGCTAAATTCATCATCATTGAAAAGATAAAGAAAATTAAACTGCACAGCACCACAAAAACCTCGAGAATCATGAATACATATGGATATTACATCTGCAAACTTTTCCCACTAATGGACTAAATATCAAATTGAACTCAAAAGTTTAACCCATGAGATTATCACTATCACTTCGAAATACATTAACTCTTCACAAGCTCTGACCAACTCACACCCATAAGCGAATTAAAATGCACGCCAAAAATCCAAAAGGTTTTTCACAATAACCCCAAGGACACCCACATGCCCAGTAATGGTTAATCATAATCAGATTAAAAGAATAAAATGAATAGACAAGTGGTTATAAAAACGAATCAAAACAATGGAAGATCAAAATTAAGTCAAACTGATGATATATATAAAATAATATACTGACTATATTATCAGAAATGGCTTGTTGAGACAATGATTCCTGTTCGTCAACCTTTCTCAGTTTCAATCTGTCTATTCTATTACGCTTTCTCTCTCCCGACCCAGAATATGCCCATGGCATCCAGTCTCTTGGAAACTTGAACCCTTGATGACCCCACTCACACAAGCCATTAGCCAATTCTCAAGACTGACATTGCTATTGAATCAGTTCCCTGACCCACCGCAGCGGGGAAGACTTGAAATGAAATGTCTCATTTTACTGATTCCACATAACCATCTACTGGTCGACCACACTGAAGACCTTTTATCGCTCCGAAACATGTTTGGAATGACTATGTTAATAAACTACTCCATATACACAACACACTCCAGCTCTACCTCAACTTTTTACAGAACAACCCTTTCTCTCTCAATATATATATATATATATATATATATAGAGAGAGAGAGAGAGAGAGATAAGTAAATTTTGACGAAAATTGGTATCTTTTATTTGATCGTTCTAGATCTAGGAATTCACAATTATTACGTTGACTCATTCAAGTTTCGCCATAGTTTGAGACAAACATATAACGTATTTCCAAATGAAAATTTGGTAATTGTTTGACCTTAGTCGGCGTGCAATGTGTAAACTTTAGATGTAGCATTTATTAGATCCTGGTAATTGTCATCAGATTAACTATGCAGCACCAGTCTCCTACAAGCGGACATGCCAGCCATGAAATCATCTATTCTAAGACTATTCCTTAATTTGGATGAGACATTCATTAGATTCTGTCAAATGTCGTCAAATCAACTATACAGCACTAGTTTTCTACAGATGGACTTGCTAGCCATGAAATCATCTATTCTCAGACTATTTCTTAACACAACAATTATTGTTGCTTGGAACGAAATTGCTTTCGTTATATCCTTAATCAAGGATATGTAGAATGTTTTGGGATACTGCTTGCACATATCTTTTGAGATATGATTTCTTTGTATGTACGGATGGAAATTTACGTTTCTAAGTAAAGTGCTTGTATAAATATTGTTATGTCGATGCTTATGCGTGTTTGTTCCTATCCGTGTATATGTCTTCTCAAATCTCCCTTTAAAAATGTTCAGTTGGACAATTTCCGATTCATAGAGCATTCAGTTACTCATGATCAGTAAAACAGTTCGTCTCGTTTTCTCATATTCTGCCGGCCTCAGGTTCCGTATTTTATCTCTGGGAACCCATATGATGAGTCGTGATGTCTATCAGATGTTTTCCATTCCTGCTACATGGCCAGTCAATTGCCATTTGAGTTTCTTAATGGTTTTATTATGTCTCAGACTCCTACTTCCCCCCTAGTATAATGAGCTATCTAGTCATCTCTACATGTGATGTTGAGTATGATTCTCTCATGAGCACGTTGCATGCTTCTTAGTTTGTTGGCCAGTCTCTTGGCTCGGTTCCAAGTTTAAACACTTTAGGTAAATATCGGGAGAATGCATTGGTTGTAAACTCTTCTTTTTAAGACTAAGGGATTTTCTGGTTCTCGAGCTTGCTTTACTGAAGGCATGGCATCCTAGACAGATTTTTTGCTTGATTACTTCTTCTTTTTAGGATGTCATGGAGACTTGTCGTCCTAAGTAGGTATAGTGCTTCTACTTTGTCCAGCATTGCGTTTTTGATTTTGATCATTGTTCAATTATTTTCGACAAATTGGTCGTACATCATCTTTTTTTTTACCGAAGTTCATGTGATGGCCTACTTTCTTGCAATATTCGGTCAGTTCGTCTTGCATTATTTGAAAGTGGTGGAGATTTTCTGCAAAATGGACGATATTGTCTGCAAATCAGAGAATACTCAAGTGTTCGACGTTTATTCTGATTCGTTCGTTTTCCCAGTTGCAAATTTCTGAAGATGATCTCAAAGTAGGCTGTAAAGGGGTCGGATGAACTGGTATCACCTTGTCTCATCCTTTTTTGGATCTGAAAGTTTTATATACTACCAAATAGACAAAAATATGAGATATATTTCCCGAGTTAATCTGTTTTGTATTTTATTGTACTTTTCAATCGACTGAAATCATATATATATTTACACATACAGTGTTTGAAAAAACATTTGATTTGAGTTTGATGTTATACAACTTTGAAGAATGAACTTCAAGGATAGTGGAAAAAATTGTCAAATTCTTCGGTTGAATGTATTGGTAGAAAATCGACTCAAGGAATTTTTACCCGTATAATTAGTATTTTTAAAGATAATATCGTTTGTTGGTTTGCATAAAGTCTGAGATCAAAACCAACACAACAGATTGAATATTCACATGAGTGAACATTCAAGACAAATGACACGAACATCAACTCATATCTGTAGTTGTAATTACTGATTCCTCATCGTAAAATACGTTTTTAGGTTAATCTACGTAAGTAAGCCCCCCCCCCAATGATATATAGAATGAAAAAATATCAATAAACAATACATCTAAAACCAAAGATGAAATAACCATCTACGTTTATGGCAAAAGTTATATAATGAGAAAGGGATGTGATGTTTGATCAACACTGCTGGGGTACCATGTTATTATGATAGTTTTGTTTTTAAAATTCCCGAAACTGTTACATGGTAAACAACTGATGAACCCAACAAGGGAAAATTTATGCATTGAAAAATAATAACAAAGTATAAGGGAAATAGGGAGAACATGATTTGGAAGATTACATAAATTGCAAAGACAGATATTGGCCAACGGATGACTGAAGTGACACAAAATCTATTAGAAGCTTTTCAATTTTTAGTGTTTAATATTATAAGCTGTCCAGACTATATATATATATATATATATATATATATATATATATATATATATATATATATATATATATATATATAATGAGTAAAGATTGCCTCAGTGGTCAATGACGCATTGTAATTCTGTTTCACTTAAAAAAAGATATTCAAATGAGCCTCTAACAAAGTTTTTTCCGTGAAACAGAACGCACAATCTGTAGTGAACCATTCGAAAACTTAAATTTATTTCATAATTCTTCCATTGATGGTATTGAACATTTTTTAAAACTACAATCTACTTTACATTACAACATATACACAACCTTCTTTTATATGATATCATTGTTCGCTTTTCGTAATTTATACGGCTACAAAGCTCATTTTATTTATTTTTATTGAATCTCTGGGGAAAATGGCATTTTGCTTTTTTTGAAACATCTTAACCTGTGATATTTCCGTCATTTTTTTAGGTTAGGGTAGTCATTTTATTTCGTTTCGAAGATTCGATACTTGATTTTTGATTCTAATATGCACGACAATATTCCTAAAATATCTCCAGGGTGAGTTGGCAAAAAATAGCAGCTTTTGCTATTTTTTTGTTTGTACAAAAGTCCTGGAACAATCTCACTTTAGTCGTTGCAACTTTGTATTTGATTCTTTGTTGCAGCATACATCCGGATTATGATTCACAGTTTTCAAGCTTCAAAAGGAGCATGGTAGTTCTAAAAATAAGGAGAATATTTTCAGCGAAAATTCGTCAAAATTCGAATCTGATTTCACAACTTTTTGAAGATCGTTGGGAACTTATGCGTGGTTCTTAGTATGATGTAAAATATGGCAGCTTAAAACAGCATACAAAGGCCACAGAAAGTCTTGCAAAGGCTCCCAAATGTATTAATATACAACGTATCGATCAGATATTAACGCAATAATGGAGTCCCAAGCCGGTGATTCTTTTTATATGATGAGACTTTTGGAGCCTTTTTTGATTCTGTGCTATGTTCAACTATCATATTCTACATGGTTAGGACTAAGGAAAAT
>OY735199.1:3463730-3476230 GCA_963457665.1 Thysanoteuthis rhombus | reverse complement strand
AAGGTGTTATAATAATATTGATAATACTATAATATATCCGTGCGAAATCACAGTGTTATTGATTTATGGATTCGCATAAAGAATCATAAATTTATCTTATTCGGTAATTTATTCACTAAGTTTATGTACAAGAATAGAGGAAAGGAAAAAAGATAACGTATGTGCTTCTTATAGAGATATCAAGACATGAAATTCATCTGAAAATGTGTGATTTGGACATGTAAATACGTCGTACGCTAGATAATTGTGCAAAGATCAACTCTAAAATCTAATCACTTCCCTCGTAGCTTGTCAAAGCCTTCACAGAATTTTCTTAAAAATCCATGACGATCCTTTCGAGATGTCATGTGAATAATCATTGATCAAACGTATACAGAAATGTAATTGAAAAAAAAACCCCAAAACTGGGGAAACATCACTCCATCAGGGAGAAAAAACCTTGAAAATTCTCCACCTTTCTTCTATCCCGTTGTCCACCAATCCGCAAAATTTCATAGGAATTCAGTCTGTACTTTCGGAGATATCGTGTGAACTGACGAACCAACAGAAAAATTTATAAACAAACAATTAAATGAACCAACAGACCAACAGACAAACAGGCAAAATCGGATACATAGACCTTTTCACAACTTTGTTGACAAAGGTAAATCATCAATACAAGTGTAGATACGTGTAAAAATTAACGTTTATATAGAACTTACCAGGACGCTGATCTGAAGATACAATAAGCTTATAAGAGCAGAGAATGTTAATGTAGTCTATTTTCTTTTATCCATTAAGATCTGTCAAAGCATTCCTTTTAAAAACTATTCTTAAAGAATGAATCTGACAAAATGTCATCATAAAACGGGAGAGTATCCTTTTTCTTACCACACCCATCTGGTAATTTTATCTGAGTGATATTTTAATCTAAGATTATTTTCATGTTTTCTCTTTCTGTGCCGGATACGTTTTCAATTATCTTATTTGTGAAACAATACTGTTTAAAAATGCAAGTGGACATAGAGACCACGTTAACTGTAAATAGAAAAAACTTCATGATAATTAAAGAAAACTATAACACAGACACAAAGAGAAATTTTGTACTTGTTTGTGTAGTTGTAAACTCAAGCTTCTATTTCCATCCTTTAATCAGTCACAGCAACGGCGACTACGATCTCTAAATAAAAAGGATGTGTTGAAGAAATAGTTTGTGATGATATTCAGGAATATCATAAATAGTGCAGTTTTGATTTGTGCGGAATTTGATGTAGAGCAGTTGAGGTATTTCTGAATAAATTAATGCGATCGAGCAGAAGCTAAAACAAGCACATTGGGTTATAGTATGACGTTAAATGTCGTTGTTTGGAACAATATGGAGGATTTGGAACGAATTAACGTAAGGGGGATAACTGAAGATGATTTTAAATTCCTGATAGAGAACAAGGAGTCTGATTTGAAAATAATAATGATGATAATAAGCATAACAATACCAACAATAATAGTAATAATAATAATAATAATAATAATAATAATAATAATGATAATAATAATAATAATAATAATAATAATAATAATAATAATAATAATAATAAGAGGAAGAAGAAGAAGAAGAAGAAGAAGAAGAAGATAATAGTTATAGTAGAAAGAACCCAGAGTACACGCAGAACCCTACCAAAAACACTGAAAGTGAAACTGGAGGAAGTGTGGATAAGAGGAAGGATTGATACTATACAGACCACAGCATGACTGGGAAGAGGGTGCTGGCAATGTGAGACCTAAAACCCCCAGCTGTTAGTAATGTCCTAACTGCCAAGAAAAAGACATGGTAGAGTCAGCACAAATCACATTGCTACTATATACGTTACGAGAGGAGGACTGGAGACTTAGTGTCACTCAGCTTCCAGTAATAACCTCTGGGCAACTTGTTTGAAACCGTATTCCACTGCACTGCTGAGGACTGTGAGAGTGTGAAGAGGAAGGCTGGAGACTTTAAGAGCCTCTTGGGGCCACCAGTCAACTGGTGTGAAGATCAATAATAATAATGATGATAAGACATACAACCTATTGCAATACACAAGCAAGCTCTCGGGATAATCAAGAAAGACACTGAAAAACATCTCGCCAAAATCCCTCAGGACCCTTCCCTCTATGGAATCCAGAAGATAGTGCTTACAGGCACTGACTGTATATTATGGAGAGCACTATAATCTGTTGCATACCAACGTTGAATGAAAGAGGATTCGCAATTAACAAACTCACACACATACACACGAAAAAGTTTGCAACACACACACTCACTTAAAATAAAACTGGGGTATGGGATACATTTGTACATCGCTTCAACTCTCTCTTGCCTCTAGTTCGCAAAAGATTGTAAAGAACAGAGAGTGCGATGAAAATTGATGTAGATAAAAGCACTATCACGGTAAGTAAAAAGAGTAACTGTGTGCAAAATTATGCAGCTGAATGCACTGTCGTAAATTTGTTTACTGCACTTAAGTTTAGCTCACAACAAATAATAACTGTCAGAGAATTTGGGAGCTAACCAGGAGACAGATCTGCAAACTGAGTAGCATGCAATGCACGCACTAGAGAATCATGGTCAATCTCACATGAAGAGATTACAAGGCTGCACAGTATGGGCTGGTCATGTGGGAAGAATAGCTGACAACCGACGGACATCATGACTCACAACATGGATCCCCAGAGATCACATGCGAAAATGAAGCTGACAGAATACATGATGGAGGGATGAACTAGACAAATTCAGAAAATACTTGCTCTGCGATGCCCACGATGGAGAAATGTGGTGGATTCTGGGGAAGGTCCATGTCAATCAATGATAAAAGCTTGATGATGATTAAGATATTTTGAGATTTTAAGTTCCAACGAACGACTCCATCAGAGAGAACAACTCACCAAATAAACGTAAACAAGGACAAGCTTGACTACACTAGGGTCAAACCCCTAGTTTTATAAAAATCTTAATAGTAAACAAAACAATATATTTCTCCATAAAATATTTTTCAAAAACTAAGTGTCCCATTCCAAGTGCTTGATTAGTAGTTCATATAAATGCCAAAACATGTCGGCCTGAGCTTTAGATGAGGGAGTGATCTTGTCATTAGTTTTAGCATGCGTCACAGTGTCATTGTTATTGGTACTTGATGTAACTGGCCTTTGGTCTGGTCATTGTCAGCCGTCATTGTTGCTGCAAAAGTCGAAACAAAAGTCGAAACTCAATAGAAAGATCTATCAGATTGAAGCTGCACGAAGGGCAACAAAGTGAAAACGGGAAAAAAAGAAGATAAAAATTGGCAAAATGCCCGGATCTCGTCCGGTAACTAAGGAAACCATGGGGAAGATATAGTTGGTGCACTTGGAATCAGGCCAAAAACATTAGAATCGAGATTAGAATTGCAAGATAGAATTGACAATGTTCAGACCCCAGCGGGGACATTGAGAAATCTACAGATTTGAGGAGACCTGCTGTCACTCAATCGTTAGCGATAACCACCAGATATCTGGTGTCAATATACAAATGCATTAAACAACAACAATTAAAACAACAACTACAGTTTCGGGTTCACCATGCTGTCGTATTATCGCAGCTCCTGTAATCAGTGCTTTCAATGAGAATGAGGTTTTAATAGGAGAGCACATTTATCTCAATTGACCAAACACTATATAATAGTAATTCCATTTATATCATGAATTTCATATTTTCCAATTAGTTATATACATTCTAATATTTCAGACTCCTTAGAGCCGGTTTGTACTATTTTATTTCATCAGTATTCAAAATGGTAGGGGATCTGTTTTTTAAGCAGGAACGATAAAAGCTGAAGCCAATATAAGGATGTTTTTTCTTCATATTCTGATGAATACAAAAGTTGCGCTTTTGTCCAAAGGCTTCCAGCATTCCAGCTCAATCAAACAATCAATACGGCAACTTCATTGGAACAGACTGTGAATGGTGCTACCCTCTTGTCAAATGGATCCCAAGAGTAAATTACGCTCCGGATATAAGATATATTGCCAACACAGTAATCACAAGGGCGTGAAATGTATTTGGATTCAAAAGATGTTCAACATTTCTTGATAAACCCACCCAACAACTACCTAAATATTTGAGTTTATGAACAATACCAGGGTTAATGAGAAAGTGAAGAATATTTCTAATAAAAAAAGAACCTAAATAGGCCACTAAAGCAAAGAATTACAGGTCGATAAATCGTGCATATGTAAATATATTCACGAACAAATATTGCATTTCTTTTTCGACAAGATTAAAAACTGGACAATATAACTAGGTGCAGCGGGAGGGTCTCTAGTCGGGTATAAGATAAAATAGGAATCTAGGAAGTTAAATCCATTGTGCTTCCTTCTATATGCTATAGCTATAATGCAGCCGAATTAGATTCTGAGTAACTGTAAAGAGGGATATGAATAGAAAAAAGTCAATGGAGAAGATCGACCACCTCACGAATATTGATGATTTTGATTTACTTGCAACCTTTTATCAATGAAAAACACAAAGATCTTTAGGCTTTCTTTGATATTCTATTGATCTTCCGTAGGGAAATCGGAATAGAACAGAAAAATGTGCTATGTTTGTTTTATACAAAAGGAACAATGTGTAAACGAATGGAATCAAATTACCACACCTCAGAATAATCAGGATATTACACAGGAACGATCACTCCAAGTACCTCGAAAATATAATAATCCAACACTCGACAAGAGGATGAATTGAAAAGAGAAATGAGGATCTTGAGACAATATCAAACAGTAGAAAACTTGGAAAACGCATAAATATCTGGGCAATATCCATAATGAGATGTTTCTGAGAGTTATTGTGCTCGAAGAACAAATTTATATCACAGAACAAGGAAGGTGATGGCTGTTAGCCAAAGAAGTGATGAAAGTCTTCAGATAAAAAAAAACAGAAGTTGAGGAAGAATTATTGGCAAAGTAGATGTGTGAACACAGCAATAAATAGGAGAAAGGTTTGCCCACGATATAACAGAGAAGGATTTATGACGACTGCTCAAACTAGCAAAACTGACAACAGTACAACAAACGAGGAACCGCATAACTTTTCAGAAGCCAATATGTAATCGGTGAAACACCAAAGAGAATTCAGAAAGCAAATAAATGAAATTGAAAATAGATCCAGTCTCAGTCAGGTCACACTTAATTGTAGTGAACAGAGGAAATGAACTAAACAGTCGGTGTAACTGTTTCGACAAATCCCTGAAGGAGGGATGGAAGAAGGGAGAATATCAGTAACTTACATTAGAATTAAAGAAACAGTGGAATATGATAGTGAATGTAGTTTCTATAGTCATCAGGGCATCTGACATGGTCAAGTGGAAAGGGATGAGAGAAGTTGGAGAAGTGAGGGAAGATTTGAGCGCTACAAATTACGGCTCAGTTGAAAGAATGTTGGTTACTAGAAAAGACATGCAGTCACCCAAACTCTAGTGAAATTATCTTATGAACTGATGATCCAATATTCATAAAAGATCTTATCAGTAATTGTAATGACTTTTGCAACCTTTAAGTATTGGGAGTCTCACTGTTAGACACATTTGCTCTGGCTTGAAATTGAAGCTCTCTAGTGACTTTGTAAAAACTAGCTTGATCAACCCACTAATTGGAATTTAATGCAGGATACACAGCGCTAGATCTCTTCTCTAAGCCATTCCCACGATTAATCAGAGTCTCATTTAAGTATTTGTGAATGTTGGACTGACCTCAAGATTCTTGTTTAAATGCAGGCATCTTTGTCAATGGTTTCAAAAAGGGTCGATAACATTCAGATTGTTTTTTGACATTTCACCTCCTTGTTGTGTCATAAACACGTCGTTTCAGCTGATTTATTCTATGGCTTTCTGAAGAACCAGATTAAGGTCGTACAATGATTTGGCTGGAAGACTCTTTGAATACAAATACCCCTCTTAATCAAAAAGTCACAAACATGATGTCTGTATTAGAACCTCGCACCCCACCACTAGTGATCCAATTCTTTAACCTGAACTACATCTGCAATTGTCATTTAGGTGTAATACATATATATACACACACACACACACACACACACACACACACATATATATATATATATATATATAGATAGATAGAGAGAGAGAGAGAGAGTGAAATAATGGATTAGCTACACAAATATGTTTATGCTTATGCCTTTTGGGGGATCTGTAGGTGAATGATTCGAGTAGATGATGATTGTTCTTTTTCTTGTTACATTGGATACAAAGCATTCAACTTGAAATGGAAATGACAAATGTGTTCAAATAAATATCTTGATACTTCCAGTTCGATGACTAGTTGAGATTTTTGAAAATTTCGTTCGAATCAATCCTCCATTTAGAATGTGAGTGTGTGTGTGTGTGTGTGTGTGTGTGTGTGTGTGTGTGTGTGCGTGCGCATTTGTTTTCTGAGTCGACCGGCGAGCTTAATATCAAATGGAGACACAGCTCTCTTCATAGTTACAATTCAGTAGTTGAGGCTTGTTAACAAGCTACAGGGATCACATAGATGGAATGGCCGATTGTCATATAACACGTATATACATATAAACAAATACAACATCCCCCCATTAATATGTACACCCCAATTGACGTTTAAAAAAAAATTAATTTCCTCTTAAATCGGACATACCAAGATATGATTAGTTTTAGTCACGCACTAAAACGGATATTATTAAGTATTACTTATTACCAAACTCTACAGCATTGGAAAACCATGAACAAAAATATGAAAATCATGAATATTCACTAGCCCAGAAAAAGTTACACATCTTACAAAAGAAGTGAGTGAATACGACACGTTTCCTTCCAATATATTGATGTGACCTTCAGCATTCATGGTGCTTCCATTGGAATGAAGATCACCAGTGCTATGAGACCTCATACAATACCAGACCATGACGTTTTATCACCATACTTATCTGTTGATAACATACGAATTTCTATGTACGCTTATTTTTCATCACAATACCAAACTCGTTTGGTACCATCAGATCTTAATAGGTTGATTCCTCTGTCACCTGAAGACATCAGAGAATAGGAATCAAAATTCAATGTTTTTTCCAATCACACCCAGCAGAAATGGATCCGTCATAAATTATAAACGTTTTGACCCACTGTCATCCCCAAGTTATTGTGAAAGGATTTATTTAAATCCTAATTACAGTCTATTTTATTCATTTTATTTTTTTAGTGTCTGGTTTATTCTAAATATATCTTATAGGTATGTTTGATTCCATGAATAATAAATTCTTTTTGTGACTGAATAAGCTGAAATGCGTAAATGAAAAAAGACTTTTCTTAGACGGATGAACAAACCAACTTCAGAACCAGACTCAAGATTAAACAAATGAAAGTCAATATTGAACACAAATAGGTAAACAAAGAATTATTGACTGTGTGTGCAAAAAAGGATATGAAATTTCTTCTTTGTATCAATGGAATTGATTGGGCGACTTGTATTTCAAAATATTTTTCATCAATTCATTTATTGTAAAACTCATGTTATTGAGTTATGACTCTACTTTCGTATGTAACAATAAGGATAGTTGATCATGACCGGATAAAAAAACACCGACGCCATTCACGAATAACAGTGATTCAGGGACATACGTGAGAATTGATGACGATTTAACCCCCCACATTTCTAAATATCTAATTTGTTGTGTCAAATCTCATTTAAAGGAATAATAATGAAAAAGTTAAAATTGGGCTCTTAGTTCTAGAATAATATTGTATGGATAAAGAATTCTGTTCTGTTTATTTTCTCGATTTGAAGCAGCATTTTTTGCACTACTGAACGTATCAATATTGAATAAAAGTGATATCAACTATTTAACACTTATACGTTGCAAATAAATCTACTTCCGCTCCCTAAACCGTTTATTTAACGTATTCAATATCAGAATCCAAGTAAATGAATTTTTTTTTACTTAACAAATAAATATCACAGAATCATATCCTTCCCTTTCAACCACGTGGCACAACCTTTGGTCTGTGGCCAGGTACTTAAAAACCACCGACCTACAAATATCTTATTGTATGAAGGAACAGAACAAAGCATTTATATAAAAAAATGTCATTGATATTTCATGTTCTGCAAATAAGCGGATTCACAATATATATTCATAAAAATGTGTGTGCGTGCTTGTGCATTCGTATATGTGTACGTTTGTGTATGCGTGTGCACATTTCATATGCTTGCCGTAAACAAAGAAGTATATTGATATATTATTGAATGACCTCTCTGTTCATTTCTTTAGTTAGAAGTTCACTATATCTTCCTCAAAACTAATAAAGGCGGATTTCGTTCGGAAGAAGATTCTTTTTTATCTGCTTCCCAGCGTCATATTGCAAATTTGCCTATAAGATATTAATCATAACCCATTTGAACACTTAGTTTTTAGGAATTCACTCCGTGAGTAACCCCAAAAGGATAATATCTTTGTAGGAAACTTGTGTGCATCTCAGAGGTCTTTACATGTCTGTTAAGGCGACTTCTGTAGAGCAAGATTTAGCAAGTTTAATACCCAACCCATTCACAGTGATCCTTTTGAACCTTAAGTTACGCAATGAATCAGGCTAAGTATCAAAATTGGATGAGTCCAACAGTTATCTGGAAAAACTTAAATTTTGATTCCTCAACTTTTAATTACGACGATTGTTCTTCATTGACTCCAGGTATTATTCACTTATATAAGTTAGCCAAATATAATGAGATTTTTTCTTACTGAGCGTATCAAGAATATACATTTGGAACCAGGAATAATAATACTACGTCACATCAATGGTTTGCGAAGGAAGCTCACCACCACGGATGTAGAGCGCTAAATTCATGTTTGTTCATCCCAACAAATATGCACTGAGAGAAAAGTTCGTTTTTGCAGATGGAAGAAGCCAGAATGAAAGTAAAAGAATCGACAAACATTAATTCAATTTTTATTGGCAAGTGTTTTTCGAAGTATCATTTGTTTATAGAGTTTTGGACAATAATTAGATAACTGAAAGATCCAGACGGGAGGGGTTTCTGAAATCTAATAAGTAGCACAGCCGTCCTAATAGCCACTTAGTCATCAACTTTGATCTCACTTGCATTGTTGAACTATACATACGTGTCTGATTCACATAGATTCAGGTAAATCCCGTTCAAGGAGATATTTTTGGAGAACAATAGACTGACATGTATATAAATATAACTTATCCGTACACATATTTGATAGAGCGATTACTTGATTAATACAAAGAGAGAGAGAGAGAGAGAGAGAGAGAGAGAGAGAGAGGGGGAGAGAGAGAGAGAGAGAGAGAGAGAATGAAGGGGGAGAGAAAGCAAGAGATCGTTCCAGGTAAAACGAACGTAGGAAGGAAAAGGCGAGGACTAAATGTGCCTGAATGCTATTAGAACTAATCACTGTTTCAAAACTGAAAGAGATTCTAGACTCAATATTTTTTTTAGTATTCCACTCCTTGAAGAAAATTGATAATAAATAAAACTAAATATAAGTGGAAAATACACGGAAACCTCTCAAGTACTCGGAATGAATTATCGTTTCCTTTCAGAGCAGCAACCAAGGATAATGAATGCAGTGTAACAGAAATATCAATCGCCTACTCTTTTTATTCGATGCCATGAACCAAAGCCGTGGCTGCGAAGAACGGTGGAAGCGATTTTAAACCTCTTTACGAAATGTGGGGTGGGCAAAGCTTCACGAATAGTTCTCCATCTTCTGCATTTCTACAAAATTACAAATCTCAATAATGTTGGAGAAGGGTCCCCCAAGGAACGAAGTCCTCCGACCCCCCGAATCTCCAGTGTTGAATTAGGCTGAGATCACAAGTACTTAAAGAAAGCTTTTATGTTTGCCATAAATACGTTTGCACAACGTCATAAACATCTGTGAGTGGAAGAACTGTAGCCAGTCGAATCGTTCACGGGAAATACGACCATATTCGCATCTAAAACCGCGACTAGTGACAAGAGGTTAGGTAGAACTGATCTGTAATTCATATTTGCTTATGAAACTGACATGAATGAGTAAATGGAAGAATAAAAAAGAGATCATTCGGCTGATATTTTTCCTGTTATTTACTCGGTGTGTATTTTACAAGTATGAGACTAATGGCTACTTGGATATTTTGTTTGGCTTGAGATATGCTGAACAATTGTAGCCACCGAAAGTCGCGAAGGGTTCCATCTAAATCGTATTTTTCACTTTTGGTCACCCCTCTATATGAAACGAGAGATTTGAGGCATCTTTTTTGCGATCATCATAACTGAACATCCCATTGTTATAACGAGAAAACATCGTAGCTTTTTTTCCTCAGAGCAAGAGTGGATATATACAATAATAACATATACCATTAGAACTTGGATGAAGTTCGACATTGCAATACCTACCTTTAGAACTTACCGGTAGTCACGGGGATTCTGTATATATTCTGAGAATGTTTCCTGTTTGCTCATTCTCCAGGCATAGATCTAAAGAAAGGGGAAAGTTAACCAGCAAAGTATAAAATTGCACATCCGATTTTTTTTCATTTGATTAAGCCTAAATATTTAAACACAATAATCCAATTAGTGCTTATAGATTGAAACTGCTAGCTCAAACATCTCCCTTTTGCCTTCGTTCTCAGGAGAAAAAAAATCGGTATAAACTGTTCGATCCAATTGACATAGTAACCTGGAAAAGGTCACAGTGTAATAGTGGTTTGTTCGATGGCTTTGCGTTACGTTCTCAACCAGGAATCAATTGCAGTTCAAATCAAATCAAATATTGGATGCACACGATGTGAATGCGATCGCTTATCGATTTCTCTTATTTTTCTTGAAGAATCAACTGTCATTGACACCCACATTGCTACTACTAATATCTGAGATGAGACCTCATTCTGGCAGCTCCGTAGCAGAAGTTCACATCAGAGACCACCGAGTGAGAAGTTGGAACTCTGAGGATAACACTTAGAATTAAATTGACTTTTGTCAGCTTTACATTCAGGATAGAAGAATTTTAGATCCTTTGAAACTCAGTAATTAATGAACAACTATGAAATCCAGTGTGATATACAAAGATAAGGAGTCTCTCTATTTCTATTAATGCAATAGTCGATCAAGAGTTTGACTGATCACAAATGCAAGACATAAATTCTTGAAAATAAGTTCTAACACTACATTTATGAAAGTCGTGATGGTCGAATAGAACTATTTTTTTCAATTTTCAAACAGAATGCAAAGAAAGAAATCGTTTCTCATTGGGAAAATGCTAATCCTTTGAAACCACGTTTATGTAGTAGATCAATGTACAATCTAAAGAAAACGACATTCTTATTTTTTACAGGTCAACTTTCAACAGGGATTTACTGTTTAACTATAATGGGTAGCTGTATAAATACAATCCAAAAAATATTTTTAATACGAGTAAGAGAGATTATTTTCCATATGATAGGTAATAGGAAATCTTTTTGTCGATTGTAATGTCTTGAGAAGAATAACTAGAAATGAAGATTTGGCAAGAGCTGTTACCAGTTTCACAGTTGCAATTTCATGATATTAGCATGTGAGATCCAACATTTTTATCGTCTTTTATCTAAAATTAAAACATAAATTAGCTCTTCATTTTTTTTTCAGAGTATAAACTGAAATATTTTCTCTGTAAAAAATGTTCATATTTGGATATCAAATATGATACCCTATAAAAGAAATAAAGTTCCCGAATGAAATAAAGATTATGATAAAATTGAAGTATTATTCCGGAATTATATTGAAATAAGTTTATTACAATTACCACTTCGATTCTAGTTTCTAATCACTGCTACCCACAACAGACTGGTTTGATTACTATTGCTGATTTTAGGCTATTCATGTGTTCAGACATTTATATATATATATATATATATATATATATATATATATATATATATATATATATATATATATATATATATATATATATATATATATATATATGTATATATCTACGTATCTATCCATACTTCATCTATCCATTACTGTTCATTGAAGAAATTTGAAATTATGCTCATACACTTCCCTCAAAGAGTAAGAAAAATATATTTTCTTTTGTTTTCTGAAAATGTATCAACAAGAAAAAAACAAACCAAAACGATTATAGTGAGGGGAGTTCAACATGCAACTTTGGTTCATGCTAAATTGGTCACTAGATTGCACCCGCTTGCTCTCTGGAAATTCAGACCTCTATTGATCACCGCCAAATAAAAGGTAAAAAAATAATTTATTCTTTGATTGTCTTTTTTTCCAATCCTTTTAATCGATCAGCCCTAACACGACATGCATGTGTGGTGGTGATTCATAATTTTCCTTGAAGCGCTTGTCTTTATCTTATTTTCGAATTTAATGGATTATTCATTTTTTTTTCGTTTTATCTCTCAAAGGATGCATCAGTGCGTCTCTTAAAGGAAAGAAAGAAGACATTGAAAAATCAATCGAAGTGGTTTTAC
>OY735199.1:3416230-3458730 GCA_963457665.1 Thysanoteuthis rhombus | reverse complement strand
TTCATTTAATACATAAATAAACATTTGAAAAATATCATGGAGCATTCCCCTCGAGTGACAAACACTACTTCCATTCCATGCATAAATCAATACACCTTCTCCATCTTTTTAACCGTAAAGATCTACAGTAAATATCTACTTCCCTGTGGGAGAAAGCAGTTGTGGGAAGGATGGTTTCAAACCATTATACAATAAGCAATCTTTGGATGATGCAACTTTACTTTAGAGAAATAATTTGGAGCCTCGGGTTACAATCCAACGATCAAATGGGTCCTTTTAATCCTCTAACTAAAGCATCAAAGACACTTCTAAAGGGCGATTTTTTCTGATTTTGTTCTTTTTGCCAGTCTCTCCATTTTCCCAATCGAGATGTTCTGAAATATCGATATTGTAACATCAATTAGGGGGACATTTTGTCTTCTACTAACATTTTCATTTGATCATTTGCAACACTAGAATGTTTCTCTGCCTTTTCTCCATCTTTGGGAATCATGTCCCCATTCTCGAAAAAGAATACAATAGACGTTTAGATGTTATCCCTTCGACCTGCATTTTTAATGACACTTTTGAAAATGTTTACCCCAGTGTTTGAGAGGTGTTATACGCGGTGAAAGTTATAAAACACAAGTACATTGAAGGTCTAGACCAATAATTAGTATTTTGAAAAATATTGTGGTTCGATAAGTCCGTGGTCTAGCATGTGCTAATTGATTTAATTCTGATCTGAAGTTCTCCCTGTATAATGCTCAGGGATATTTAGCATGTCAGGCCCAACCGTCTCGGAAAGGATAGTAAAGAGGAACCTCTGGGTTGCCTCCGACTGTCACCGACCACTTACCTTTACCCCATTATTCAGTCTTTGAAATTGTTTCCCACACAAAAAGTGCATTCTACCCACCCCCAATATTCCAATTTTCTGTCGATGAGTTCTCCGAGGAACCTCCCGATATTTGGAAGTTGGTGAAACTGCTGACCGTATAAGGAGAGTTGAGGAGAGCAAAATAATTGACGATCTAAAAATGACAGGTTCAAAGAATGTAGGAGTTCCCCTGTAAAATCATTTGCTACCATGCATTTGCAATATAAAGACGGATATTATGATGCAGTAGAATCACCCATCGATTTTTTTGCCAAGTAAATGTGTCCCAATGCTTCATCCAAATGAACCAAATGTTTACTGTAACCAAGTGCATATGAATCGATTTTTACCGCGAGTATATCGTTAAAATTGTGCAAAGAAAAAGAGGAAGATAAGTGTTAAAATGTTGTCTATTTTTTCTTCATTTCGCGTCGCAGAGCCATTGCTTTCTGAACTTGTCTAGTCCGACACGATATCTTATTTTCTGCCAGCCACAGTTTCGCGTATGATCTCTCGGTATCCACGTTGTTAGACTTGATATCCAGCAGTTGTCTGACATTCTTGCAACATGATCAGCTAATTGCCATTTCGGATTTTCTAAATGGATTCGTGAATCCATTATCCGAGCTTCTTAATTTCCCAAAGGTCTATAAAGGACTTACTGCAGATTGATGACTCATCTCTACTCTTTATGCAATTCGTGTGTCGTTAGTGTCGCATCTTTTGAAATCTTCTAATTCATCAGTAATCTACTTGGAGCAAAAATTTCAGATTTGTATGTATTTCAGAACAGCTTATAGGCTGGGAGGCAAGTGACACTCGAGAAATCGTGGTTAGTATTTTCGATTATGTATACAAGTGGGTATTCGGAAATGGGATGATAAACAGGAATCTGCGTTTAGCGACTGGCATGATAGATTATTAGCCTCTGCAGAAGAGATAAAAGCTATTTCGTAATTAAAATCGTGCTTAACTGCAATTCGGCAGCTATTTATCACCGCCGATGAACTCAGCAGGGGTTAAAGGATTGCATGGGTGCTTGTGGAAGGTCATGTGACTTGATATCACCCTTTATGAATTAGAAATTGGAAGATTCGTTATGGGAGTAAAAGTAATTATTTGATGATCTGATGTATTGGTAATTCAATTTATAATGCAAAACGTCTTCAGTACATTAGAATTTGATATCATTGTAGATATTTTGGGCTTTTATGGTATGGTTATAGAGGATATGAGTCGATCAAAAGAGAAAAAAAAAACAGAAGGAAAAAGATGAATGAGAAATCGTTGACCTACTTCAACCAACCTTGGCAGTCCATAATGGCGGGGTCAGCCATATTGGATTGATGTCGAAGATGAAAGAAGAAGATAGTTCACACCAAAAAAAATTCATTATAGGGTTTCGCCTGCTTTTGAGATACGGTTACGGAGAGTTCAGATTGTAGAATACACTATGTCATGAAAGATGCAAGTAATATCAAGCAAGTAACATAACTAAACAGAGTGCAAATTTAAAATGATTAGGTGATCAGAAAAGGAAGGGTTGTTTCTTATCACTAGGAGCAGTGCGATACAATACCAGAAATTATAGACTTTGCTATTAAACGATCTCCAGTTAATATTAGACGACTGGATGAAGCAAACTAGAAAGTTAGACTCCACATGAATGCCAGCAGAACCAATTTCAAGGACTACAAATATTTTGGGTCAAAGAGACAACGATCGGAACGTAAAGCTTGAAAAAGTAGACCATTATATCTAGCTCTGGTAGCGAGTCACTATTAAATCATCAAAAGAAGAAATATAGCGAAGAATCGCACCAGGATGGCAAGTTTTCGGTAAAGCAAGCTCGACTTTCAAGAACACGTAGATCCCACTAATCTTAGAAAGAAAGGTATACAACACATTTATTCTACTAATAGTCACGCATAGAACTAAAACATAGAACCTAAGAAAAAGATTGAACCATGCAACGTGCACATGAGAGAATCATGCTCAACCTCACGTGGAGAGATCATAAGACAGCATACTATATAAAGAAAAGTCATAGAAACAGTAAAAAAATCAAATGGCAATGGGCTAGACATGTTGCAAGAATGCCAGACAACCGCAGGACATCACGCCTAACAACATAGATCCCCGGGGATCATTTGCAAAGTTGTGGCCGACTGAAAGTAAGATTGCGTGACGAGGAAGATAAACTCTGGAAGTACTGGTTCTGTGATGTCCATTATGAGAAAGTTTGGCGATTCTTGGGGAGGTCTATGTTCAACGACGGACGCTAAAAGGCTACTGCTGCTGCTGCTGATAATGATATCACACTGAACCAAACTATGAAAATGTGTTTTTATCCTTGTTCAAGAAAATAAGATATACGCACCTATGCGATTGGCAGATACATGCCTTAAATAAACTCCATGACGACCCAATGATAACGTCACATTCTCTATAGAATAAACTTATTCATGACATATATTAATATTGTTACAAAAGCAAAGGATGAAAACTTATCCGCTAAATTGAGGACCTGGAATAAAAAACAAAAAAACAAAAACAAAACAGGGATTTAAGTACTAAGGGTTTTGCAACGGAGAAAAAGAAGACTAATGTAAGCTGAAACGAGATTTTTGATGCTGTTGTTGCTGGTATAAAAGACAGGATCATTACCGAAAATCCGGTCGGACTCGAAATATATGGAATTAAACGTCTTGACACTAAATATTGAAGTAGACTGAAGTCGAAAATAGAATAAGAATTCCAAGAGCAGCTACTATTCTGAACGATTGATGGCAAAACACCCAACGTTGTGATTACTTAGGAATGCAGCAAATCATTCACAATTTCGAAAAAAACCATGATCAGATAATCAAGTAAGTCGCTGAAATCCCACCTCAAGTCATTTCTGAGTATAAAGGAAACCTTGCAGAATTGACATGACCGACATACATCGAAAAAAACTGCCTTTAGAAATACGACACCCACCTTTCTCTCTAGTAATGTTTTTAACACGGCTTCTGAATAGCAAAGATCACACAGAAAGTTCTGAAACACAACATTTAGTCGAATCATATGCATCTTCTCTGGTTCTTAGTGCGACAATTAGAAAGTTTTTACTGCTGAATATTTTACAAGGGTTTTTGACAAAATTTCATTATAGATCAAAAGCCTTAACATAGAATTCAACTTGACATACCAGGTAGTAACCCCCAATGCTGAAGCCCCTCAATCAATGTGAGAAACTGTTAGCATCCTTTTCCTGAAATCAGTAAATGACACTGTAGTCAGTGAATGACACTGTATTGAAGGTTTTATGGGCTGGTAATTCTTATATATTCCTTGAAATGGCTACAGGCAATAGGTTTATCACTTTTACATACATGGTGGCCTCCAAGAAAAGTTACAGATCGAACCAGGACAGGTGTTAAGTTGAACAGAACTGGCAAGGCAACCCTTGGAAAAGAAAGCAACGGGAAAAGTCACCGATTTTGTCGATTTTTTTACATGGATGATTTTACAGAAGGTGAATTTTCAAGATCAAACAATTTTTGTTTTGCGTGAAAAACGAAAATCAGACGTTACAGTGGTCCAATGAAGAGAATGGCCATGATGGTTTTTTTCAACCAATAAATTATAAAGTAACGGAATTCAGCACAATTAATGCCCATCTGATTGACATGCAACGTCTACAATATGAGTCACGCATGCCTCATGTAAATATTATTTAGCTGCTGTTATTAATGCTTTTAATGTTGTTTGAAATTATCCGAAGACGTTTAGGAACGTGATTATTCACCTTGGTCACAAAAAAAAAAATGGAAAAAAAGAAGTTGGTGTTTTTTGGTGAACTATGTTTCCAGCTGTTTTCTAAGTAGGCGTCTGTTCCTGTGGAAGTGTCAAATAAGTTTTTAGATGACTCTCATTATAACTTAGCTTGGATCGTGCATTCTGCTTTTTCTGAAGAATTTGGAATTTTACTCTCTGATATGCTTCAAAGTAATTTTGCTGCATCAAACACACTCCAATATTGATTATGACAATATTTTAAAAAGTGCAAATATAGTGTTCACAGAATATCTAATTTTTCAAGTTTGAAAAAGAGACCCCAGGAATGGGCGCAAGGTTTGGGGGTCCAAATATCCATGGATTTGGTGGAATATCAAACAAGAGCCCATTTAGTGGTACGTACTTCTATCAATTTTTTTAATTCAATTTAATATTTTAAGGAATTTATTTACCATCACGGAACAAATTGCAAACTTTGAATATGTGTTGAAAGAACCCTTTTGTACAATTCCCATAGTTGTATGCTGAAGGTATCGCAAGCAGTATCAAAGATGTTTTTATTCACTTTAACGGAGGTCAACCAGCCTAATATGTTTTTTTAGCTTTTGTAATCAACTGTATGACATATGATAGCGTGCAGAGATATATGTTACATATGAAAAACTTTCATGGCGATTGTAAAGGACATACCAAATAGATACAAAAGAATTTATATAAAGACGAATACGTGCCGACAAAATTCTATAAAAGCAGCTGAACGTCACAGAAAAAACAGCTCCAGAAAGATACACATTCGTTCATCTCAATCAACGATACTACAAGATTTTAATGGGATCTTGAAAATGGACAGATGACACCCAGGATGATTTTGTTGATATTCAGAGTATTGATGGCTGATAGAGTAGAATGTCAGGACATTTTATTTTGCGATGAAACATATCAATCTACGGACCATGAATTTATCATCATCATCATCATCATCATCATCATCATCCATCACGTTTCTCTATCATGGGCATCTCAGAGCTAGTATTTTCTGAATTTGTCTAACTCACCTCTCCATTTTGTCTTCTGTCGGCTTTGGTTTCGCATATAATGCTCATGCGTTTGGATGATGTCACACAAACGGCAATCTGTGCTACGTATTAGAATCTTCCCCTTAGAAATGGTGAGGTTATTCATGTACCGATTGGCACCAATAAAAGCTATTTTATTGATAATTTTATTATAAATCTTAATTAAAAAAAAAATTCTCGTCAATATGCAATTCGACGTGGAGACTCTACAGTTTTTATGACAAAATTTTTGATGTCATAACAGGAAGGTAAATCAACCAATGAGATCTTCCCAAACAAACAAACAAATCAATATAAGAATTTGAATATAAGCTCATTATATTTTTAGAGCAGCAAGGGATCCAAGTATTGCCTGGAAAATAGGAAAACTCCAATTTGACAACAAAAACAGAGAAGTAAAGCTAATCCACATGCAGAAATGTGTGTGCTCAAGACTTAACCTTATCACCAGAAACCGCCTGGAATCCCTGTCAGTTTGACATATCCATGTGATTAAATGAAAACACTTAGGAGCCTCCAGTGAACGGAAGTTGGAATATAGCATCTTCCAGGGCCTGGGTGTCCGAATTTGGCATGGTTCATAGATTAATACATATAAAATACATGCATATACACACATATATAATACGAGTATGCACACTTATATGACTGAAATATACATAAATATAATGATAATAATAATAATAATAATAATAATAATAATAATAATAATATATATATATATATATATATATATATATATATATATACACACATATTTATATATTGTGAGGAAGAGAGAAACATATATATGTATATATGTTATTATTAATTCTGTTATCCACAGACAGCAGTATTACAACTCTTCAGTGTGGCAATAGACTTGATATCCCTTCCGGTATTGTCAGATGGAGTCGAAGCGTTCGATCCAGACTGAGACAGATGCTCTACCCCTTCCGTACGCGTGAGAATTTAGCATTTTCATGTAACCTACTGTTCGAATGAGCATATTCCAGAGCCATGGCGTTAGAATTTAGCATCTTTCAGTGTGCAGACATGTTCGATGCTCGAATTAACCTGGATTCACATTAATGGAGATGTGTTGGTGATTGTTCCATATTTTTCAACATCTCCTCTCTCAGTTTCTATTGGTTGGAGACTATTACTATGTTTGAGAGAAGACCTTTGCAAACTAGTATGCCGAGACATCACTAATATATGCAACACTCATGCTGGTAGAGAGACGAAATTTTCCACTCGTCTCCAAATATAAGAATCTTTGAGGCATGTTCTCTTTCTTCTGTCCTAAAAGATCTGTTACATATGCTTATATATAAATGTAACAACTATCATTAGAATATAGCGTGAAAAAAGGAAGTTTGATAAGATATTATGACGGAGGCGTTAGGCGGTAATTAAGTCGAAGTCAAAGTTAGACAAAAGGGGTCTCAAGACATTTTATCGTTTCCGTGCGATCAGAAGTGGTCAGGCGAGATTGGTTCTTTGTTTGACCGAAGAAAAAACGTTGTCCTTTATTCGACCTTACATTCTTCATCCATTCTACATAAAATTAGAATCCATAACCACAGCAACAGATATCTGAGATTCACTCTCCTGACATCCAACCGCAAAGAGATGATATTTTGACTCTCCATAAACATGTCATTATATCACAAAATGGTACAAGTAAAATTCTCCTCCGTGTAATAATGTACTTTGCGAACTATCTCCCGTCGATGTGCGTTAATACAGTACTATTTTTTTTGAGTCGTTGCCTGAATGTCTTGTACATTTATCCAACTGAGTGAGCCTTCGTATTGATCAAAGCCCATAATTTTCTTCATGATTTTGCACGCCTAAACCATAGAATTAGGAAAAAAATCATGAAAATATATTCCTGTCTTACTAATGCCTTTGGCTATAGAAAAACGGTAGCCTCCCATTTTTTCTGAAAGAACTGTTAAAAAAATTACCACTGAATTCATTTAATGACCCGTCCTTTTCAATGCTGTAGTCAAAATGTTTATCAGTACACATTTATCCTTTTGAATAAAATGATCGAGCCATGAAAATATCTACCAATTATTTTACCTCTCCAATCGATAAAGTGGAAATGAGGATGTAGCGATTTGAAATGATGCTCATATTTGTGGTTGTATCTAGACTCTTATCTAGACTCTTCTGTCTAGACTTTCTTTGAATGTTTTCAGTTTTATGTATTGTGTAATTTTAGTATTTATTCTCGTAGTAACTCATTGTTGTTGATTTCAGTGTATTTAGATTTTGCCCAACTAGTGAGTGATAGTTGTTGATAATTCGTCTCTCCAAGTGTTTTGGGTCTACATTTTGTTGCTATCCTTTCTGTACACAGTAAAGTATGTTAAAGAATATAGAAGAGTATTAACACATTGTCCCTAGTAAAAATTCTAATATCAGAAACAATGATACGAATGACTGATTCTAATATCTTCTTATTCTTTTGTTTTGTGTCTTCATGATATTTAAGGATGGATCCACAAAAGGATAAAATATTTTAGTTTTTTTTAGAGTGGAAACAAATCGAAAAATAGAGTTGGAGAAATTTTCAGTAATGGACGTTTTTCGGTGATACTACCTGAAAGATTTGTGATTTTCTGGCACAAACATACTTCAACATCATGATACATACATACACACACACACACACATACATATATATCTATCTATATATATATATATATATATATATATATATATATATATATATATATACACACATATATATATATATATACATATATCTATGCATGTGTTTGTGTGTGTGTGCGTCATTAAGTTATTAATGATGTTTATCTCTGAGCATTTGTCTGTGAATAGCTTTCTAGACTCTTAATTAATATTTTTATTTTTATCTAATCAATGTTGCTTTCCTATAAAATGTATTTATGTGCACTTATACCTAAATTCTCGAACAGAACTCTTAAAGTATGAATGGATTTAACTATCAACAAACTTGTCTCGTTCAAAAAATACGCTTCTCATTAGATAGACCACTATGTTCAACCTTATAGATATATAAATACATGAACAGATAATTCTCTGAGATTGTTTGTTTCTAAACTTTTTTGTAGGAAAGCCTTTTAACTTTGGCAAAGACTTGAAAGGTTATTCAAAAATAAGGATAAATAGAAATGTGGAAAAGAAGACAATTGAGTGCTTGCGATAGCTTGTTTGTTGAACACATTTATAAACAAGATTTATTCGTTAGAAACCCAGAAGACTGCGAGTGTATTTTACAGCCATTAGTACAAGGTAGAGTATAAACAAATGCAAACGGTTGTCGTACACCTACATACTTGTACACCGGTATATAAAAACTGGAGCATTTATAGTTGTTTCAGCAGATATATACACACACGTGTACAGAAGATTTAATTCAAATACCATAAAATATGCACGTATTTCAATACCAATAGATACTTAAAAAACATGTTGAAAATACTTACAGTCTGAAATACTTACAATTTCCGTTTATGATTTGATCCCTTGCAAATAAACCTGATTTGTATTTGTACTTAAATGCAAAATTCAAAGAAGTATACTTCACATCTGACATGCAAAGACAAAACCATACGTTTCTATAACGTACTTGAGTGTATCCAGCTTAACATGTGCGTATGTAGGCTCGTGCACAGAAACGAGTGAAGGAATAAAATTTACATGTTGTTCACATTGAATGCCCGTCCTTTGGTAATTCCCTCTAAAGGCTGTTTTGGGTGCGAAGAATACGTATTTTGGTAAGAGAGATTTGTTCAGCATCTCTATCAACACCTTTTGTTGTGTCTTTTCCTTATGAATAAAAAAGTACAAAGCATTCATTACCTGTCTTTCAAAACAAATCGTTACGAGGTCGTTTCGGCTGACACCTATCAGAGGTGACACGTCAGGAAAATGCCCTAATGTGCCGAATGGAAACAATTTGAGTGGAATCGAAAATTGTCGTTATAAACGGCAAGCAAATACGCTGAATAAATTGTGCCTAGATTTCTGTACACGTGTCTTTAAAATGTTTGTCGTTTCAAATGACATTTTTCGTATTCAAATTGTTTCTGCAGTGTACATTCAAACGTTTCCTTTTGATAGGTTATCCTCTGATGAGTGTCAGTCAGGACAAATTTTAAGAATTTATCCCCCCCCCCAAGTTTATAACCTATTTCTCCTCCCCTTCCAGATTCCATCATGCATCTTCTAATAACGGTGATATTTGCTACCTCTCCATAGACTGTGTTTTATAGCAGGACAAAGGAAAGCCAACATTTGACTGCTAGGTATTACGTCGAAGTTATCGATTTAAGCTCCTGTGAGCTATGCTTGTAATATCTTGAAATTCAAAAGCACACTTATATAATCGTATAATGTTGACCGTCTGAAAAAAATTGTTAACAAAGAAAACTGCCTTAGAAAATAATAATTTGTCCGTCCCATTTTCAATTTACGCAAGAAAAGGGAAATGAATTTGGTGTTTGGTATTTTAGTCACGCGGCATTTATTCCGACCGGGGGAAGCACTATGATGTGAAATAATACATTGTGCATTGAATGTTTAGAAATAAAACATGAACAGTAAAAAAAGAAATTGGTGAATTGTAAACCGAACGATGATGAGAAATGCAGGGAAACACTGGGGGATTTTGTCACACTGCAATGAGTTCGCGCGCGCACACACACACACACACACACACACACACACACACATATCACACACTCACAGTAATACACACATATCTGGACACACAGACAAGCATTCAGCATCAACAGTCAAATTCAATGATATCACCTTACACTTGTGCAATACTTATTGATCACTGCATTGAGAGAATAAATTGCATGATAATTTTTGTATAAAAATAATTTAATCCAAAGTGTTTTGAATCCAAAGCTGATCTAAACAAGAGTTAATCACGGCTTTTGTCGTGATTGGTACACATTTTCGTCGACTGATTCATTCTCAGAAGAGAATTTCTATCTACAATGTTCCTAAAATATACATGGTGTACTGACATGCAATTTCCTTCCCGAAGTTCTTATTAATTCGATTTGGGTTGAAATTCGTGTCGAGATCATCTCACTTGAAAATTTGCTCGAAGTGTAGAAGTATATTGACTGTCTGCAAGTGTTGCTCATCATGTAATCACATAATTCAACTTATTTTTCTGCTTAACTAGTAATATATCGATATGATGGTGCAAATAGGAGCAGTGCCCCTGGTTTGTTTGTTTTATTGGGGTGTTCTTCTTACGGCAGCTGTGAGCGAGTGATTGGGATATTTGACTGTAATTTCCTGATAGTATGGCTATCCTAAGTTTAAGACACACGGGATGTGAACGTTTTGTTGATGGTAGATACTTAAGCTGGCTATAGAGTTCTATTGCCACTTTTGATGGAGAATCAGGACATTATGGCTGTCTATAACGTACAGTACATATCATCAGGACAGTAGGGACTTGAAGCACTGATCGTAAGAACAGTATGGCTGTCTGGGAGCCAAGATGAGTTACCCAATGATATCACCACCATCATCATCAGACATTTATCGTCCTTCATTGTATTTAGACCTTCCTCAGGATTTGCAACACCTCCTTATCGTGGATGTTGCTGAGCCAATACTTTCTGAA
Source organism: Thysanoteuthis rhombus (assembly GCA_963457665.1). Classification (NCBI taxonomy): domain Eukaryota; kingdom Metazoa; phylum Mollusca; class Cephalopoda; order Oegopsida; family Thysanoteuthidae; genus Thysanoteuthis; species Thysanoteuthis major. The sequence continues at coordinate 3,447,380 of OY735199.1, read as the reverse complement.
TTTGTCTTAATTCGTCACTCCATCTCGTATTCTGCTTGCCTCGGTTGCACATGTAATCTCTGGGGATCCATGTTGTGAGTCGTGATGTCCATCGCTTATCTGCTATTCTTGCAACATAACCGACCCATTGCCATTTGAGTTTTCTAATGGATTCTTTGATGTCTCAGACTCCTGTTTCCTCCCTGATATATAGTCCTGTGGTGTCTGTATGTGATGTTGAGCATGATTCTTTCATTTGCACGTTGCATGGTTCTCAGTTTGCAGGTTTTTATCTTGGTTAAGTTTCAGCTCCATGAATGACTATCGGGAGGATACATTGGTTGTATACTCTTCTTTTTAGGATTGATAGGATCTTCTTATTTTTGAAGGTTGAGCTTGCCTTACCAAAGGCTTGTCATCATGATTATCTGCTTGATTCCTTATTCTTTTGTGGGTTTCATAGAGACTTGTTGTCCAATGATATAGCAGCCTGCAAATAACAGAATTCACTCTTTGCTCATCTCATGAGATGTAGATAGCATGTGCCATGTCCTTTATGTGGGGGTCAGGGCTCTCCACAGTTTCCTTTTCCTGTTCGCTCTCGGCAACCCCAGCTCTTCTTTGCCTACGGGTATTCTTTTTGCTATCGACCTGCTCAAACCCCTCAAGTAGGTTATATGCTGCCTACTTTTGCTCATTTGCCATACACTAAGTGAGCGTCTAACTCATCTATCTTACTTCCCTCATTTATATGTCCCCAAACTTTCAAAAGTCTCTTGCTCATTGTTTGTAACGATTTTCTTGTAGTTTTAGAATCTCATCGGAACTCAATTCGTTATATTCTCTTGTCCAAGATATTTGTAACACTCATCTATAAAATCACATAGTCAAGCGTTCACTGCCAATACAAGTCAAGCACTCTTTTTTCTGCTTTTTTAATATCTTGCTCAGTCTTTTGAAATCATCTTATGCTATTTCTAATAATTTTTATATTTTGTGTCAAACATTACGTTGTCTGCAACCCTACTACCGAGATAGTTGAATTCTTGGACCTGATTGATTTTGACGTTCCTCATTTTGAAATCACACCTTAGGTTGTCCTATTTTCATAACAACCATGCACTCTGTCCTCTTACGATTGATAATCAGATCATCAAGGACTCAAATGGGTTATTGATACAAATTTTATTTCAGGGAACAGTTCAAATCTTCAAAAGTCAACTACCGATGCAAAACGTTTATAGTATTACGTGCACATTATTTATTTGTATTTTCCTTAAATTCAACCATATTCCATCCATATGAATGATAATAGAATACGTATGAAACAGTCTAAGCAAAGACTCCGTAAACTGAGATTGTTAAACTATTATGAATGTACCAAAGACGCTAAACGGTGTAAAAAAAAAGAAGCTGAACAACGACAATAAGAGAATTGTGAGGAGGAAAGATGAGAAGATCATTGCGATTAGAATTCCCTGATAAGTCAAATTCAATAACGTATATTTGAGAGAAGATGTGTCGTTTATGAATCCCTCACTCTATATATACAGGGTTGTCTGCACTGATTTTCAAGTTTAGTAATGCAAAAAGATAGAATCGTTAAATAAAAAAGATATAACAGTTCGACAAACTTTTGACAAATTAATAGTATAGGTTTATACCAGTGGCAAACCTGTGGTTGGTGTCACCCGGGATGGTGCCTCCTTGTATCACGTCCTCCTTCAAGAACTTCTTTCTCTTCCAAGGATGACAAAAATTTCGGTGATCTTTTTGTACGAATATTATTTATTTTTCATCATGATTATCACATATTATTGAATGTGAGATTATCTCTCAATGAGATCCTGGATCTGCCTCAAAAACCAACCAACGTCTCCTTTCCCATTGCCCACATAATTTGATGAAATTAATTGAGTTTTTTTTTTAAAATTGTGCTGATAGTCATTAACGTATATATAAATATTTGAAAAAAATCTCTCACTCTACAAGAATATCTGGACCCCCTCCAAAAGATAATCATGTCTCATTTTCCTATCGACCTCCTTCCATGAATTTCTATTGAAATTTATTGCGCACTTTTGGGAATATTGTATGGACAAAAAGATGTTCCATTAGACAGAGAAATTTTGACACTAAGGAAATGAAGAGCTAATAAAAAAAACAATGCTATGAAAATGAAGGGTTAATAAATAAAACCTGAAAGTAGGAAAGATGACCTTACGAGGTTGAGAGCACTTTACAAATCAGAACGGTTACCCAGGGGGTTTTCGAGCGAAACCAGACTTGAACAGGGAACAAATAGAAATCTAAACTGTGAAGCAATTAAAATAGAATCCAGGAGTAAATAACAAAAAAGGTTGGACGAGCGAGGACCTGGGGAGAATACAAACATATGATTAATTGCATTTCTAAGAGAGGCATATGAATCCCCAAATTGTAGAGAGATTGACCATTTTAGCTTCCAGGCACGTAAATTAATTACCGCTGGGTTTGGTCCCACCTATTGCTCATGCATATTTCTAAGGGAAAATTATGGATTCCCAAATTTGGAGAGAGTGGAAAGGAAATCACTGAAGTCAGCACAATGTCAATATTTACAAGCTGAAAGGGGAAAATCAATTACAAACATTTCAGCCATCGGCCGAAACACAAAGGGAGCCAACCATCATATAAATCAGCTAATTTTGAATAAGAGCAGAAGAGAAGCCGTCGGAACACTGTAGAGAATTCGATGTTCCTAGTTCTGACCCCCAGAGGACTAGAACTTTTGTGAAGCTATACAAATAGATATACCAAGAAACGTCAAGTGGAGATCCCGAAAGACTTCTAGTTTCGACTCAAGAATTTTGTTGAAGCTATGCTAATAGACATACCAAGAGACATCAGGTTGATAAGCCGGAAGTCTGACTGATTATCATTTCATAGTGTCCTCACTTGCAACGGCGTATATTTTGACACGTCACTCTGTTATGATACTGACATAAATCATGTTGCAAATTATACACCCAGGGTCAATTATTACTTTTCGATTTGTGACACCTCTAGGGATCTTTGTTCCAACTCCTCAGAAATGTTTGGTCGACATTTGCAACCCTTCAGATCTGAACACAATGTGGACAAGGTGGTTGCAACTCGAAGCAGAGTTCATAGCAACCAGTCAACCTTACCAACCGACAAAGGGTAGCACAGACCAACTCGGGGCAGACCTTTCACAAATTACCAAAAACTTTTTGAAAAAACATTTAGGCTAGCATCTTTGTGTCATCCCTTCTGATGGTGTCACCCTGGGAGAGCCGCCCCTATTTTCCCGTCTCTGGTATATCAATAAGTACCTTATGTTTCTTCTGTTGTAATTATATTTCCATTTCATCGATGTCTTTATTCGTAGATATAGAAAAGCTCCGAATGTCCATGGTGTTCGCCTTTTTTTATTTCTGTTAACTGTTCTGAGAGGACGATGGGACCAGACTTAGCTGTGTCTGGTGAATATGTTAAGGAAGGACCCTAAATTTGAAAAAAAAAACACATAAATATTAAACATACTTTGCATAGTAAAGCAAATATTTTTCTTCACTTGATATACAGCTGGATAGTAAGGCGAATATGTCTGGCTTATTTGAAATAGTTTTTCATTATGATCTTTGTGCACCGGCCATAACCTCAGTTTCAAATGATTGTATATTTATGCTTTTTAAATGAATTGCGCGGACCACACATCCATTAATTACCTCATCAAAAGTCATATTTGGCCAAAATCACTCGCCTTGAACACCTTGACATCGATTAAAGTTGAAACCAGTGAATTACTATTGTTATAGAGTAAGTGCAGAATCATTGAATCAGAATCGATAACTTTCAGTCATTTAGCGCGGAGCCCTTGGAATTGCCGGGACTTTAGCGTTTGCCACTTTTGCTACATAGGCAACCCGGCACCGAGGGAAACATGTTAATATAAGTTTCTACTTATCAAAACCTTATTCTTAGGTAAAACACAAAGTTAGAGTGGAAGAGACAATATTTTCCCTTCAGATTTTATTATTTAGTTCTCTGGATAGTCCGTCATGTATACCAAATAAAGCACTCTGAAGAAAGAAGAAGCAAGAATATGAAAGTGACTTTTGGAATCTTTAAGAACTATGAATTTTGAAAATAGGATTAATTGAATTCCATTCGAATGAAAAACCCGATTTCAGAGCAGATATCTTTGTACTTCTGCAAAAGGTTGTATTTCTTGTATGAACTTATTTTGTAGTTTTTATTTCTCTATTATGAAAGAAATTACACCAGTAAAACGAATACTAATTCCCTTATAGAAATGTCCGTATGAATATTCAATGGAATTAATAAATGTAATTGAACATTTTCAATGATATATTGCTGCTCTGTTTTCAAATTTTTGAGCTGGATGTTTTTGTATCAACCGTTCAGAAAATATCTGTCGATTGAAAGTTCCAAACCCAGATGTTTTGCAAAGAAATTTCTATTCAATTCAAATTCCTTCAAACATTATGATTAATGAATTCCATTTATTGAGTGCATCTCATCCAAAGCTCCTTTCTTGGAATCAATCGACAAAATTTACAGCTAAAAGAACATTTTTATAAGAGACATTGCAGTTATGGCCTGTAAGAGTAACGCTTTAATAACTATAAGATATCAATATTGTTTAAATAGTATTTTTTCTTCAAATGGATTTCGTAGAAATGTGCATCGATAAATTGTGCATATATGTCGTACAATACAAAAACGGTTGATAAAATAATTTCCTTATTTGGGAAATAAAACTTTGATTTCTGATTAGTGTCTGTTGGTGGTTTTGGGCCGAACCTCTCCAGATACTTGTGAGCTACGCAGTGTGAATAATTTGAATATTATCAATTTTTTTTTTATCAATCAAATTCACTTGGAGTTCTTTTTGTCTGTTTTAAAAATGAATTCGACAAAATCTGAAATAAACTCATCAAGTTTCCTTTTTTGTTCGGGAAAGAGAAAGCGAAACCTCATCAGTCCATGGTTAGCTTGTATTCAGATCATGCTGAGCGCCATGTTCAGTATGGACGCTGCATCTGACAGTTGACGATCATCTCCACAGTTGTCATGGTAACTGCATTTTGAAGAGATGCTTGCTGCCAAGGACTTGCGATTTGTTGTTCTTTCGGGGTCTGTGAGTTGGTTGGTGAGACGTTGAGGAGAAAGCAAATTAAAGGAGAACTGGGAAAAGAAGCGATGAATGGGGCAGGGGGTCAGAAGGACATATCGAGAGCTAAATGACTGTGTGTGTGTTGTATCGTTTTATGCACATCCGAAAGAAAAAAACGAAGAGAAAAAAACAAACGATAATTTCTTTGAGTTAAAATGAAGAACGAAGTGTGTTTAAGAATTAATACGCATGATACTCTTTATACACACACACACACACACACACACACATACACACACAAATATATATATATCTATGATAAACATATTAGTATGGATGTATTTTAAATCCAACAAATTCAGTGAATAAAATGACAATATCGGAGAGTTTTATAAAACTAATGATTCTTTATTTAGACGTGTCGCTAATGACAAAAGAAAAGTGTTTTAAGAAACCAGGAGTTTTGGGCTGTTGGTCTGTGATTCGTGGTAGATGTGTTAGTGTGTTGATAGACAATGTTTATGGTATGCTCAGTGATGGTATATGTGCCATGACTCTAAGGAAAGCACCTGCCAGGTTTGGGGGTGATTATTAATGTAAATGATGTTATCAGATGTCAGATGTTTGTGGCTTCTTGAGCGGTTGGTCAAGAATTTGATTAATTGAAGAATGTAGGTCATGAAGTGCTTATAGCGCTTAGATGACATTGTCAGTGCGTTGCATTAGTTTTACATCAACATTTAAACAGATTCATTTATGATTACGCTTGTTAGAAAAGACAACACTTAATATTTTTTCTTGATAAAAATTGATGATGGTCGAAAGATTTAGAGCCACCAACTTTACAACGTTTTTTAAAGAACTTTGATGACATTAATAAAAAGGTTTGTGCGCAAACAAAAAAAAAAGAAGGGAATCAAATAGAGTTTATTTTGTATTTATTTGAAATGTACGTTTAAATGAAGGATTGCCGCCTCGCTATACACCTTTACACACACACACACACACACACACACACACACACACACACACACACACATATATATATATATATATATATATATATATATATATATATATGGGGGAAGACATACGTCTTTTTTGGTATAAGTAGTAAGGGTTGTTTGTATGTATATTCTGGTGGCTTGAACATCTGTATAGTTTATCAAAGAAATAATTTTTCAGTAAAAGGAGTTTTTTGCCCTTTTAAATATTCATCTAAATTGGAATCTATTCCGTATTTAATCGTATTTTCCTTTGGTCATTGTCAGTTTCAGATGAATAGTCAGAGCAAACTGAGATTCAGAATTGCATTTTGGTGATCCAATTCCTTTGCATCATCTCCCGTATTTACTGAGTTGTCTAAATGAGATTTTAGATGTGTATCATATATAATAAATGCAGCTGCAAAACGTTGATAAATACAAATAAAGAAATCCCTAGGAAGGACATAAGACGGGAGAGAAAAGGAAGGAAAGGAAAAATATCTCTTACTCAATGGAAAAATGGATTCTGTTCAAAATTTGTTACTGAATACGACAAGCACCCAGGGAATGTCCAATGGTATTGTCATCGGAACATTGTGATAAAAGCAACCAAAATCCAGTTACTATTGCAAAAGTATAATGGGAAAACTTCAATTAATTTTTAATGCTACTCAAATAAACGCACATAGAAAAAAATGAAGACTTTTCAAACAAACATGTGTAACATACTGATGTGTGTATATATATACATATATGTATATTGGTACATTCATTCAAAATTTAAATCATAAAATGTAAAATTCCATCGCCTGAAAGTGCAATATTTTCCGACGTAAGAATGCGTTCCGTAGACCAACTTGAAAAAGTAATTCATGCATAATTTTTTTTAGTTTATCTCAAGATAATATTAATCATACTTTATCAGAAATTTTTATTGGAACAAAATAAGAAATTTAGGTTAACAAATTTATTTTTTTAAGTTTGTCCAAAAAAACAAACAATCAGATGTGTACTGATAAAAACGTATGTATTCGGTTTTATCAGTGTACATCTGATTCTTATCGACCATTGTGGTTTCATACTTTGGTTTTATTCGTAACGACCCGAGTTATCGTCTGTACTGAATCTCTGACGAACAAATAGACTTATTTTGTGTTTTACACAATGCAACATATCCAGCGAAATTAAACCTACTAACATACATTGATCAATTACCGATAAAAAAAAGCAACCGTAAATAACACAGTTTTTTAAAAATAGAATTAGCAAAAAAAAAAAAAGTTTTCGAGTGGACACATTAATCTGAAATTCAAAGTAGTAGAAGCTGACACTTTTATATCTTAAACTTTAACTGGTGGACTGAAGATGAATCTCTTGATTCCATCAGAATTTCATTGAACAACCCTAGCTATCAAAGATGACGGATGGTGCTATCCTTATATATATGTGTGTGTGTGTGTATGTGTTTGTACGTGTATATTATTTGTGTGTTCAAAAGCCCTAGGCCATACTGTTTTGTCTACTGAATTGGAAACTGACATCAGTCTTTATCTTCTGAATTTTAGATGTTTTTAGATGTTTTAACCCTATTTTACATGTTTTCCTGTGGCAAAGTGACGTCATAAGTAGAATATATTCTGATCATATTTATTCTTTGGTGAATTTTTCCCGGACGACTTCAAATCTTGACGCTATGGTTGTTTTATTATTGACTGAGATAACGATTTTCTTTTGCAAACCTCGAGCTTAAAATTCACTATATCTGGTCCAAAGGTGGTGTATCTTATGGTGACCATCGAACGCTGGTATTTAAGCAGTTTTAAATTCAAATTCCTGTAAATCATCGTCTCTTGAATGTATCAGCACAAACATGTTAAGATAACATGGTAAGCCCTAAAATAAAAAGAAAAATATCAATCATTTTTTTATAATGGAAAATAACCTTTTCTGTTTGGATACACTTTCTCAAAGCCACGGGTCATTTCTGGAAGCAATAATTCTCAAAGTCTGTTTCTCATCCAATATTCCAATTTCTTTCAATGATTTATCAAAATTTGTTGGAGAAAACTCTGAATACTTGGAATCACTGGAACATTTTTATTATCATATCATTAAAATCAGTTTGATAATTTTCCAGTTAAACTCTGTGATTATTTAAGTATCTAACATGTTTCTATTCTTTGCTTCCAATAAATTTTTTAAAGGCAGGATTTATGAAGCAATCCTGTTGTCTCCTCCCCGATTGCCATAGTTTTATTTCTTAACAATAGTCCAGGAAAATAATGCAAATCAGAGGTATTGATTTGAAGTCTATATTGAAGACAATGGTCGATCAACGCATTACATTTTAAATAAGAAAAGGCTAATTCAGAACACGAATAAAGCCAGACAAATGGAAAATGGCAAAAAGAAAAAAAAAAGATCAACAGAATCTGTTCAAAACCTGCAACGATGTACATTCAATTTTAAACAGCTTTTGGCAACGTCCGTCGTCATTCTGTACCAAATATTATTTATATGAAAATTATTTTTTTCTTTCAAGATAATGCCATTTAGAACGCCCGAGAAAAAAATACTCATTGCATAAATGTAGTAAGAAAGATATCCACACAAAATGCATAATAATATAATTCATTGGCAAGATGAAATGTTATAAATACATTTATATGAAGTGTATACATTACTTATAAACACTGTTTAGTCTATTTTCTTGTCTTTCTTTCTTTTTTCTCTCTTTCTTTCTCCCTCTCCTTCTTTCTTTCCTCTTTCTGTTTGTCTCTTCTCCTTTATTCCTTGTATTCTTTTCTTTTTATCTCGAGAATTGATTTGAGAAAAGAAAATATTTTCAATCTTATTCACTCCCCCATTATTAAGATAACAGCTTTCTTTCTTTCTTCCATTTTTTTTCATAAAGGCTATCTCTCCTCTTCTTTCTCTGCTATCACTTCTCCTTCGAGTCACTCAGTTCTTTACAATTGCTGTTAACCGATATTTCCCTCTTCTTAGAACGTCGTAGTTGAAAATGAAACTTATAAAGATTCATTTTTCCGGTAAAAGGATGATATCTGTTCATGAGCAATGCGTCAGTCTTTGGAGAAATTGTCAAACGGTTTATTTTCCTCCACTAAGCATTTCTTTTACATACAACTCCTAACAACAACTGCAAATAGCGTTTCTATGATTTCCAATCATATTACAGACACTTGATCGGGTTATCTTCAGTTTGGGAGAATCTTCGTAGGTAAATAAATCGAATTCATCCAGAAATATGATCCCAGTTAGTATAAAGAAAGAATTTTATAGCTGACTCGACTGGAATATGTTTTATGCTGTATGCATTACGATTGAATGAAAGCTTCCAAAGGATTTACTTAGATTCTCACTTAAAATCATTTTCCTATTTGTAGCCACGTGTTACTGTATTCTATCTAATGTTTACTACGGCAAACATTTCCAACGAATTCCATTACGGAAGAACCAAAAGACAAATAAAGGCACCAAGGATCAGACAAGTTAACCACACCATCAATGTTTATAGAAAGAATTCCATTTGCGACAAAATAGTCTACATTGTTGTATAATTGTATTTGAACAGATTTATTCGATGCGATGACTCTTATTGAATTACGCCATAGTGATATTTCTTTTTTCAGGGACGTTCCCATCTGTGGTTTTACTGACTATTTGAGAGAGAGAGAGAGAGAGAGAGAGAGAGAGTGAGAGAGAGAGAGAGAGAGAGAGAGAGAGAGAATCTGACTCATCTCTGCAAAAAAGCAGTGCAAGCAGAATAGGCTGCTGAAAAAAAGTCTAAAATTCTAGTTGATCCAGCAAAACTTTCTGATGCAGATATTGCTACTGTCCGTTGCAAATTTGAACCGCCAAACAAGTAGATAGCAATCTGAATCTGATTATTTTAAACATCTTGCTTCACGTACACGAAGGTACATTATTTATTTTAAGTTCTGTGGCGATGTTCAACAACAAGGTAAATGTCCAACCTATAATGAGCCACTCAGCTGTTGTAACAGAAACCGTCATGATTGTCATTCAATTCTTGCTTATATGAATTTCTTCCTTCGTATTGATAACCTTAGTGATCTTTAGAGTGGAATAAAAATCTCATTTCCAACTCCAGGATCCAAATCCAGTAGTACCAAAGTTTCAAGCAATGATCTGCAACTCAAGAATCAAATGGATCTATAATCGACTTTAAGATTGACACAGGCGCTAAAGCTCAATTGTAGCCTAAATTGAGTTGCAATAAACTGACCCACCAACTTCAGTGGAATTAACATCCTATAATAATACAGTATTTCTAGTCTTCGTAAAATACATTGTCACTATGTTTGGCTCAAATACTTGTAAAAGTTATAGTAAATATTCAAAATTGACTTCCCAACCGTCAATATCTTTCCAGCAATCTGACTAATGTTCCAGCAAAATTGGCATCATGATCTTCATTCATCATGTGACAATAGACCTTAATTTTATCCCCATCATCCATCTTCAGGAAAGTTCTATTTCAAGGCAAATTCATTACCTGAAAACAAAAGGTCTAATACTCCCAGTAAAGGCTCCATCAGAATAGGTTAACGCATTCGTCACTTTTAGAGAAAAATAAGATAAAATACAGACTCTGCTTAGATCCACAGGAATAAATGGTTTGTTTTTTTTGTTCCATAATTGCAATAACAAAACATATAGCAGGTTACTGAACAGGGCGTAGGGCACGAAATGCTAACATACAGCGGGTAATTTTCCATTTCATTTTTATTTGTATTGTATTAATAGTTCTATTTACTTTGATGAATATTAAGGACTGTGATTAAATATGATCAACAACGGAAAAGAACCTTTGACAAATTACTAAAAACATTATGATACGTATAACATTCAAATGAGACTTCAATTATACTTTAGGTAAATTATACATGTATGATATTAGATAAAAACATTTCAAACAAAGATGATTTTTGCTAGAGTGAGAGAAACGAGTATATATATATATATATATATATATATATATATATATATATATATATATAATGGAATTCACATACTAAGAGATTAATTTACTGTTTATGATATTTTTTCTAGTTTCTACTCTCCCTTTGCCTCATTTTGATGTCTACACATTCTCCCCGTTCCGTCTATATGTCATAAATCGATAAGTCTCTTTAATGAACATGAGTTTGGCTGACACAGCACTCATTTTTATATTTTGAAATTAAAGCCTTATAAATCTTACTTCCTACACAATTCACAAATACATTTTCATTGAAAGAAGGCACTTTCGCAGTGTTAAGTAACTTTATGCATACATTAACTCAAGAATCTGCTTCATCGGTAAAAAATTTAAATTTTATGAGTTGACAACAGGGAAATGATTCTGAAAAGAAAGGTGGTGATACCAATTATGATCCATCTTCCTTTAGATATTAATTAGAAAAGCTAATATGATCAGCGTATTATAAAGATTGTAATAATTCTTAAATATTTCAATACTTGCATATGACTGTCATGACGGTGTTATTTATGAATGAATCGGCACTAAGGGGCATGAAGCTATATTTTTGGGTAATTTATTTTTGGATAATAATTCAAGTATCCTAATTTTTCAAAATTCTCAGCTCAACTCAGGCTGTTTCAATGAGTGATCAGACATTGTCTTAAGAGTTTATATGACGTAATCTATGATGTAATCGTTATGTCATGATAGGAAAATAAATCGACCAATGGGATGCGACGGACATAAAAAAACAGAGAAATGAATTTCGTTTATGCTCATTATAAGTATCGATCATTTTTTACGGCTACACGATGCTTTTGAAAAAAATATACACGCATGCACAGATGTGTGTTGCTATCAATACCATGGATCAACTTTTTATCTTGTTGAGTCTAAACTATATGGGAGTGATACTGTGATATCCTGTGGCTACTTGATTTCGATGAGTTCGATTCTCAAAACTAAACTTTATTTTTGAATGTCACAAATTTTGTTCAACTCTCTTCATTTGGATTTGAAACTGACTCACCCCAAATGGTATATAAATGTATGGACATTCGGTACAGCTCGAAACAGGACTTATTAGAGATTACACACATACATAATCATGTATTCATGCTAGTTTATTGAGCGAAAACCCAGCCTGGCACAAACCTACAACAGTGGGATACTTGTGAGTATCGAACTCACGAGACAAACACATTATTCGATAAGATGAACCTGTCTAACCATAGCATCAAAGCAGACTTTCAATACGTTGAGTATGCATCGATAAACGAGTGTAAGTATTAATGTATGTGAATATTTATTTATGCCTTTGGTCTTTTGCCAAATTCTAGGAGTGTACGTGTTGAAAACATGAACATTTCAATGTAGGCTTCCAAGATAATGCCTCTGGCTACATCAGGGACTCGGCTGGCATAAGATGAATAGCAGATATTTTTTTGTTTCAAACCATTTGAACGAACAAATATTTTAGAGAAAGGATGGAATAGGAAATTCATTTTTTTCCACTGGAATGTCGATATTTCGAGTAGAGAATCAACATTTTCTTTGTCTCTAGAGAGAAAGAGCCTTGTTAGAGACCGTCCACCAAAACTGTCATCATAAATTCTTTCAGTGGGTCTCTCTCTCTCTCTCATTCCCTCTCTCCCCCTCTCTCTCTCACTCTTTCTCTCTCTTTATATATCTATCTATCTAAGTGTTGCACAGGGGGTGGCGAAAAATAAAATGATTACTTATCATTAGTCTAGAAAAATTGCGTCTTTGTTGCTTGAAAAAAAAACCTCCCTAATATTTTTTCGTGGGTGGTTCTATATCATCATCATCATCATCATCATCATCATCATCATCATCACTCTATTGTTGTCCGTCGTTGAACATTGACCTTAGTCCAGTTTCACCATATATCTTTATCATGGGCGTTGCAGAGCCAATATATCCTGAACGTGTCAAGTTCATCCCCCTATCTAGTATTCTGTCAGCATTGGTTACGCATTTGATCTCTGGGGATCCATGTTGTGGGTCGTAATGTCCATCAGTCGTCTGCCATTCTTGTAACATGACTAGCCCATTACCTTTTGAGTTTTCATGGATTCCATGATGTTTCCGTCTCCTGTTATCCCTTGATATATTGCACTGTCTTGTGAGTTTGAGAATGTTTCTTCCATTGCATGCTTATCGTCAGTCTCTTGGTTAGGTTCCATGTTTTAACTCCATGGGCGACTATCGGGGGGAGGAGATGCATTGGTTGTTATTGGTCTTTCAGTTTGTGTCTGGTTGCGTTCCTGCATGTCTTTCTTGACTTTTTGCCGAAAGACGTTAGTTACTTGGCGGTTTCACTTAAACGAATAACCAGACTTTTTTGAAATTTACTATTGGGCCTTCATTTAATGTTAGCTATCAACTACTACGATGACTACGGAATTGATTACTACGATGACCACTAAAACAGAGAGTCGGGGTCTGATAATTTGAAAGATGAGGAAGAGATGATATAACTGACAAAACTTATCAATTTTCCACTAATCAGAAAAGAACAATATACTTAATACGAAATAGAATTGATGCAAGAAGTGAACATCGTATCCAACCTTTCAACTCAGTATAGTAGCAAATATATTCCGAATATGAAAGGCTTTTCTTTTTTAATTTTAATACGTAACAAGAACCCAGATTATTCCGATTCATATAGCTTAGAATTATCTTAATTCGCCTGGTTTCCAACCATTTTTCCTTCAAGCTGTGATGCTTCAACGGACATTTAGCAGAATGCATGGATCTGCAAACTTGAAATAATATTGTTTTTATACTTGAGAGTGAATGATAATAAATTAGATTAGCTGCAAGGATTGTCATCTTCTGAACTTTAGCTTTATTACACTGAATATAATAACGCTGCTGTTTGCGTCAACAATGCTGAGTCTCGAGCAAAGACTGGCGCTGTTTTTCATAGCAATAACGAGAAAAATAGCAGATCTTGTTAAAAAATTGCGACCTTGTATATACATTTTTGACAGCATTTGTCTACATTTGTTTATGTAATGAAACTATTTGTTCCCAAATTTTTGAATTAAACTTTGCTTTAACGAAAAATATCGTCAAAAATGAAAATTATGAATATATATATATATATATATATATATATATATATATAAAACTCTCGAAAAAGGTCGAGGTTCCCAAACTATTAACAAAGGCCTCAATTCAGGAAAGAATCAAATAACCAGCATACGCGAGGAAAATGAAGATCTATCAACAGACAAAGACAGGATTGTCAAACGTGCTCAAGAGTTTACCCCCCAAAATCTGTTCCCCAAAACAAAAACTACAAAACAATGAAGAGGATACGTTAGACGCGAGAAATCAGCCCGAAGGTTTCCCCAGGAAAAACCCCGTTGGAGGTGAAACAATCCATCAAACAAAGAAAGAGAAGGCCCTTGGACCAGACAACACGGCCATTGATCTCCTCAAAAAGCGGCGGAGATCATAAAAAAGAAACTTGTTATTCTATTCAATTTATACCTAAAAAATTAAAAAGTAAAATACCGAAGATTGGAAAACTGCAATCATGATTCTTTTATATAAAACCGGGAACCCGAAAAAAAAAAAACCCGAACATTTTTTGGCTTTCTAGGAGCCTTATTCCGACAGATTCTCTAATAAAATCTAGACTTTGTAGATGTTTCGAGATATTTTTAAAGACTAATCTAGACTCCTTTCCATTGGGAATAACATCTAGATTCAGACTTTTAATTATTCAATTTAATTTCTTTTAGGTGACTTCAAAGGACGCTGCAGCTGTCCAATTATTGACTGTGATGTCGAGTATACTTCAAATCAAGTGTTAATAGCTAGACTACTACAACACTATAAAACTAAAACTTTTGTTCTTAATAATTTTAATAAACTTCAACTCAATCAGCTTGTTTCCATTATTCCATTTGTTCCTAGATCTTTTTGACAGTGTCATTAGTGAATGAATTAACAATGGCATCAGATTTTTCAACTCTCGAATAACTGATTTCAAAACAGGGATATAAACACGCGAAAAATGACTCAACCATTAACGGATTACGGGATTATCGAATAGGTTTAGTCATCTTATTGGCTGACAGGAGATTAACACGTTTAAATGTTTTGAAAATTAACGGCAGTGAATTAATAACTCATCCTTATCAAGTAATAGGTTTTATTTGCATGTCACTAATTCGATTGCTCTGTTTCAGATTTTTAAACTTTCATTAAAGCTTGTATTGATGTTTTTTGAATATCGAATTTTGGTTAATCCCACGTGAACTCATTTTATACCAGCATTGTTGCTATCAATTATAATAATTATCATGATTATTATGGTAATCATTACTATTATCATAAATCACGTTAATGAATTTAGAGCTCACATTAGCTTGGCATGTATTACGACTACAGTTGAAAAATATTTTGTTTGTTTAATATTGATTATTTGATATTGTTCCGTTTTGTTCATTATTACAATTGGTGAATTACCGTACCTCAACAAAGAAACGACCAACCAACCATGTTGGCTACAGGTTCTTGTCCACTTAGATATCCGTGTTTATGTGTTTATGTACATGTGTTTTCATGTGTGTGTCTCTGGACGCTCTCGTTTAAAGATTTTGGGCAACAACTTTGAAAATGTGCGTGGGTACACAATCAGGCATCATCAAGAAACTTTTTTTTTCAAACAGGTGCTAATTTGCTTATCTATCTTACCTATCTATGGGAAAAGCAATGCCGAAAATTATTACTGGTGTTTTTAGGTCTATTTTCTGTTGATATCATAGATAATTATTCTGTTATACGCATAGGCTACGGTGATTCATTCATGCAAGATGCGGATATTATCCTCACTCATTACGTTTTTCGCGAAAGCAGTAATTGTTAACGTACACTGGAAATCAAGTGACAATAAGTCTTCTCAATACTCCTCCATTCTCCTTCGGAATATAGCTGTTTCTAAAAATGTTGTTGGCCGGATAGTTTCAATTCATTCTCAGATGTCTAATTTCCGAACGTCTCCGCCAGGCTCTTTGGGATTGTTCCAGGCGACCCAATAATGATTGTTACAACCTTCACTTTCATGTCATTAATGATCCTTCGCAAGCTTAATCAGTTGAACAACCATAGCCACCGAAGGTGGAAGATGTTCTTTCCTTTTAATTTTATGGTAATTTTTATATGTGCGTGTGCTGGTGTGTTTGATTGTGTTTGTGTGTTACAGGTCTCTTAGTTATACCGTATTATTCAAAGAATCCAAAATCGGCATCAGTATTCTACTAAAATAAAGAAAAAAATCTTTTCTTTGAGAAAAAGTTCCTTCGACAAGATGTTTCAAGATGTTTTCTCAAAATTGTAAATTTCCTGTGGGAAACGCCGCCAGTGATATCATAAATAATGTGACTTCTTTGTTATTCACTCGTTTGCTATTCTTTTGTTGTTGCAGTTTGCTCATATTCTCATTGCACGCTTGCACATACCTTTCGGATCCCATTTAAGCCATTTGGAAATATTCTTCTATGCTGATGAGTCCTCAGCCACCCTTTCCCCCTCTGCATATAGTACATCTCAGGGGTGGCGAGCCTTGTAAATTGTAGTGAATTTCATCGCTCGCCGGCCCATCCAAGAAATGGACCTATGTATCTTACTACAGGTATTGACCATGAATTAATTCCTTTCATTAAATTTCTGCTATTTACCCTAATCTCTAATATTTATTCAATTCTTCTTAGTTATGGCTTTTTATATTCTCTTCCTCTCTTCCTGTTCAGTCGAGTTGTATGCCAGAACCCTTAAGCATTTATATCGTTCCTGCTAATGCTGTCGTTCGATCAGTCAATTCTTTCTGTCGCTATTAGGCTTCCAATACGATTTGTTTTATTCCAAATTTCATTTTATTGTCATCATTGTATCCTTTAAGTTTGTTGAATATTTCGTGCACTTTCCTGTTCTTTGCAAATAGCATTAGGTCGTCCATGTACATGGTTAACTTTCCCCTTTGTTTTGGAGAATTGGTATCCTTTGCCATTTCTCAATATTTTAATAAGTGTTATCATAGTTATTACAAATAGTTGTGATGATAGGGTTGATTCCCTTCCCTACCTTTAGTCTTCTCCTACAGCTGTCTAGTCTATTTTACATTTTTTCGTAGATTTTGCTACAAAGCTCATTACTGATTCATTGATTTTAAAAAGCTTGAGGCCTCCAAGTATCCAACTATGTGGAACCATATCACATGCTTCTTTTAAAATAGTTTGTCCATTCTATAGCAACAATTCGTTTATGATCATTTGGTCATTCGTTGTTTTACTTTGCTTCTTGCATCCTTTCCCTTATTCTATTGACACTAATCTTCTTTCGAAGATATATATTGTCTGTCTGTCCGGTAAGAATTTTCCTCATTAATGGTAGGCATGATATTGGTCTAAAGTTGCTTGCCTGATTTTCCCTTTTTCAATATCTTTTTTTGATGATAGTCGTTTTGCTTCCAGTCTTTGATATTGCCTCAATCAAGACAATTTGTTTTTCTAGGACCAATATGTCATGTAGTGTGGTGACTTTCTTAAACCAACATCCAATTGTATCCTGAGGTTTTCCATTTGGCTATTTCCCGGAAAGTATTTCGCTGTGTAGTTTCATTCCTCAGAATCACCTATGTCTTGGAGTTCATTTTTAATATTATCCACCTATTCTTGGGATTTGTTGCGTTTTTTTGGCATCACATACGTTATTCCAGAAATTATTTGCCTCTATAGGGTCCGGATTTATGTTCTGTTTTCTCTCATTTGGGAAGCGGTGAAATCATTTTTCGTATTTTTTTAAAATGACATTCTCCGTGTATTGGGTAATTCTTCGTCTATATCTCTTCAGTCTTGTCCCCTTTTGTCTTATTTTATATATGCCATGTAGCTTTGCTCGTGGCTTGTTCATGTGTGATGTATTTTCCAGTAATCGTCTATCTAGTTAGGAGTTTTGTATTTTTAACTTCTCCCAGGCAGTCTTTTTGTTCGTTGTCAGTGGATTCATCTTGTGTCGTAAATATGTATGTCACCAGTATAGCACCAACACAGATGAGGTTGTTGAGTTCAGATATGTTGATAGTTCTAATATGTTGTAAAGGTCAATTGACATGTACAGTTGAGTCTTTTCTTCCTATATATTCCTCTGAGAGACGGCAATGGCCTTTTCTATTTTTGCATTGAATCCATCAGGGTCTACATTACAATTCTTACCTTCTTACGTTTATGTGTCACGGTCCCCATCTCGCCTTTGACCAGTATTTTCGTTCAGAATAATGATCTATATTCTTCTTCTTCTTCTTCTTCTTCTTCTTCTTCTTCTTCTTCTTCTTCTTCTTCTTCTTCTTTTTCTTCTTTTTCTTCTTCTTCTATGCCAATAGAAAATTGTTTCTTTCACTTTATATCAAGTGACAATGAGTATCGTTAGACCTCTGGACACAAATATTGATTAGAATTTTTCACGTCAGCGGTAAAATTCATAGTTCTCTTCGAGTCTCTTGTATTCTCTGCCGAATTTTCCCTGATTTTCCCAAGTATGGTATGGAGCCTCCCTATTTCTCAAGTGCTCCCCCAGTTGTGATGATAACAGGCATTGCACTCATATGTAATGATCTTTGTATCTCTCAAGCAAGGCCATACGACAACAGAATATTTGTTCAAAGCATCTACTAACAATATTATTAATTGGAAAATAAAGTGACGATGAATAACCAAACTACGTTCATTGAATAAGAATAAAAAAATCATTTTTGTTATTTTTGACAACTGGACTTCGTTGCATTATAAAAGAATCCGACAAGTATTCCAAAGTTTTTGAACTATATCTTTAAAAGGGCAAAAGTTGCAGATATGTAGACAAATCAACTTGATACTTAGAAATATTGGAATGTTTTAGTTTCATTTTTTGTAAATAGCTTGAGAATTTACTAATCGCTTCTGATTATAAAGTAGTTGATTAAAAAAAAATCAAAATCATTTACCAGCCCAGCAAATAGTATGAACGACATAATTATTTCACAATATCATTAACTAGCCCTTTATGTTACCCATGTCATCACAGATAGTATTTATTAAACAAATACTTCGAAACTTTCCTTTAACGAGTACACAGAGCAATGCCGAAGTTAGTTGGGCACAGGGGCTGGTTGAATCCCTTGCTTTAATTTTTGTTTCTGCCATACGATAACGACTGATTTTTTCAGATATATTGCGACCATCTTTTTACTCATTTGAGTTGTATGTGTTGTAAGCACGAATTGTTTTGCATGAAAAACGTTTTTTTTCACCCTGGTTAGAAAACATTCACTCTGAATAAACGAATGCCTAGTTGATACTGTATCGTGCGGTTGAGAATAGCTTAATCTACGTTCATGACAAGTAGCATTATATGTATAGTATATATTATATTTCGAGCAGTTTCTGTCAGAAGCTTTTCTTGGAATAGAATGTAAAGAAAGCCATGTGTTTGGTGCTTGTTGTGCATTGTAAGTAAGTCTACTTGATACGCTGTAATTGTAGTCAACTGAGACAGAGGAAAAACACAAAGCCTGCGAAAGAAAAAAAAACAAAACAAATTTCAAACAAGTCATTGATGTCGTCATTCTTTTCTTATTTCTTTTATCCATTTCCTACCCTATTACAATGAATCATTTAGATCTTCTATGATTTCACATGTCCTACCAGGAGGTCATTAGATTCTAAGAATATTTCTTTTCACTCAAATACGTTTTTCTACCTGGTTGAAAATTTTACATTTCTCAATTGGATCCACTATTAAGAGAACCAACTTGCTCAATCACGTTGTACTAACTATCCCCACTGATGGGGTAAGTTAGAATACTTTTCCACGAATGTTTGAATGATGATATGATAAACTTGACAAATGTATCATATTTTAACGATCCATCCAAATGAAGTATCTTTTCTACCATAACTTTTGGTCACATTTTCTCTTTCATGAACTAATTTCTCAATGTTAAAACAACCTAAAAGAAAAAGTGCCAACTGGCTCCGTTCTCATGTATAGAGGCGCGGTAGATTATGGCAGCAAAGAAACAGTGAAACAATAATCAGAACTGTATTTAAATTACCGACAGTATTTGAACCTAGTATACACAGAATTCGGATTTTCTCATCCCAATAAACTGATCACCATCACCCTTTCGCTTAGCGTTAGTTTTTTCTGCTCTAACGAAGGGGATCTTCTAAACATGGGTTTCAAAAATAAAGTGGCTCGGTCTGATCAATCAAAATGATAGGGTGTTTCATTGTGATTATATATAGCCAAGATTACCACTGAAAAGGCTGAGAACATCAGCTTGAAAAAGAAATCAACACCCTAATCTTTTTTCCGTATCTTTCTCTATACGATTACTACTTATTCAGCAGTTTAGAAAACCATTTGATGGACTCATTCGTAGAACACATAAAGAGGAGTAAAGTACACTTTGTATATTTTCTCGGTTCCATGAAACTTGCAAATCTTTTGAAGTCACTTAATGGTGGATCTTATTTTAAAGAACAACCTCTAATCGAACACCATCTTTTGATATTGTTTTTCGACCTTATTTCAGACTTTAAATAGGGGATTTCCTGACACATCTGGTGTATCTTTCAGCTATCTACATCCTAATTAGGTACTATGTAAAATTTGGAATTCATGTGGAGCATTATATATATATATATATATATATATATATATATATATATATATATATATATATATATATATATATATATATATATATATATATATATATATATACACATATAAATATATATATATATTGGCGTTATATTGATGAATTCATACAAAAGTTGATGACTTTGAATAAAAAAGGAAGAAATTCATTTTTAGATAGGTCCCCGAGATTACTTGGCATAGTACCAATTTTCAGATCTCTGTTCAGATCTAAATTCAAAGCTGCAGGTACTTATTTCCCTAAGGATAATCAAAGAAGCAGGGTATATGGTGCAGAATATCCACCCAGGTAGAATAAATGTAAAGCCAGGAAGTGAAATAGCTAAGTTCTCCATAAAACAAAGTAATGAACCCTTATTATAAATGATACATGAGGAGGGACTTAATATATCGCTTATTCATTGGGTATCGGAGACTGAGGGCGGTTTCAGCAAAAGGTGGTTACAATAAGTCTTACTCCTCCGATCAAAAACATGCTATAGTGATGATACTTATACTGCACATGCGCAATTAGACCATCTCCCACCAGGAAGACAGAAGATACATTCAAAATCCAATGCTATATTTACCGATAAAAAAATTTGTTTTTGAGGTATGAAAGTAATCTCTCCATGTTCCGTCATGCTTTCCAGACCAATTATATGAATTAATAAAAATATTTAGTTTGGAAGATTTTCGTTGACTTCTACGTGACATGGTTAGCATATTTCAAAGTCCGTGTGTCTATGTAGATTATGGTGTTCTGTCGTGATGCTGTCATTTTGGAATGTATGCGCTTTTTAAAATCAATTTTCTAAAAAAAAAAGTTTTAAAATGCCTTTCGAGAAACACAAGGTCGCAGATCACATTCAATGGAATATAACAAATATGCAGTTTTGTACGATAAATACATGTTTAATAAAAGTTTGCATCATTGGACATTGTCCCATTCTTACAGTCTAAGACTGAAATATGGAAAGATTGAATAGCAACTGTAACATCTGCACATTGACTAAATGTGGCTCTATGTTATAGGCATCAACAAACAAAACTCAATGACTTGTATTCGATAAATAAATAGGTAATACTATAATATTATCAAAAAGCAATACACATTTTCAGAATACTATGCTCATTGAAACAAGAAGTAAAAGTTGATTCGTGAAATCTAATGTATTTTAACAACCGGCTCTGATTAGTGTTGTTACCACCCACAATCAGATAAAAGGGTCAGTTGCAACATTTGACTCTTTCCACCCCCCAAAAATATTGTGAGCGATATGTCTTATCAAATAATCCTCAAATTGTATAGGTAATTAGCAGACAGGCGCGAGTTTAATATATCAAATAGGTAGGTTTAGTCCAAAGTCTCTGAGTAGGTGGGAGAAATGCAAAAAGTCCTGCAACCATTTCCCCTACTTGTCTCAGCTTAAGGCCATAAAATTTTGAATGTAATTTCTGAAGATTTTGGGAGGGAATATTTGATCGAGTAAGCCATGGTAAATCGGCTCGTTTTTATCGATGCTCAAAAACATCTGGAGTATCAGAGACTTTTCTATGGGTACCCTCATCAGCACGTATTTTCTTTAGGCCAGAGAAGTTTTTTTTTACACCTAATTGGATAGTGAGCTGAGAGAGAGAAAGAGAGCAAGAGGGAGAGAGAGAGAGAGAGAGAAAGAAATGTAGCAAAGAATATCCTTTATTTGGTTAGTATCTTCAGCCATACAGCATTGCAGTAATGTGTGCTCAGAGCTGAATCTCTCCACACCTAGACAAGTGATCTGCTATTGAAGTATAACCACGAAAGCCCATTCTGAGAAGCATTCACCATGAAATAAATATAAATGATGTTAATGCCTGAACGGGTTGAAAGGGCTTTTTCGCTGGCACAGAACACAATTATTCAAAAAGGAATTGCACGTAGTTCCAATGTACGTGTTAGCATCTACATAATTGTGACGACTTTCACCGAAACTTTATAAAAGCTTATAAATATTCTACATCTTCACTACCCAACAACTTAAATGTATTTTTCTATAATAATAAAATAATAATCATTATGAAAATGTATGAGATACTGTCAGTTTATTTATACGGTTGATAATCGAGTATACACGCCAGACGAGTTGACAAAAGCCGGTGCAATTCTACCATGCATGTAAAGATCCAAACTCCGTTCTGTTCTTACATAACATTTATAGATTATGAATACTGTGAGCCATTCTAGCCAGGAAGCCGAGACCGTCGTTGAATAAATATTTGTACGTTTTAATGAAGGACAACGGAGTATGAAGGGCATGATTTATTTGAACTATCTTCTGCGTCAGTTATATAACAAGACAAAATTTGGTTTAATTGAAAGAAGGATACGTGGAAAATTGTTTGATAAACAACAGAAAATATTTTTACAACAATACCAAATTACATAAAATTGAGAGAAAAAATTTAGCAACACCATCTTGTTTATTTTACACTGAAAAATTTCAACGATTTTTTTCTCCAATAATTTAAAATGGAATATCACTGTCTTCATATTTAATTCATCTGATATGCCTACCAGATCCGGCATTTACCTTGGAAATTCTTCAATTTTCAACCAACATATCAAATGAGTGCCGTGGACATTATTTAACCATCAATTTCGTTTATATTTCCTTTCAACGTCTGTTGATGGACATGCACCTCCCCAAAGAATCGCCAGACCTCTCTGCTGTGGACGTCGCCCGATTGGCAAGTTGTTGGCTACATTTTCCTATTTGACCCCATAAGCAAATATTTTCGTATCGTAATGCGCAATTCAAACGAGCCAAATGTTCACTGTCACCTAGTTCATATGAATTGATTTTTTCCTGTGATTTTATGGTTAGTAATGTACAACTTTGAGCCAAACAAGGAGGAGATACGTTATAAAAAGTTACCATTTTTTTAAATAATTTATTTTTGTACGTTCACATCATAAGTATCATCATGATTGTCAGCCTTTCAGCACCCGTCGTTGGACATAGACCTTCCCCAGGATTCGCCAGAATTCTCTATCATGGACGTCACAGAGACGGTACTCTCTGAACTTGTCTAGTTCGTCACGTCATCTTGATTTCTGCAAGCAACAGTTTTGCATATGATCTCTTGGGATCCACGTTGCGAATCGTCATGTCCAACAAGTATCTGGCATGCTACATGCAGCATAACAAACCCATCGCCATTTTAGCTTTCTGATAAATCCTATCACAACTCTGACTCTTGTTTCTTCCCTAATGTAGCATATCGTCTTATGATCTCTCGATGTGATGTAGAGCATGTTTCTCTCATGTGCACGTTACATGGTTCTCAGTTTGGAGGACAATCTTCTTCGTTAGGTTCCATGTTACAGCTCCATAGGGAAACCAATCGCTTGACACAAGCCACAAGGGACCGAGTATAATACGATCAACTGGTTCATGGGATGATTTAATTATTTGAGGTTTAGTGTTATGCTTATTGATGAAGTAAGAGGAAGATGACAATCGTGACTTTGTTTGGGGAGCGTGGGTTTGTATAAAAGAAGGATTATATATGAAATAAAATCACGCAACATATTCCATTAACTTAGATACAAGTTGAAACATATCAAATGCACCCGCCAACACCAAATGCAGGCGTATTCATGGAGATCAATCTTGTATTAAAGTAAATTTCTCATGAAGATTGAACGAGATGCATTCCTGAACAGAAACACTGACAACATAAGTAAGGTTTTTCGTTTAATGATACCTTTTTGAAATCGGAATATGAAACAAAAAAAATGGATTTTCCGGAAGGCTCAATATAGATTGATGGTAGAGAGAGAGAGAGAGAGAGAGAGAGAGAGAGAGAGAGAGAGAGAGAGAGAGAGGGGCTAGGGGAGTGGGAGAGTGAAAGACTGGTGAAACGAGAAAGAAAGAGAGAGAAGAAAGGATGGAGAAGTATAGAGAAGGGGTAAGGGGTTAGAGAAAGAGGAATATGAAGGTGAAAGATATGGATCAAAGAAGGAGAAGGGAGGAGAAAGAGAGAGAGAGAGAGATAGAGGAAGAGAGAGAAAGAGAGAAAAATCGAAAGATTAGGAGAGAGAGGGTGTGAAAGGAATAGAGAATGAGAGAAAGTGGGAAGAACTGATGAGAGAAGAAGTTGATAAAAAGGAGAAAGGGTGACAAAATATCTGACATATCATACATAAATTCTGATTGTATTCTGACTTCATTATCCATTTCATTGGTGGTAAAATGAGTTCTTACACCACCATATCAGCCATAAACGAATGGAATAGATTAAGTGGGTGATTTTGATAATATTCTTGGGAGGATATACAATAAGATAGAGTAATAGCGGGAGAAAAATTGTTTATTCCTGGAATAGAGGAAACAACCTGTTTTTCATCCTCTAACATAAGCTTCTCTGTATTTGAGAGAAACATGGCCTCTCAATATAGCCGAAATATTTCCATTAATGTAAATTCAGCTAAAAAAATCAGCTACTTACAACATTCAAGGCGACAGGCTTCTCAATCCACCTCCACAGGTACCTTTCAGATCCTATTGAATAAATATAAATATCGAAGATTGCGAATGGTTCTATTCTTTTTTTTATATTTTACGCGTAAAAGTTAGTTTGTTTATACATCTTTGTTCCAGTGCTCCTGGCCATACCGTTTTGTTTCCAAACTTGAACATTGTCATCAGTCCTTCTCCAGAATCTACATGTTTTTGAATATTTGTTTTTACTGTATTTTAAATGTTTTCCAAACGCCAGTGATATCATGAATAATATATAGTCCAACCATATTTATTTTTTGATGGATTGTTTTTTACATGACTTCATATTTGGAGGCAACAATTGTCCAATTATTGAACGTGATGGAGAGTTAAATTGAATGTTTATTCCTTCTCAGAGTTTTTGTCTGAGTAGTGCGCTGATCCATTCGGGGTATTTGCTAAAGTTTTGATGAAGACATTTCAAATAAGTGTTTGATATAAGAGCCTGCTACATTTGTACGAAGAAATGTGTTTCTAATGAACCTTCTAATTAATTACATTTGAAGGATTAGTATTGTGGCATAAACTTCTTTGAGGTATCAAATTCAGCATTCATCTGAACTTTTGGGGTCAGAATTTGTTTTCAGATATAAATATAATGATTACATACACATGGAGATGTATAATATGTTCGCTTAGAATAGGAAATGTTGAGCCATTTGTGATCCAAACTTCAGTAGCTATCACATCAATGATATTTCGACGATATTTTTCCACCGATATTCTGGAGTCCAGACACAGCTTTTTCATCTGTGCAGGTGAGTTTTGTCGAAAATTTAATATTATCCCTGACATCGAAATCATTTTCCACCTTGTTTCAAAAACTATCCTTTTTATGAATACACCGTAACGAGACAGGATTATAATGAGATAACTGTTCTATAGACATCAACTTATCCCATAGATGTGTTGAAACCGGTTTTTATTGGAATAAACTCGTCAATGAATGGACGGGAACATATATGATAATACTACTTCTTAACTTATCTTCGTATTTGAATATATGTATGTTGTAAAATGTTGACGTAAAAGAAGATTTTATTGAAATGTTAAGACGATGACGCGATGGACATTGAATTTAAAATTTGAATTATTATATAAGAACAATTCACACGTGACTGATTTCCACTATTATATATATATATATATATATATATATATATATATGTGTGTGTGTGTGTGTATTGGTGTATGAATCATGAATTGTGTTGTATTATATAGAAACTTATCTGAAACGATTTCCCATCGTTCCACGCTCAATATACTACTCAATTTAAACATTATAAATAGAATAAACAATAAAAGAAGATGGGACTGCTACAAAAACTGAACTTGCTATCGATAGGTAGCTGCTTCGAAGTAGCGATGCACTCGACATTATGCAAAACAGTCCGCCGATAATGCAAATGACGAATAACTACTTTCAACCCAAATATTCATCACGTTTATTCTCGGTCTTTTTCCTCTCTGTATGTATTTGGGAAATGGACATTGTTTGGTCTGATAGAGTGAATTATAAATCGTGTTTTATGTAGAAATTTATCTGAAATAATTTCTACGTTGTAGTGGCTACCTATCGGTGGCAGATTCAATTCCAGCAACATTCCTATTTTCCTTATTTTTAAAATTCTATTTTAATCGTCTATATTGAATTATGTATTAACCGTGTAACGACGAGAAATTGTTCCAGATAAACTCGACATACATAACTTTGACAACATAAATAGAAAAAAGCTCATCATTTCATGTGATAAAATAGTCAACTACTTGCAACCTGAACAGTTAATAACGAAATTTCGAAAGAACAAATTGCTGTAAGAAGGAAACAATACAAAATCACTTTGTCCAATTAAAAAGAAAATAACATACGCACATAAATATATATATAGTTTAGAAAGCTTTACAGCTTTAAACACTAAACATTAGAATACTTCTTCGAAATTTTAGTGTGTCAAAGCAATGTATGTAATTTTCTAAAGTGTTTTTCGCTCGTTTTCCATATACTTTTTTTTTTTTTATTATGGTACCATATGAGAATTTGCTCTTTTTCGGATAATTTACCATGTAACCGTTGTAGAGATTCTAAAAACAAAACAGTTATGTTAATGTGGCACCCTAGCAGTGTGGCTCAGACACAACCTCCCTTTCAGCTATGAATTTAATTTATAGCCCATGTCATACATGTAGTTTTTTTTCACATAAAGTTTTATCATAATACAGTATTGATAGACCCTATTTTACGCTACATATCATTCAATCTTTCAAAACAAAGCTTACTTATGTAGGTTAAAAACGTATTTAACGATGAGGGATCAATGAGTATACAAACGGATACGCTGTTTGAGTCACTTTTATTGTGTGTTCACCCCTGTGAATATCAAATCCTTTGTATCGGTTCTAATCTGAGACTGCATTCAAACCAAATTATATATATATATATATATATATATATATATATATATATATATATATATATATATTCTAGCAGGGATACCCAGTGTCACCCAGGGATAAAATACTCAGCATTTCACATAACACAAAAAGTGTGTCATTAACTACCAGAGCTCATCCATGACTCCGATTTGAGTTGTTTACTGAATGTAGCAGAAACTGTATAATGTTTTCCAGACGAAATGATTGGTCATTTTTATCTGTTGATAGCTCTAATACTCTATGGCTGATATTCAATTTACTCCTATTCACTTCTAATGTGCCTTCTCGGTCTCTGAGTGAAAATGCATTAGGATCAATAAATGAAATACAATGCATAATCTTAAACGTTTCTATTAAGTCTAATATAATATAACTCTTGAATATTCCTATCACTCTCCCTTTTTTCTTCTCTTTTGACTCTTGCACAAATTTAGTTTCCATCCTTTTTCATGTAAGGTGGACGGCTTTGAAATATTCAGATTAAGTCCAATATGAAATAAATTATTTCGAAGAATTTTTCCACTTAAATTTTGTTAAGATACAGTTTCATGTTTTTTGAAAGATGATTTTGGACGGTCATACAGTAGATAGAAACATAGCTTCTAGTGAAGCATCATAGTTACATCGTTAATAAAAACTCCGAATCAATAATTTTCCTCTTATATCTAATAATATTATGTAAGGTCTTTGTCTTAGAATTATAATACGTAGTATGAAATACCACCCATATACGATACGTTATGATAATACCCCTAAAAAAATGAAATAACTCATATAATTACACGCCGCTAAAAATGATAAAATGAAGCTGTATATCATAGAATATCATATCTTAAGAAGAGATGGTGTTTGATCAACAATGTCGGGGAATCATATTGATATATATTTTTTGATTTTAAATCCTCGAAACGGTAGCATGATAGAGAACTAATGATAATGACAAGAAAAATTCACACAGTATCAAAATATCTAATTCTATGAAAAACATAAAACATATTGAATAAAGAAAAACTAAATTACATCGTCTGAAACAACGTAAATCTAAAAAAAAAGTTTTTTAGTTCATATTTAGAATTTGAAGCTGTTGAATGACTCTCTTATTCTCTCTTTCCCCCTCTTTCTTCAGGATTCTGTGCAAAATAACTTCTGGCGAATCGCCTGAAGAAACCCAAACATGCATAAACGTATTTGTGTAGCAAATCATTACTTCATTATATTTAAATCTTACTCTAAAGCAAGGTAATGTTTAATGTTGACTGTATTATGAAATAAACCCATCACACTTAGTATTATATCATACTGCATTCCTGATTTGTATTGTATGTACATATATGTTTGTATTGTGGATGTGAAAGGATCCGACAGAATGTGAAGAGTAGATACTGAATGAAAAATCTCAGCAGAGAGGTGTTACAACTCAAAGTTTCGAAAAAGATGGTTGCACCCCGTGAAAATGCATCAAACAATACCCACAGAATAATATAAAACATGATATGTAACACTTATCTCTCTAAATCTCTATGATATTATCATATGTATCAAAATGGATGACAGTTTCATAGGTGCTCCGGTAAAAAGGGTATTTATGGACATTTGTCGATTTTATTCAATTTGAACTTTTTTTTAGTCTGAGGAAAGATTTTGTCTTTACCAATATTTTTTCAAAGATGGATTGGAAAGATATTATGTTCTTTGATTTGACGCTTGTTTGGCTCAGTTTATTCCACATGGTGATGACCCTGATAACCTTGAAGCATCCATTTGCTTTTTTTCTGCACCCTGCACCTGCAGCTTGCAGCTATCCCCCTGCATTTGTTTGCTAGGTATTCGCTAAGTTTGCTCATAAACACACACACTCACACACACACACACACACACACACACACACACACACACACACATATATATATATATATATATATATATATATATATATATATATATTTCATGTTGAATGTATCGAGCACTTTCTGAAGTAATCCCATCAAACATCGTATTATATTATATCATATTGAATTCCCGATTTGTATATTTATAGCGTAGTGTTTAAAGCAGTAAAGCTTTCTGTATATATATTGTCTAAGAAGTTTTATAGGTTTAAACACTGAGCATAAAAAACCTTTTCATTTTTTTATGTCACTTCAGACACTTGTTTCCAAATATCTGTTAATACAATTTCCTCCACTGCTTTCTTTCAAACATAATTTGTAATCATGGTACTATGTGTGAGTCTTCTTAGGTTGGGCTCATCAGTTGTTTATATATATATATATATATATATATATATATATATATATATATATATACACTCACACACAGATATATATATATATACATATATACATATATATACATATATATATATACATATGTATACATATATATATATATATATACACACACACACACACACACACACACACATATATATATATATATATATACGTATATGTTCTTTGTATTTATTCCTTTTAATCAAACTGAAGCTGTCTCCATCAGCGTCTTACTTAATTCTCCATTGCCCCCAAATTGATGCTCCAAGCGGAAAGTAAACGAGCAAAAAGTCCTTTATTGAGAAGTCTTAATATCTTAAGAGTTAACACATGAGGTTCTCCCACGTTGAACGAAAAGGTGCCTTGCATTCAGTGGGAAGGAAGAGACTGATCCTCTTAGGTAGAGTGAGAATGCGTGACTAGTATATTGGAAATATATCTATGTATCACCGTCGCTAGCAGAAGAGAACTATTCAGGAAATCGGATCTGCATCATGTTTAACACATGGTGACTCACTCTATTATATACAAACTCACTTCGAGCGAGTTGATATCCTGAAGATAACAGCGAAGCGAAAAAGCGGTTAAAAGTTGCGATCAGTCGGGAAGCAGTGATCTACATCACAAAGAAAAATAGAAAAGTATGTGCCAATGAGAAAGAGACAGTAAGGAAAAGAGTGGAGGAGAGTGAAAAAAGGTAGAAAAAAGACTGGAGAAAGTTGGATAAAGTAAGAGCATCAAGGTACAAATGATTTGGCAGCAGGATGGAAGAAAAATAATGAGGAACTCAAGAATAATTAATCCATTCGTGATCAAACTTTGTACATCAGGTTATAAAGTAAACTGAGTAAATATTAATAAAGTTTATGAAGTTCATGAAATGCAGATATGTTTATTCACTTTAAACTTTTTATGCTGAATGTTTGAATTAATTTGAAGTATGGATTTTTACAATTGAAGGGGAGTCTAGCCGATATATCTATCTATATATCAATCTATCCATCTATCTATCTATCTCTCTGTCTGTCTGTCTGTCTGTCTGTCTCTCTCTCTCTCTCTCT
>OY735199.1:3313730-3411230 GCA_963457665.1 Thysanoteuthis rhombus | reverse complement strand
CTTGTTAATGACAGTTCCATTTTCGCTGAATGTTGTCCTTGTTGGTTGCAATAAGTTAACAGCTGCAATACCAAAATGTATACTCTTACTTTTTTAAGCCTCTGAGTCGCCTTCAACGTAGTGTCCATCACGAAAGCTAGACATCTCCTCCACTGCGTCTGGCATCCTCTGATAGGAGTCGAGTCTGGGTGTAATGTGAAGTATCCACTGCTTTGATCATCAAACTGACAGAGTATGCACAGCTTCCAGTTAATTGTTTATTGAAATTGTTGTTCTGTTCCAAATAGACAAAGCTGAGGTATCTTGCTCAAGATGTTCTAAAATATGAAGTTATTTTCTGTCCCCTGTACGAAACTACAGCTTCGATGTTTCTTGGGTACTTCTCCTCAGTGCTTCAAATTTAGCTATTCAGACAGGCAAAAGTCAAAGGAGATAATTTATAGACAGTATGAAGAGAGATCTATCAATCGTTGGTTTTTGTTTTTTATTAGGTTTCACGAGAACCACGATTCAAAAAAACTTATCAGACCCTGTGTACTAACTTATATATTTGGCAACCATCAACTTCATACAATTGCTAGTTGTTCGTGATGCACGCATGTGCGCAGAGATACTCAGAGATTTTTTCTAGTCGCAGTTAGATTCTAGTTAGATGCTTTTGAAAACCAGAGATTGATATTTAATTTTCACTCTAAGAATATTGGCTTAGGAAAGGAATCACTATTTGTGAGTGTACACGCAAAAGAAGTGTTGCACAGACTTTTGTTATCTTATTATTTATTCATCTGATGGATACATGGAACGAAAACCAATCCTTAATGATATACATGAATTCAAGACACGTCAGGCTTTTCCTTGAAACTATTATCCGTTGCCAGCGCAACCGTTACCTGTGTAATTTTTCCTCTGCGTTTGCCAGCCAAAAATGGCAGCTTGTCCAGAGACACCATCTCACAAGAAAGTTTTCAGTTTCCCTCCTACGGAAATTAAAACGCCACGAAGCCCTACATATGTCACCAATTGTGGATTTTTCATTTTCTCTCGCTAGGTTCGGTTTGACTCGGTCAGCTCGAGCTGGTTGATCTGTAGTCGAAAAACGAAAGGTACAGTTGTAAAAGTATAATAAGAGCAGAGGACGACGACTCGAATACAAAAATGTTGCATTTTCATCTATACCTTGGCAAAAAGGCCAGGAATGTCTTTGATCTCAGGGATTGGTATTTGTAATTGAATATTTTAAGTCTTGTTGGAAAGGTAGGTCTGCTGGCACCCCCGAGGTGTTTTCGCCACACACTTTCTCTCTATCCTTGAAGTGTCTATTTTCATGATTTTGCCTGTCACTAAGGTGAAATCAGGATTTATTTTTAGCGCTATGTTACGCATAGTGCTAACTCAAACATGACATCGAAAACATAGAAAATCAAATACATTTTGGAGTACGTAGCATAGTAAGACAAATAAAGATATTTTACGTACGATTCGGTCAATATTGAAATATATTGGGACAAATAAAAAAAAAAGCAGAAAAAAGGTTTAGAAATCCGTGTATATATATATATATATATATATATATATATATATATATATATATATAAATGACATTCAGAGGAAATCAGACACTTGAAAAGTACAAAAATATTACAAGATATTTAGCTTATACATCAATATATATATATATATATATATATATATATTGATGTATATATATATATATATATATTGATGTATAAGCTATATATATATATATATATATATATATATATTGATTGATTGATTGATTGATTGATGTATAAGCTAAATATCTCGTAATATTTTTGTACTTTTTGAGTGTCTAATTTATGATTTCCTCTATCCCCAGCCTAGAAGAAATGTCTAATTGGGTTCATTCCGACCCTATTTTACACTTAGTGTGAACTGGAATCTGGGCACCAAAAAAATCACATAACTTTTGAGATAAACAACATGTAGGGCTAAACAAACACACTTTCCCTTAAAATTCTGACCCAACGAATTTATAAAACAGAAAGTTGATATAGTATTAACGCTCCGCTCATATCTCAAGATTCCAAGACCTGGAGCAAAACTATCTCTCCATCAAACTCTTCATCAAATTCCAGATGCTGAGTGTGCATGATGGTCTGTGCCAGTTCCCTATTCACTCGGTTCACCCGACGGCTTTTTTGTCAAGACAAACAAGGTCACCATCCTTCACTCTCTGCTTGAGGACTGGGATAAGGTTGTGACCTACCATAAGGATGATCTCTTCATACAGTATGGCAACACTGGAGACGTGTCAGGGAGCAGTGGCGTGTGCTGACGGGAATTCCTCAACTCAATCAATAGCAATAGCAAAAGTTAGTGGTAAGGCTAAAATTCCCGAGAGCCAGGAGGCTGTCCGATTGCTGTCGTAGACCATGAGAAGCGGATCACACAGCTGATTCTTGTTTAGCCCATTATGATATACTCAAAAAGTTAGGTCTCTTCGATGTCCTGTTTTAGTTCGCTCTAGCAATAATATTGGATTGAAAATGACACCCAGAGGATATCATTTGTCATAGTCAGAAATTAAACATTCTAAAGAAGAAGAAAAATTCGGGGGCCGGAAAAGATCCAGGGGTGCCCTTGTACCAATATTCCGACTGGAAGTCATCAGATCCCACTGGTGTGAGAACTCAACGACAGCAACAACAACAACAACAACAACAGCAACAACAACAACAATAATGATAATAATAATAATAATAATAAAATGAGAGTAAAAGTAAAAAACAAAAATAATACAATAATGATAACATGAGGAACAATGACAACAACAATAATGACAACCACAAACTACTGTGGGACTTTGACATCCAAACTGACCACCTCATCCAGGCAAGAAGACTGGACTTAGTAATAGTAGACAAAAAAAGGAAGGCCTGCCAAATAGTAGACGTTGCTGTACCTGCAGACCATAGAGTAAAAAAGAAGGAGGGGGAAAAAAGGGAAAAATACCAGGACGTAGCAAGGGAGTTAAAGAAAATGTGGAACATGAAAACCAGGGTAGTACCAGTCATAGTGGGAGCACTAGGAACTGTCCCCAAAACGCTGAGGGAGAGACTGGAGGAGATCGGGATTAGGGGGAGGATAGAGACCGTACAGACCACAGCACTGCTGGGAACTGCACGGATACTGAGGAAGGTGCTAGAGATATAAGTACTGCAACGAATAGTAGCTCTGTTATGATATGCGAAAGAGGGAGGAGACGTTAGCTGAAGACCTGAGGAGACTTATTGTCACTCAGCCTTCAGCAATAACCACTGGGCAACCGGTGTGAAACTGTAAATCGCAGAATTACTGCGACCTATGAGTACTAGGAGAGGAGGGCTGGAGACTTGAGGAGACTTGCTGTCACTCAAACTCCAGCGGTTACCACCAGGCAACTGGTGTGAGATTCCAAATAATAATAATATTCCGGACAACAACAAGATTAGGGCATTTTAAAGGGAATTGAACTTCCGGACAACAACAAGATTAGGGCATTGACTGCACAAGACCGATACAAGTACCTAGGTGTCCTTGAATGTGACACGATAAAACGGGAAGAGATGAAAGAGAAGATTAAGAGGGAATACCTTAGAAGGATAAGGAAAATATTAGAAACCAAATTAAATAGCAGAAATCTAATAAAAGGAATGAACACCTGGGCTGTGTCAGTAGTTAGGTATACAGGACCATTCGTAGGATGGACAAAGGAAGAGCTCCAATCAATGGATAGGCGAACAAGGAAACTTATGACGATGCATAAAGCATTACACCCTAGGGATGATACAGATAGACTATACGTTAAGAGAAAAGAAGGTGGTAGGGGGCTCATCAGCATAGAAGATTGTGTCCAGAGAGCTAAAGTAGTCCTAGATAGATATGTGCAAACAAATAGTGAAGAAATCATAAAGAGCGCGAGGGATAGTGCAACAAACAAAGTAGAAAGCAATTGAACGGTACAGCAAACTAGAAAAGAAAAGTGGGAAGGGAAAAAATTGTACGGCGAGTTTAAAAGACAGATAAAAGATATAGCAGACGAGAAATCATGGACGTGGTTACGAAAGGGAAACCTTAAGAGAGAAACAGAATCGCTCATCATGGCAGCCCAAAACAAAAGCATAAGGACAAACTACATAAAAGCAAAAATCGACAGAACTCAGACAAACAGCAAATGCCGCATGTGCGGTGAAAGAGATGAGACAGTAAACCACATAACTAGTGAATGTAGTCAACTCGCCCAGAAGGAGTATAAGCATAGACACGATAGAGTAGCAACGATGATACACTGGGAACTAAGTAAACAAATGGGATTCAACCATGGGGAAAAGTGGTATCAGCACAAGCCAGAGGCAGTTTTGGAGAATGACAACCACAAACTACTGTGGGACTTTGACATCCAAACTGACCACCTCATCCAGGCAAGAAGGCCGGACTTAGTAATAGTAGACAAAAAAAGGAAGGCCTGCCAAATAATAGACGTTGCTGTGCCTGCAGACCATAGAGTAAAAAAGAAGGAGGGGGAAAAAAGGGAAAAATACCAGGACCTAGCAAGGGAGTTGAAGAAAATGTGGAACATGAAAACCAGGGTAGTACCGGTCATAGTGGGAGCACTAGGAACTGTCCCCAAAACGCTGAGGGAGAGACTGGAGGAGATCGGGATTAGGGGAAGGATAGAGACCGTACAGACCACAGCACTGCTGGGAACTGCACGGGTACTGAGGAAGGTGCTAGAGATATAAGTACTGCAACGAATCGTAGCTCTGTCATGATATGCGAAAGAGAGAGGAGACGTTAGCTGAAGACCTGAGGAGACTTATTGTCACTCAGCCTTCAGCGATAACCACTGGGCAACCGGTGTGAAACTGTAAATCGCAGAATTACTGCGACCTATGAGTACTAGGAGAGGAGGGCTGGAGACTTGAGGAGACTTGCTGTCACTCAAACTCCAGCGGTTACCACCAGACAACTGGTGTGAGATTCCAAATAATAATAATAATAATAATAATAATAAAATGAGAGTAAAAGTAAAAAAACAAAAATAATACAATAATGATAACATGAGGAACAATAACAATAACAACAATAATAATAATGATAATAATAATAATAATAATAATGATAATAATAATAATAATGATAATAATAATAAGATGAAGATGAAGAAGAAGAAGAAGAAGAAAATATCATCATCATTATTATTATCATCATTAGCAATTTCACACCAGTTGTCCGTTGGTTACCGCTGGAGGTTGAGTGACGGCAACTCTTCCAAAGTCTCCCATCCACACTCCACAGATCCTAGCCGTAATGTGATTTGTAAAGTCTCAATCCTTCCTTTTATCCCGAATTCCTGCAAACTCGCCCTCAATGTCTTTGGCACACTTCCGACGGCGCCAATTATTACTAGTACTAACTACCCTGACTTTCATGTTCCATACCTTCCTCAGTTCTCTTGCCAGATCCCGGTATTTTCCAGTTTTCCACTCTCTTCCCTCTTTACTCCGTGGTCTTTAGGTACGGTCACGTCTATTATTTAGCAGGTTTTCCTCTTCTTGACCACGATTACCAGGTCCAATCTCTTCACTTGAATCAGGTGGTCCGTTTAGGTGTTTAAGTTCCAAAGTAATTTGTGATTTTCATCCTCGAGGGATGTCTCCGGTTTGTGCTGGTACCACTTATCCATAGGGTTAAATCCTATTTGTTTACTCAGTTACTAGTGTATCACTGTTGCTACTCTATCGTGTATATGCTTATACTCCTTCTGGGCTAATCGTCCACATTCACTGATTATGTAGTTTACGGTCTCATCTCTTTCCCCATACAGGCAGCACTTGCTGTTTGTGTTCTGTCGATTTTTGTATTGATATAGTTTGTTCTGGTGCATTTGTTTTGAGCTGCCATGATGAGCGATTCCGTTTCTCCCCTCAGGTTTCCTTTTCATAGCCATGTCCATGATCTCTCGTCAGCCACATTCTGTATCCGTCTTATAAATTCTTCGTATGATTTTTTTCTGTTCCAATTTTTCTTTCCTTGTTTGCCGTGCTGCCTCATTATTTTCTACTTTTTGGTTGTTTTTTGCGCTACTTCAGGCATCTTTTTTAATGTTTTCACTGTTTACACACACTTCTTTAGATCTACTTTGGCCCCCTGGACACAGTCCTCTATGCTGATAAGCCCTCTGTCGCCTTTTTTTCTCTTCACGTATCGTCTATCCGTGTCCTCTCTGGGGTGTGAGACTTTATGCATTGTCATAATCTTCCTTGTTCACTGGTCCATTGATTAGAGTTTTTCCTTTGTCCATTTAAAGAATGGTCCTGTGTATCGTACTATCGATGCAGACCATGTGTTCATTGCTTTTATTAAGTTTCTTCTGTTTAGTTTGGTCTTTAATATTTTCCTTATCATTGTAATGTATTCTTTTTTTATTTTCTCCTTCTTTTTTCCCATTTTATCAAGTCACATTCGAGAACTCCCAGGTATTTGTATTGGTCTTATGTGGTCAGTGCTCTGATCTTCCTGCTACCCGGGAGTTCGATTCCTTCTGCCGTTGCGAGCCTTCCTCTGTGCATTACCATAATCCATCCCAATGTCATCACTGTATTCTTTCACTCTGAACAGCGTCTCAAGCTCTTTTCTGTTTTATGCAAATAATTTTAAGTCGTCCACGTACATTGGTGGTTGACTTTTCCCTCTGTTTTGGTGAATTGGTATCTTTTGCAGTTTTTTCAAGATTCTATTGAGCGGTATCGTAGAACAAATAGCAATGGAGACAGTAAGTCTCCTTAAAAGATTCCCCTTTTTATACTTACCTCTGCTAAGTTTTCTCCTGTGGCTGTCAAGTCTACGTTCCAGTTTTCCAAGGCGATGTCTCACCACTGGTTCACTGATCATTCTGAGGTGTTCAAGTATCTAGCTGTGTGAAATCATGTCGTATGCTTTTTAATAGTCTATCCATCCCATTGTAATATTCCTCTCCCTTTTTCTAACTTCTTTCAAGATCATCTGGTCGATGCAGAACAAGTCATTCACCCCCTTGGTTTTCTCCTGCATCCCTTCTGTTCTTCTGGTAATAGTCCTCTTCTTTCCATGGTTATGTACATTCTCTCCGCTATTCGTCCAGTCAGGATTTTCCACATGAGTGATAAGCACGTGATTGTTGTTGTTGTTGTTGTTAAAATTGTTTTATTATTATTATTATTATTATTATTATTATTATTATTATTATTATTATTATTTAAAAAAAAAAGAAGAAAGATGGAGCATCTAGGTCGTCATAGAGCCTTAAATGGTTGGTGAACTCCGAATAATGCCCCAAATAGCACAGGTGAGATTAGATGAAGCAACAATTCCAGGAAGAAAACCAAAGTTTTGCTTGGATCAGTGAGGACGCTGGGAAGGATGGTTGAAAATTAAGGAGACTTATCAGATATATATACCATTGACGTGCAAATAATCAATATTTAAGGAAACTGGTTAATACTTTATTATAATTCAGAAAGTTCTATGTTTATACAGTAAAAATTTGAGTTCTATAATTCATTGATTAATATAATATTTATGTAAACTATCCTGGTGTCTATTCAAATAAACCAATAAGTGGCTTGATCATGTATTTCTTCAAAGTTTATAAAATCATTATACGTAGGATCATGATTAGCTTAGAAAAGAGTTGTGGGAATATATATTAGAAACTTATCGGTGATATCAGTTAGCAATAAGCAACTTCTGGATGATACTCGTAACCGTTCTTAAT
This sequence comes from Thysanoteuthis rhombus, assembly GCA_963457665.1. NCBI lineage: Eukaryota > Metazoa > Mollusca > Cephalopoda > Oegopsida > Thysanoteuthidae > Thysanoteuthis > Thysanoteuthis major. The sequence goes on along the minus strand of OY735199.1, from coordinate 3,403,453 downwards.
AACTTTTTGATATTGTTGTTTCTGTCTGAATATTCAATCACGTGAAATATTTGTGGATTCCATTTAATGTAATAAAAATCTAAAAGCATGTGATACGATAAAATTGTTCACTTCAGTTTGAATATTTACTGGTGCATAAAAGTACGGATAGTTTTTGGAATAGAGATGTTATTAGAACCTTTTTCTCCTGAAGCACGAATAGTCATAGCCAATTAACAATAAATACTGGCTGTATAACATGTGAATGTAAAATCATCTGATCGCTTACATTCAAACACAAATGATCCTGAGAGAATGGACTTAGTTACAAATGGGAATTAATGCAAAGCCCAGGGGAATTCTTTTCTTTTTCACGTTTCTGTGAATATTTGATGACCCTCAGGGCACAAACAATTGGGGAAAGAAATATTTATCTATCTATCTATCTATCTATCTTAGATATTTGGTTAAAAAAAAATGTAGCTGTTTTTTAATTGTATTAGTGCGATCAGTTTTTTTTATCGTTCCCTTCTGTGTGTACATTCATAACACATTTCAAATCTAAGGATCTCCTCTTCCGGGTGTTGCTTGAATTTTTTGATCTAATTTATTTTTAATTCTTATCCGATATCAAAGCATGGATGAATAAAAGTGATTTCCATGTGATTTTATCCCAGAAGTGTGAAATCGGCCACTGTGCTGACGAAGTATCAACTGTGCTTCGGTTTTGAAGTCAGTTTCTGCAGCGTTGGTTTCAAAAATTTGATTCTGGTGATCCGGATTTCCAAGATGAGTTTGTGGTTGCAAGAAGAAACTCGACAATGACAAATTGATAAAACGAACATTTGGACTTTTAGAGCAAAGCTTGGGATGGCCTATTCAACATTCAGAAGACACCCGCCCCCCCCCCATTCATCTGGTTGTTTTATGGTGCTGTAATAGAGTAACTAATTAATGATTTTCGTCGTGATACATTGAAGATTGCAAACAATTTAGCCAACAGACAGAAAAAGGGCTTATTCTGCTGCAGAAGAGCACAAAACCTGACACTTCACAAAGCACCCTACCCTAACCTCCTTATTAAGCAACCCTGTGCCCTACTGATTACTCCAACCGGGTTTTCGGCTCCATGACCCTAGATTTTATAGTGATGGAATAAATTCACCGTCAGATCATTGGATACATAGGGTCAATTCTAATAGTGATTACTCTAACTAATAAAGTTGTGTTTTAGTCAGATTATGACGTCACAAACTTTGTGGTTCAAAAGAGCAATTCATTTCGTTCTAATTGGATATGTCGTCAGCTCTTTGCAAACGCTTAATATGTTCATCAAAAGGCTCGTGTGTATCGAATGAATACATTTGAAATGAATTAGAAGCTGATTAGAAATACAAATGGTCAATGGAGGAAAAACGTTTGAGGAATTTTTTGGGAAAAACTTTCTGTGAATGAAAAAATCCAATAAATAATTGATGACATCATATTCCTGAATGATGCAATTTTTTATACTTCTGCATCGTCAGTCCAGTTGTCGTCACATGTCTAACAACTCGAAATATTCAATCAAATTTGAAACAACTCAACCGCAGTAAATGAGCCACTGATATTGATCAAATCATTACGTGACACAGGTCGATGATTCTGAATTTAACTAGGGAATCGAAAGCGTGAAAGAAATTCTTGTCACGAAGAGCATCTCAAAATGAACCAGTCTATTGTGACTAAAACAGAAATTCCTTGAAACAAGGAAACAAAAAAAAAAATGATGCACAAATTTTTTTACTGCTCAACGGAGAAGACTTATATAGATCGAATGAACTTTTAGAAAAGGTCTTCCCATTTCTACGAGGAGGCTCTTGGCTGCGTACTTCAAGTGTTCATCTATAAATGTGTTTTTAAATATGTATTTATAAAAAAAAATGATAATTCAAACGAAATCCTCTTCATATCAGTAAATCTATGATGAAGAAGATTTCTCATGAATTTATATTATCACTTTCCTTTTTCATTTCAACACATCATATCATTCACAATGTTAACACGGATCGGTTTATCGACAAGCCCTACCGTTCACTTCCCACAGCTATGTTGTGTTTATTTATTAGATTTTAAAACTCTTCATTCCTTTGGTTTGACAGCTTTCATTGAAAGAACTGTCGATAAAATTCAACAAAACACATGATCATATAAAAAAAAAATGTGTGTCTGGTTACATTTTATGCAGCCAAATCTTGATCAATGAACCTCCTATATCAAAGTTAGTTTTATAAGTTGAAGATAATATGAAGAATTGATTTTAGTGTAAGAAGATCGAAAGGATTTATATATCCGTCAATCCATCGATGTACAAGGTGAGTATAGTTGCTTTTATTAGTGATTTACTTTCCTCCGACTCTTAGAATGAGTTTAAACTTAGGTAAACTAAGTAAATAACCATTCGAGAAGTTACTTCAGTGAGTAGAACGGGTGCAAGTTGTTGTAAGCACCAGCAAATCCAATGCAAGCAAAAGTTTAGTTTCGATTACTGAAGTGCATTGTACACACTTTACATACTTCTTGAATATTCCCAAAAAGAGCAACCTTGTTCTTTAATCGACTCAGTCAAATCTCACTAATATTTGAGCTTTTGGGCTCATTTTTGTCCGTGCTTCTTCCACACTACATCTACAAGGCCTATTGACCTAATATTTAGCTTTTAGACATAAAAATATCAACTCATGACAATTTGCGGTTGACATTAGGAACCATTTGATGTCACCACAGGTCAATTCTATCAAATCTTCAGTTCTAATCATTGGAAACAAATAGTACTTTGTGTCAGGCTCAAATCAATCATTCTTTCTCCCACATCCACGGAAAATCATCAACAGTATGGCATAATGTGTGCAGAACATCATCATCATCATCGGTCCTCTAGCGTCCGTAGGTCATGGGAGTCGTGGAACCTATACTCACTTAACTTATGTAGTTCGTCAAGCCATCTTATATTTTGCAGGACACAGTTCTGCATATGATATCAGGGGATCCATATTGAGTTATGATGTCAATCAGTTGCCTGCTATTGTTGTAACGTGACCAGCCCATTGTCATTTGGATTTTCTAATGTATTTTATGATATCCCTGACTCCTGTTTTTCTCTCAAATATGCTGCAAATTCACATGCGCACGATGCATGGTTCTCAATTTGGAGGTCAATATTTTGGTCAAGTTCCATGTTCATCTCTGTAGGTGCCTATCGGAAAAATGTACTGGTTGTGGACTCTTCTTTGAGAAAAAATAAATTTTACTTGGTCTTAAAGGTTTTGCAAGTTATATCATAATAGAGTTATACACACCTTTATTTGTAAGAGACATAATTGAGTATAGGTGTACTCTTTCTGTCTCTCTCTGTAGGCGTTTACTTTCTTTTCAATTCACAGCACAGTAGTGTTATCATGGATGGTAAATATACAGTAAAGTGCGTATTGCATTCAATAAAGTACAATGGAATGGTTGGTGTCAAACTTTAAAGCGAAGTATAGAGTTATTCGCTAAATCGAAATTTCGCAAGGGATTTTCTCTGAGTTCCCATGAAATTCGAGGGTCGACTGTTTCCTATCTTTTAGTTTTCATTACATGGAATTTTGTAAGCCATTAATAGTAATTTCTGACTATCATTTACTTTCATTTTAATTCATTTAATTGCTTTCGGGTTTAAATTCATTCTTTGGAAAAAACCCTGTCCTTTAAAAAATATCTTTACATCGGAAGTAAGCCTAAGTGTAATATGTAACATGAGTAAAATTTCCAAATACAAAGTGCTACTAAAAAATTCAGGAAATTTGAACAGCATGTGCAAAATAGAAGTAGTACAGACATTTGCCGGGGTACTGGTTTAAAGGTTAATACTTTAAAGGACACTGTAGAAGGACACTTTGAAGGACACTGTTGTTGGGGAAATTATTTTTCATGGTCAAATTCACTATACAAATCTTCAACATGGATCAGTGGGATCCTAACCATAACATATTAATGTGTGTACCTTACATAAATGAATCATGTCGCTGAACTGCTTACTTAAACCTAAAAGTTATCCAAAATTATCTAAAATAAGAAATCTACTATGTAAAATTATCTAAAGAAAAAAAAGATCTATTATCTAAATAATACCAGCACAACATCTAGGCATTGCTGGTCCAAAATGACGATATGGACCCTCTAAAAAACAATCTTTTGGAAACAACAAAGAAAAAACCTTTTTAAATGGTGACTATTGGTGTGCCCTAGGGACACAATCACGCATACGTGCGTGTGCACATACACACACACAAACATATATAAACATATAGACACAGTCACTCAAAGAGAGAAAAATCTATAGCCAACATGGCTGGTTGGTCGGACCATTTGTAGGGCTACGGTGATTCGATAATTACTTTACGCTTCGGATTTTTTCAGCCTATTGGGTATCAGCAATTTCTCAAACAAAGCCATTCATTAAATGTAAAACATTTCTATCCGGGAATGATTTTTGCAAAGCGATTATCAGTCCCTGTGGCACATATGTTTCAGATTAATTAGGCGACACAAGAAATTTTGAACGCATTAAATTATTAAATTATATGAAGCATACTTTTATTCAGATTGGTGCATTATTCATTAGGAACTAAATAATATCTGGAATAGTTTCAGTTGGAGGGAATCAGAATTTTCTTTCCTGACGGCGAAGATTTTTGGTTCTCAAAATAAAAATGAAAATATCAAAGTCAAAGCCTGTTGTTATCAATTTCTGTCTGTGAGGCATTTTAAGCTTTTTATTTTCATGTTTTTCCTTATCCACAATTAATCCATTTATTGCCAACGTACATTTAAGAAGGTGTAACGTCATATCTTTTTCATCACGTTGATTGAAAGAGTTGGAAAATAATGCAGGAAAATAATGAAAATGTTCATTGAATATTTCTATTAAATTTATTCCTGAAACATAAATCTTGTTAGGCAAAGAAGCTTAGGTGTAAATATTGACTTGGCGTAACAAAGACGACTGAAAAAAAATCCACGAAAAATAAAATAGGGCGCTGGATAGAGCAGAGATAAGCAACTCAAACTTGCGGACCATTCGCTATTGTAATGCTTGGATGGTGCCTCACTAGAGTGGTTAAGTTTAATGAATATCTAAAGATTTGGCGTCGGAATGGACAGAATAAAGAACTGTCTTTCTTTAACGACAAAATATGGTCCTTCTGAAGTGAATATCCGTATGAGTGTACATAAATTCATATGGCTATTTTAGTATCTCTAAGTGCTTTCCCCTCGGTGCACATAATTGCTCTTACCAATCTCTATTTCATTATATGCTCGTACCTTCTCATGCATATTTTATCGCTGAAAATCCATAGAGCGACTGCAGTGAATAACTTGCATCTCGTTGGTGAACCGTGGTCTATTATCTCTTAAATATTTCTGATTCTTGACAGCAAGAAATGTATTCGTGTTCGATGACGAAGATAATAAATCACTTTTTGATCCCAATTATGAGAAATCAGATTTCATTGCATTTGAAAGCATCGAGAGATACAATGGTTTTAATGTGTTGCCTTTCTAAATCATGAGGAAGATACAACAATTAGCATTAAAAGAAATTAATACTGATTTTTCGACTGTTCCCAATTTGTATTGACAGTGATCGAAACCAGGGCATCTGTTGATGCTATTTACCTCCCTCCGCTATCATTTCCCCAAACATAATTATCACTATCATGGTGATTCTCATCAAAATGACTTAGGAGAAATACGATTGGGATATCCGTGACTAGCATAAATGAATCATCGTTGCCCGCCTGTGAACCAGGGTTAGTTATCTTAAAATTATCTAAAATATTTTTTACATTATTGTTTTATCTAAAATTATCCCTGACATATCAGCAAAAGAGTAAGGCATTGTTGATTCAAAGTGGACTTACAAGCCAAACGAAGCAGTTGAAAAAATAATGGTCTACTCATGCAAATTTTCAAGTTTATAGCTCCCAAAATGTGACCAGAAGCTCCGAGACACAGATACACACATACCTGAACCCCCCCCACACACACACTTACACACACACACATATATATATATATATATATATATATATATATATGGAGAGGGAGAGAGAGAGAGAGAGAGAGAGAGAGAGAGAGAGAGAGGGAGAGGGGGGGAGAAGGATTCTCAAAGAGAGGAGAATTTGTTGTCCACTTTTTTCTGACGTAATGCATTTGAGATCTTGAAGCACTCAATGCTGATTAATTTTAAGCCATATTTCTGTTTATTTTTCCTGATGGGGCATTATAAGTAGTTTCTCCAATGTGAATACAAAACATTGAAATGTATTTGTTTGCAATGATAATGTTAAACGAACCTTTATCTAAAAATCTGGAGAAAAGTGACGTTTGCTGAAACTATGGCCATGAGTCGGAACTGACAAAGTTAGCTGAATTCTATCATTTGTACAAAGTTCAATTTATGTGAATAATATTTGACATTGGACTTGGTGCCTTGATGACATAGGGGATTATGTGCAATACCCATTGTGTAAAATGCCTGTTTTTCCAATCATTAGGCTCTAGACTTATTGATGTATTTCTGTGAGTGATCGGAATCCTACATTATTGTGTTAAATCATAGCAAGATCATTTTTTGCGGTTTTTTTCCAGTTATGTGTGTTTCTAATAATAAGATGCCCCTTCCTTTCCCATATCTCTGCATCTCTCCAAGTACACACACACACACACACACATGCAAGCGACCGCAAACACACCGACACACATACACATGCAGACACTACCACACACGTACACAGACACGCGCGCGCAAACACTCCCACACCTATACATGGGTATATGTTTACGTATTTTAATCATTTTAGCTGCCCACATTTTCAAATATTTGATGAAAATGCAATAAGAATCCATTCGATTTAAATACTATCGATATTTTTAAAATCAAAGTAAATTTACTGGTCTTTGGGTTCTTGATCCACCTAGTTCATTTGCTATGATTGAAGAAAATTGTCAGAAGATATGGAAATCGATTATCAATTATATATATATATATATATATATATATATAGATAGAGAGAGAGAGAGAGAGAGAGAGAGAGAGAGAGAGAGAGAGAGAGAGAGAGAGGGAGAAGGGTGAGAGAAAGAAGAGAGTGAACGAGGATGTATAAGTTTTGCTCCAATATCCACACCATTGTTCCACTCCGTTTTTTTGCCATCAGGATGCGTTCATCATCATCACCGAGTGGAAGTCGAAAGTGAATTAAGTCAACGTTCTGTAAACTGAATCATATTACTGGAAATAATAGAACGTTCATTAATCGATTGGGGCTAACATTATATCATAACATCTTACTATTATAGATATTCATAATATGACATCTGAAGAGAACGTCGTTTGTCGTGATTTGCTTTTGACCAATCAGATAAACTTGTTGAGGATGCTATCAAACTTCCATAGATTGATTAACATCGGATGGATACATCTCTCTTATGATCTTCCATAAAACTCACTAGCAAGGTTTCTAATGCCTTCTTCCTCACTTGGTTTACAGGCGATCAACAGAGAGATCACTAGACAGTCCCCTTTTGATCTTTAACGGTATCATTGTTTTCTGGTGTTTGCTATAAGATCTCAGTACCTTGTATTTTTCAGCCATCTTTAATATACCATAGTCATGCCCAAGATCACGTGACGAGATCCCAAGAGAGCGCAGTATATAATATTATGTCCAACGACAGACGATAAAAATAACTGCTACTGCTGCTGCTGAATATACCATGCCTTAATGTTGGTTGCCCGAGCCGATAGAAGGGCAATCAGCTTTGAGGCTTACACCACACGACGTCGTAAATCTCTGCAAAGAATACTTGTTTCCTCTCAGATCTGAGTTGTCTTGTTGATCTCCAGTTGGTGTTTTTGTTGCAAAGGGGATTTTCACCGGTTGGGGATGCCCATACCCATACACAGCCCTTCTCTTGTTACATCTGTGCTTCGGACTGACATCAGCACAGTTTACCTGCGTGCTCATGCTTTTTAAAAACTCTCATCTTTGTTTATTTGTTCAGACAATCGAATTCTTTTGCTTTTGCAGTTGTTTTTTTGTTGTTGTTGTTACTGTACTGTTTCGATCAATTCATTTTATGGCCTTCTTCAGGTGTGAAATTCGTGATAAATGAGAGGGTCCCTTTTTTTTTACAACGCAGGATAATTGCTAATTTACCAATCAAATCGGTTCGTTTTCTTTTTTATTTTCTCTTATGACGTTTTTGAATATCGTTACATACCACGAATTTCGCCGATATTTTCGCTAATAAGATTAAAGACAAAAGACTGCAACATTTTGCTGGAAGATATTTGATAGATTAAAATAGTAAAATAGAAAACGATGTTGAATAACATGAATGAAAAATGAAAAAATGATCCCTGGGAAATAAATTCAACGGTATTTAGTAATTTGTAGAATCAGAACTTTACATCCTGAAATTTTATGTGTTATGCAACAAAGGAACGATTCTATCTTCTATTGAAAAAATATCATAGTTATAAGATTTTGTTAGATTTTAGATTCGATTAATTTTGAAAAATAGTTTCCTGGTCAAATCAAATTGAATAAAGTTATATTAATACAACTAGACCTTTGTATTTTCATATAAAAGATGAGACTTGATTGGTCTGTTTATAGCACTTATATATGTTGAGAAATGTTTCAGGAAGAATTAGAGTTGATACTTATATCAAGAACGATGTAACTTCGAAAACCTTTCAAAGAAAATAATCATTTTTATGTAAATCATAACATAAAATATAAAATCATGATAAAATTTTGGAGGTGGTTCACATAAGAATAGAAATGCTTTTTTGTGAGTTATGTAAATCTCTACCGATAAAGGTTTCGTATGAGTCTAAATCTATAATTCATAATCGAAAATTAGCACATGTATCCAAATGAAAGAATTTATCTTCCTGACTAAATCTAATTTAATGAGCAGTGCAACTGTTTTGGTTTTTCTGTCCGTGAAATTGTTTTTTTCTTCTGATTCCTTTTTTGGGGGGTAGAGGGTTTGGCTGATGAAAATATATCCTACCAACAATTTGAAACCAATGACTCTTCAACTAGAATAGATTTCCTCCTTTTTTCTTGAAAAAAAGTTTGGTGGAAATTCAAATACTTCTGTGGATTTCCTTCCGAGTATTGAATAAGGATCAAAATAGATTTCAGATGAAACAAAAGAAAGGAAGAAACGGAGACTGAAGGATGCAAAAAAAAAAAAAAAAATACAAAATACATGATATCTACTTTCGTAAGCCGAAATGGTGTAAAGGAAAGAAGCAATTACCATTATTTTACATTGGAATAGTTTTTGTGCGTCCTCAGACCCTCAAAGAAAATGGTGACGATGGTATGTTAAGTTGATTCGTTACAAGTTTGGGCGGTAGGAGTACAGGAGATTGGGGTGTAGGAGATGGACGAAGTGGGTGCACCCTACCTCAATAAAGAATTGCTGCAAAAATCATCATCATCAGCCATCAAAAATCTGTCGTTGGATATAGGCCTTCCCTATGGTCTGCCAGCTTTTTTCCTACTCTTGGGCGTCACGGTGTCAGCACATTCAGAATAGGTACAGATCATCACATCACCTTCTTTTTGTTGGCCATCATAATCGCCCATAGTGATAAGGTATTTATATGATGAGTAGCTATGTCTGACAGTTGTCTGACATCTTTGCAACATGGCCTGACCATTGCTATTCAAATCTAGATATCTATGACATCCTTTTTTCAAAGATATTTTTAATCTTTCTCGATGTATTTTTATTAGTAAATGGAGTATCGTAACATAATCATTAATTTTGGTTTTTGGTAGTTTTTACCTTCATCCTCACTTTCAGTTGCTCTTCATTACAACCTTGACTCGGACGGTGATTCCACAATTTTGCCCTTTAACATTTATTCTTCTGATGTATTGTGTTGTTTTGTTATCTTCCTATGTTATGTTTTGAATGGTTTTCTCTCTTGTGCTCACTGCATGGTTCTTAGTTTGAGAGCCAACTTCTTGCTTAAGTACAATGTTTCAAAACAAACCCGAACGAAAGGAAATGTAAGAAGAAAAGGGGTTGATTCATGACAAACACAATAGCATAAAAAAAGACGGAAAAAATTAAAGGTAGAAAGGAAAAGAAAGGTTATTATCTGGGGGATGCGTCAGTTGTAGACCGGTATTAAAAGACCAATGGAATCTTCTTGTTCTTGTTCTGTTGAAGGCTTGTCGACCTTCGGAGATTATTCTCTATATTCAATCTTTTTTTGAGAATCCCACAGAGAAATGCCCCAGGTAGATGCAGTGATGGTGAAGAATAAAAAAAATAAATAGAAGATTAAGATGCCAACAGTTGTGTTATGATTAACAAGCTTGTATTTCAGATCAATTTACTGATGTAGTGAGTTTGATGGTCATGATTGTCCCTCTCATTTGGCTGCGTGCCAGATTAGAATAGGCTGTGTGTAAATATCTATCATGATTTGGCCTTGTGCCTTACGAAGGAAAAACATACCCACCAGCATCACGAGAAAATAGTAAAAAAGAAATGAAATAAAGTGAGACACTCACACTTTCAAAAAAAAAAAAAAAAGAATTGCAGCGATTTCTGGAGTGAACTGCATTGCAGTTAAGATAGTTACGTATTCACCTGCAGTGCCAAAAGTTTGTGTTCAAGTGCAGATGGAAGCCGGATTCCGAATATTGATTCTCCACTCTGAATATTTACACAATCTTTCTACCATTGGCCTTGTGTCATGCTAAGCTAGGCTCAGTAAATATCATAAATCCCTGAAGAAGAACAAGGTAGAGAGAATAATTGGTTTAGATAATCTAATTAAACAATGAATTCAAATAGCCAATACGTACGCTGCCCGTCACATTTATCAACTGAATTTCGATCAGAAATTTGTAATTGTTCAATATTTGATATATGTTATGTAGAGAAAAGCGATCAGTTAAGTTCTGAAATTGAAAGGATATAAACAAAGCCACCAATCGGAATGAGAAATGAGTCAACTATGGTATTCGGACTCAGTAGCTCAATCGGTATGAGCAGGCTGGGCTTCACAGTGCTTCCATAAACGGTGTAGGTTCAAATCTTACATAAAGCTTATTCTTTATTTTGAGATCAATTGCTGTTCGTTCACAACCGAAAGTAAAAATCGGTCCGAACAAAAGCCAAGTTCCCGAATAGTCATTTCTTTATCATTCTATCGGTTACAACTATCCATAGATATATCATAACGTATTTCCATAAGGTATTTATGCTGATAAGGGATTTGTTGGTATTAAGATGAAAAAAGATGACGTTGTTCAGGCAATGGTTGTTGAAAAGTCTCTTTTCCAAAAATATACGAAATACAAATGTGCATGTAGAAGAAAACGAAGATGTAAAACGAAGAAAAATCAATGGAAGAAATAAATGTAAAAAGAAATGATTGAAAATAGAACTAAGCTCGAACAAAAGAAAATGTAAAAGGTAAAAAAAAAGTGAATTTATGGCGAATACAAAGACAGAAAAAAGACAATAAAAATCTACGGACGGATAGGAAAATAATAATTAAAAAGTGAAAAAGAGGCGAGAAAGAAATACACTGATAAAAAGTGAAAGAATATGGTAAATAGGGTAGATTATAAATGAGAGAATAAAGTAAATCAGCGAAAAATATCAAGATAAATGAAAGGTTTTATAAAAATTGAATTTAAGAACGGAAGGTGACGGAAATGGAGAAGTAATACTAAAGACGAAAGCAATGAAAAATTAAAGGGAAATAAGAAACGACAAAGGAAAAGAAACGAGAAAAAACAAATCAGAATAAGTGAATAAAATATCTCTTCAAATAATCATAATAAGCCAGAGATAGTGTAAAAAGAAAGAAAGAAATAGAAGAAAGAGAAAAAGTGACACGTGGTGTTATTTTGATCTTATTAAATAATAGCAATCGACGCACAGACTCCTAGACATTAATTAACTGTTTCTATTAAGACTAACTCAGCAAGAAGCCATTCTGCTGTTTTCAGATTGCTAATGCACAAGTTCACGGTGGAGCCATGTTTCCATGTTTAACCAAAGCGCTAAAATGATTTTCACATCTTATACCTATGCTGATCCATTCAGATGGTGTGATGGATAGGAAGTCTGACTAACACACGGTGAAGTCAAGGGTTTGATTCCAGTACGAGTGGACAACGTGGAAAACTCTAAACCCAGCAATATACGCTTTCCATACATATAGTTTTCAAACATTAAAAAAACCTTTTCAAAAGATTTTTTGTGTCACTTCAGTCAAACACTCACACAGCACACACCACTGATGATGGGAAGAATCCCGAAACATGTATGGACTATTTACTTATAAGGATTAATAAACCTTACCACCAAACACTCCACTCCCGAGTCTGTCTCACTTTCTACAGTACACATAATATATATATATATATATATATATATATATATATATATATATATATATATATATATATATATATATATTACAGAAACTCCTTATTTGAATTTACACCTTATTTTTCGAAATTAGTTACCAATTTATAAGAGAATCAATTGCTTTGTGTTATACTTATTGCAATCTGCTTTATATAAGCAAGCTTATATCCGTATGCACAAAAGTATTTGTTTTCATGAAAAGATATTTATAGCATCTGAAATTACGATTTCAATCTCTGCGTATTATTTCGTGAAACCAAAACAGATTAAAGCGTAATTTCCCTAAGCCTCAGTGCAATTAATCATCTCTTTTTTAAAATCATAAGCTATAACAGCGTAGAATTGATTAAAAAAACAAACGATCATCTCCACGAATCATATGGAAGCAACAAAAGATGCAGTACCTTGTCCATTTTACAAGTGTGTGACTGTGTGCTAGGGAAATGAACTGTTAGTTCACTTTAAAAAAAGTCATAGTATTTTGATGAGGGGTTAAGAAACGTCACTTTGTGCAAAGCTTGAAGCATTGCACGATACAATCATGCTATGAAGGACACGAAAGACTGAATTACAACAGCTTGGCTGCATTCGGGTTGAACTTCCTTACTTCATCAACATCCAAAATATTGATACAACGGAATTCATTTTTGCATACGATATCATTCCAAAACTACATTTCCAATTTCAGTTGGAAGTGTGAGTGATTTTGTCATAGGTTTTTGCATAAGTCACTGTCATTCGTGCACGATGTCACTAGTTTTTTGTGTGGTCATTATCATCGCTGTACCATACGGAAATGATGTCAAAACTAAAATAGTGTGAGTTTGACAAAAAGACATAATGATTTCTTTGTAGCAAAGGCCACTTTACAGAGGAAACTTCGGGAGAGAGGATTCTATTTTGGTCTAGAAGAAGATATTTGCTTTAGATGTGAGTATGAATGTTACATAACAACTCTAAAGATCGAATGGCCTAATTTTCTTCGATTTTCGTTCAAATCTTTTGTCTCTTCACACAAATATGGTCATTCGAGGCTTGCTCAGACCATTTGGCAAGAGAGAAAATAAAATCCGATTGTTCTCTGAAAGTCGATAATTTCGAGAGCAGAGTGTGAAATAGAAGACTAGTAGGTAAAGATCCAGCGGACACGTTATCTCATTCGAACAAGGTGTGTACTGCACAAAGGATTTTAAATTATCTGAGTCATATCTCTGGACGTTGGTAGGGATTAGGGAATCAGTGAGTCGCTAAGGAACGAAAGACCAGAAACGCTTAGAGTTAATAAACAATCATATAACGCAATGGTTACGATGGGTAGAAATATATCCTGATTAGGTATCTAAAATAGATAGCTAGACATGCGCTCGCAGGGAATTAATGAAGCAGGAGACTATTCACAATGTCTTCTTATACAGGATACAATGATATTCCTATTACACATGAAAATATAGCCCCAGCCCACAGAATAATATCATAGTCAAATATACATTGGATACGCAAGAAATAAATGGATTGAATGATTTTAATGATATTTACGGATAATCTCCGAGAACATCATGTATGGCACAAGACAAATTATGTTTATAGATTTACAGAACATGGAGATATTTTCGGAATGAACCCTTGTTTACAATAAAGATAGATAATACTCACAATTGTAGTGAATAATTGAACAACCGAAGTATTAAAATTTGGGATCGGATGAAAAGAATTCCATCAAAAAATAAAGACGGTCAGAATGAATTCTATTTATGACATCACTGGCATTTTCTGCTGGAAAACATCTAAAATAGAGTAAAAGAAACGTATTGAAAAGTTTAGATTCATCCAAAACTAGATGGGATTGATAAACTCGTCGAAATGAGTCCCCCAAAAGGTTAAAAAAAAAAAACAAATTTAGAAGGGGTCTAGTGGAGTACTGATGCTAATTTTTGAGTCAGAGGGAAAATGGTATGACAAGTAATGCTTGAAGAAACACACACGCTGACAAACACTCAGAGGACCATATGAATGAACACACACACACACACACACACGCGCGTGCGTACATAAAAAAGAAGAAAACACCCCACCCTCTTTAGTGCTTTCGGTTATTCAATATCTCTCAGTAAGAATGCACGAAGATTTGTACCTCAGTGGACGCTTAAATAGCTTCATGAGAAAAATTCCTGTGACATCTAAATTAGCTTTTATGTGTATGTTTAATGTAATTTTCTAATTTCTAAAGAATAATTCTAGGAGAGCGAACATAATACCAGCAATATTTCAATTAATTCCTTAGAGATAAAATCATTTAATTTTAAAATATTTATGATTCATAATTTTTTTTTACATATTACAAGTAAATTGTTGAAACTGTAGAAGTATGAATCGTTAATTACACATTATGATAAACTAGTTGAAAAATAACTTTCAAGCAGTGATTGGTGTTGGAACGTCAAAAAATCAGTTGAGTTAATTGAACGGAAACCGCAAATAAAATGCAATTTCAAGTGTTGCCGAAAATTCTTCCTTTAGTAGATAACAATTATGAAGGAAGAGACTGCGACAAATATTTGGAAACAACGCTATGTGAACCTAACTGTTGTTTGAAAAAATATTTTGACATTTAGAACCTGCCTTGAAGAGTACTTTTATTAATTCATTTACGAACACATTTTTTGGAAATCATAATAAAAACATCGCTGGCTCTCCAATTGAAAGCACCTCATCTAACGTGTTTTTGGCTTGGCCATATGAAAAAAAGAAAACGTTTAAATAATTCCTTGAGTGAACACAGTCATTATCGCGAAAGAGAAAAAGCTATCTGCAGAGCATTGTTTCAAAGCTTCATTTTTTCCTTTTCACTCGTTAAAAAATCTCTCTATTCTATTTCGAAATTATCAGAGACACAATTCATGTTACGTTCAAGTCATTTTCAGGAAGTTACAAATATATGTTCATTCCAGTATGGCATTTATTATAAATAGTGCACCCTAACAAGTCGATTAAGAACGTCTCGAATCGAAAAATGCTAAATATAGGAAAGGCAACAATAAACATGCCTCAGGGGAAAAAGACAACGTTAGCTTGAATTCCATTATTGAATGCATGAGTTCATTTGGATGTAGTCATCTTAGCGTGAGTAGATACGTCTTATCTATGTAACCTCTAATATAACGAGTGAGATTATCTGAATAAATAAGTCAAAGTTTTAACTCACTTTTATGATTACTTATACAATTACATACACACTGTCAAAAGAAAATTCTGCCTGACAGCGAAAATAAAAGTAATAATAATTTGCTCCGACTGCATTTGAATTCTATGTATGCTTTTAAATCTAAATATTTCTAATGGCAGTAATTTAGAACTGAATTTTACAATTTTGTCTTTAAATTTGATGAAAAAGTTTTACCAGTCCGTTTGATATATATTGGAAATTGGGGAAACGGAGTTTTTTGTGATCAGGAATTGATGCAAATATTGCAGACAGACAAGTTACTATCAATAAGTGGAGTTTAGCAAAACATATTCTTGTTTGCAATTTAAAAGTAAACTAGTAAAAAGACACTATCAACCTAACGCAGAATTGTAGGCAAGTTGCTAGGGGTTCATGAATATTTACTTTAATCACCCTGATACATTCTTTAAATAGAAGTTACTCACGACATCCTAGGCCTTTTGTGAGCATGCACAGTACTGCTTTAGTCTGAAATCCATTTCTAAGATTCAAGAATACTCACTGTCAGTATTGTTTGTATTTCTTGTCTGTTTTTTTTTCTAGATGAAAGAATAGAGACTAAATATTGGGTTGAGACACAATTCTGTTTCATTATCCACCACATCCTCTATTTTCATTTCGATGTCGTGTAGCAATTACTACAGACTCTACAACTATCACTTAAAACGTCATATGCAATACAGCATGTTATATTGATTAGCTTGGTAATTGATTTGAATGGAAGTATACTTTTTTTTTGGCTTCTACGGTGACTGTGTTAAGTAAATGTCAGATACTTTTACAAACCAATATAAAAAGGGGGAATCCGCCATGTTTCTTCGTCTCTACGTAGCAAACTTGCTTTTACATTTATGTGTATTTTTTATGATGCAGCGTGAGTTTGTCTGAAAGACAGGAAGTTAGACTCATTATCGTAGGAATTCGATCAGTACGATGATAATATCCAAGAAACAAATGAAGGACGAAAACAATTCCGTTGGTGGTATATTCGCCGGGACTGCTTCAACCATAATTGCCCAGAATAATCTAGTCTTAAACTGCCCTACTTATCACGGTGCAGAAGTTAGCAGGATTTCTCGTAGGCCAGTTGTAGTGAGTTCATTTCTTCCTCAGTGCATCATGAATGTAATCGTCCTCTGGATTGATCAGATCTTCAACACATCGTATCGGGACTGGTATTACCGGAAATATCGATGGACCAAATATAATTTGGGGAAAGATTTGCTAAAACATATGTTACAGGCTTTGTCTCTGGTTAAACTACCACTATCGAGTTTTTACTTTATTTTCGCTGGTAATCACAATGACAGACAACGATGACCATATCTAATGCTGAAGCGAGAACATGCATGAATAACATTGATACGGTGACGTACGCAAAAACTGATGACAAATTCACAAATTCATTTAGCTAAATTGACAATTCTTACTTATCTACAAAATTTATGTTAGAAATACACAAAGGCGTATACATTCAAATAAGTAAATACATTTATACTACAAATATTTCTTTTGTTTTTTTTAATTAAATACACAATATGAAAGTTGTAGCAGTCGAAAAAGAGATAAGAATGATTTTGTCACTGCAGCAGCCAGTCTTGTTTATTATATTTACTGTTAGTTTCAGCTGCACCTCAATCAACGTATTAGAACTTATTGGTCTGAGCAAAACAATCTCGTGCAAAAATTTGAATTACCAACTACGACAGCTGCTGCTGATCTCAAGCCTAAAAGTGTATGGTTTTCAATTGTAGTCGTGACGTCATAGATGAAAGACGCTTTTTGAGCCTATCTATGGCAAAGTCAACCGTAAACCTGAGCAATTCATTCAACCACAGGAACAGACGGTTGGATTTGATTTATGAAAGAGCATTAGTACAAAACAAATCAGTTTTGAATCTTGATTGCCTTGTGCACAAGTCAATCTAAAAATGTTTTCTTTAAAAGGATATACACAATATCAACTCACCGAAAAAGCAAAAAATATGATACATATTTTTTATTGCTCATGTTCTTTTGTGTGACGTCGATGGACACTGAACAGTATACTTCATGCATGACGAGAACGTTGATGGTAAGATTGGACCTGATAGAGTAATTACTTCTATAAATATTACATGGGCCAATCAGTATATGAATAGGACGATTGATAAGAATACACAAACATAGATGTATGCACACTTACAAATATAGAGCCAAGTTCAAGCCTACTTAGATTGTAAGTACATGCATACATGTACGTATATATGCATCTATCAGCATAATACAGACACACACATGAACACATATACACAGAGAGAGACACAAAGAGAGCTATGGGAGAACAGCTGACTAAGTCAATAATAGAGAATAAAATTACAAATACAAATAAAACTAGTTTTAGGGCAACAAGAACCTAAAATTATATAATGAACTTTTATGAGATAATACGTTAAAATAGTACAGATCAGATTGGAAGTGATTTGTGTAACACATGATTTGGGATACTATTGGCCTGTGGATAAAAATTGACTAAACTGTTGTAGTTTTTAGCATTACAATATGAAAAGTTTACGTGACTATATATATATATATATATATATATATATATATATATATATATATATGACTATATATATATATATATACATATATATATATATATATATTTAGTAATGTGATAGATTATAGTATGTCAGGATATGTAGACATTGGTACAGATTAACATTCTAATTAATTGCTTCTCGTGTGACTCCTTTTTAGAGCCATGCATTTCAGATTCCATTGTATTTTTTTCTCATTTTCAGAAAATCTTTTACTGTCGTATTTAATCATTGAAAACGGATATCGTGAAAGCAATGGATCATGTGATAAATCAAATCATAGACCAAATATGGCCCAGAGCTATGATTTTTAAAATACTGGTAAGTCACAACATTCAGCAGAAATACGATATATATCCGATGAGAAATGAACTTCAAAAGCGGAACTTAGTTAACTACTTAAGCTACTGTTAAACACGGCACCTGCGTTACGATAGAAGCCGAGTTTATGTATGGAAACACTGGGAAATGAAAAATACACAGATAATTCGACTGAAATCCCTGAAAGTATGTTAAGTTTTAACGAATAGACTAATATAGGAAGTGATTACATGGAAGAAATTGACATATTATCATTATTATAAGAGATTATATTTTTATGGATTTGTCTAAATATGTAAATATGTATACAGAAAAGTACGTATTAACTTAATTACCTTTTATTTTACCGAATTTCATATGAAAAATGAAACATATGATCAGTTACAAAATGCTGTATTCATTGATATTTATAAAAAAAATGCGTAAATTTTCCATTAGATTGAGATCTGGGCTGTTGTTCATCAGTCATGTCATTGAGATGATGTGCTGTTTGCCAAGAAAGAGCTTCAACACTCTTTATTCAATGTAAGATGTATTATCAACCGGAAGAAAATGATTACTTCACCAAACCTATTTTCTGTCGATGGAATGAGAAGATTGTCCAATACTTCAATGTACGCCAGAGCATTGACTGTTGAGGTAATATCTTTGGCACTCTGCCTGACATGGGATCCTATATCATAAATGAGTGGGGAAATCTGCTCGTTTCTTCTAGCAATATATTTATGTTTCATTGGAACAGCCCAAACAAAAGTTCCAACATCATTGATTTCGATGATTCAAATTTGTGATCATCCCTGATATCACTTTCACCCAATCATCCACACTCCATGATTACTTCTTCGTATCCTTCTTCATTCAGTCGATTTCTTACATTTCTGTTACGAACATTGACTTTTGTTTTCATCCATTTGTTTTCATTTGTTTTCATTTGTTTTGTTACACATTTCCTATTTTCAATGCATATTGCTTTCAGTTTTCTATTTTAACGTTTTGACGTCTTCCCTGATCTACTTGTAAATTTTTCTTTCATAACCATCCCATTTTGTTTGTCCTTGCACTAAGTTTTGGAACAATCAACATATCTTGTTACAATTTGTGACTGCTCATTCGTAAAAATCACTTCCTATAAATAGTTCTTTAGAATGTTGACGTTATTGCATAGTGTTTTTTTGTTAATCATCCCTAAATCTGCAAGATTTAGAGATGAGTTTTTACGATTGTATTGTGATTCCTTTTCATGAACCAGACACCATTATATAACCTTCCATCATGTTTTCCTTGAAAATTGCTTGGTAGTAATGTTCGAAGCCAAGTACATCCTGGTGGAGGCCTTTGTTTTGATCTTCCCAAAACGTTTCAATGTTCCCCTTGGATTTATAAAGATGAGTGTCAATGACATTTGAGGGACAGCGTGCAACCTATTTTACTTTAGTTTGTCTCCATAGTTCCCAAAAGTTCTAAATAGATTTCCGCCTTGTGATCGCCCTAGAGGCTGCCAACCATTATGTCAAAGCTGTACCGAGCTTCTTTCTCTTTCTCAGTGAGCTTATTGAAGAGTTCCTTGCACTGAAGGATCTTCTTTGTCTATGGTCTTTTGCCCAAGACAGTACTTTGTGGAAGCATCTGCTAAGACGTGCAAAGACTACAAGGCATAATTCGGCATGCCTATCGGGGATCAAGAGAAATTCTGGGTACTCCATTTAAGCATTCAATACAACAGGCTTAAGACCTCGCTAGGCGCCTTTAAGTACGGCTTGAAGATTACCGGAAACATTAAAATGCTTTGCATCCTTGATTGAACACTTATAAGATTTTAGCAAGTGTCCCTCCTATCTTTGAGACAGCTGGGACACTTTGGCTCACTACCAAAAGCTTGACTGACAATAGCTGCACGAATTCTATGCAAGGATGAACAACATTACCTGAAAGTCACTGCTTGAACCTCAAGAGGTATCGATGCTACAACTGCACAAAATTAGGCTTTATGAAACAATTTGTCACAGATGAGGAGTTCACAGCCGTCAGGTACCTTCAATGAGCTGTCTGGGGAAAAATAGGCAAATTACAAAATTGCAATGTTCTGGTCACAAAAGCAAAGTTTGACGGGAATAATTGCCATTTTCTATATCTTTTAGACATAATCAATCAGAAAAGAAACCCCATTTCAAAGGGACAAAAAATGTGAAAATAATTTGCACCGTGTTATTGGAATGAATCACACAGAAATTAACAAACGTGAAAAAAAATCAAATTCTCAGGGAACTGTCGAAGATGAAAAAACTAACATACGTAGTCATATCCATAAGATTAAAAGAGAAAACTACTGTATTGCTAATAACGGAGAGGATATTAGGAAAAAAAAAAGGAAATTTGAGAAATCTTGATCCCTCAAGGAATTCCGCCATGAAAGCTGCAATCTTCTTTTACCATTCTAACTACTCATAATAAAAGTGAAGATGATGTGACGGTGATGCTGAGTTGAGATAACATAATTCACTAAATAGGAGATTGCAACCTGATATACCAAAAAGGAGTCAAACTAATTTATATTGATGTGTTTTAACCACCAACATATCTTCAATAATCGCACTGAGGGTCAATAAGAAGCTCATTTACATCTTTAACTATTAAAGTAAAGTATAATCACGCACATGTGTGAACGATACTTGAAATAGATGTAAAGGTTATCAAAGATTTTTACTCTCATCAGTTTTGATAATACAGTGGCAATTTCGGAATATTCGTGATTTGTAATTTCAAGTTGATACTAAGACTTCACCCTTGTGTGGTTCTACCTTTTAATAACACTCTAGAGTGGCGTCTCTTAATCAGGCACCTATGCTTTACTGCATGACATTTACTGTTCTGGCATCAGGCCAACAGTTGAGTTGTGTTGAATCCACAGTCAGAAGCAAGGTCAAAATATTCCTTCATCACATACTAATTATAAAGAATGACAGAATGAAACAAAAAGAGATTCGTTGATATCCTTGCTTAACCATTCATCTGTCAAAAAATTAATGTAAGAAATATATTATGTCGATGCTCTCTAAGTAATAATATATATAAATAAAAAAAGGTTCTTTGTGCATGTATGACTGAAATCATCAAACTTGGTGAAAAAGTTTCGTGTTAAAACAAAGAAATCCCGAATTTGATGTATTTAGCCTTTATATAATCTATGTTTACAGATCATCAAGTACACTGCTGAAGATCCCATTCGACATATAAACGTAAAGAATATCCTCACTCGCTGAGATAAACATTGATATTTATGTTAAACGACTCAAGTTTCATACACTTTCTTTCATATAAACATATATTTATCTGCATAAGTAGATCAAGAGCGTATGAGATAAAATGTTTAATTGTACATTTCGAGAGCATTATATTTCTTCTAGAACGAGATATTTACATAATCTGTTTACACGGGATTCGCAATAGTTATTTACTATGTTTATGCTGAGTTTAGTACAAGTCTATAATGATGGGACACTTTTAAAATTCATTTGACTTGTGTTTTGGTCTACATGGTGAACTTACTAGTTATCATGCTACAGTAGATGCCCTTTATTCTAAACGGAAAAAGACAAAAAACCTGAATCATTCGGGCTCATTTTTCATTTGATGACACTTCATACATAGATACTTCAACGGTCACCAACCCATCCAAAATTAATTTCCAAGGAACATTGAATTATATCTTCAACTATAGACATTCAAAAATAATCAATTAAAAAAACTCACGCTGGTAACAGAAAAAAAAAGACCTTCTCCATAATTGAAGACAGCATACTTAGTAACATGCTTAATCTGTTGCCGGTCAAGTATATCTCTGGGATGACTCATATTTGTCCTTAATCAGCAGTGGGTAACAATGTAGATGCTGCAGCTCCTCGACTGTCGCTGAGAGATACACATCCGAACCGATTCAAACAATTCATACCCACCGAACATATTGTCTTATATGACAGCTGTAGGGTGAAAAAAAGATCATCTATGTCAGTAGGCAGCAACAGCACAAGCGAAACATTCGTCTGTTGCAAAGGTTAACGATTGCTCCGTGGAATCGGGTGGTAATTAGAAAACTTCCCGCTGAAGGACCTTTTGATGTCATTATCTCCGAAGCTGACTGCATCAATCGTTGGACAGAGCATATCAATAAATTAACCACCTCTTCCGAATGAAAACCCAGAACTTACCCTACCACAAACATTTTAATACCAAACAAAAGCAACACACTACACATGCTACATAAAATAAGGAATATCTGCTCTAAAGAAACTATTGTTGCCGTCCTGGAATATCCACCTCACTAAACATATATAGATAATGTATGTGTTTATAAGCATGCATACACATTCATATATTTACATGTAAATACGTATAATTATATTAATGGAAATTCGGTTGAAGGATGATTGTCTCAGCCATGTCATCAATCATATTTTGGTTGAGGAACAACTTCTTAAACACCAGATTAGTGGTTGCATTGTACACTTTCGGAAATAAAATAGTGACAAGTTGGTCAACAATAAATATCGTGTAATTAATTTTCTCACTTTCCGATTTAAAGTTCATACCTGTCTGTTCCTCATGAGCTCTAACCGCTATGAGATGTCCATGGCATGTCGAAGACAAGTTGGTTTAATGCCTAACCACCTTACATCTTTGCTCTTGTCTCTCCATATGATTACATCGTTTTTCAGAGGTTCTACAGCTTCCTCGGAGCTACGATTGAATCATTGAAGAGGACACCGATTAATTTTCCATCAACTGATGACATTTTAGCCGTATGTATTCAGGTGTGACCTCGATTGTCCGATGATCCAAGTGTGTGAGCGAACCCTCATCTATCATTTGACAGCTACCGAATCACTGACCTTGAATATTCAGATAACACTGAACTATATTGGCTCTGCAAGTTAAATAATCACTCTGATCACTTATCTGCAAATGATTGCCAAGGTACACCTGAATGTCAGCTGGACAGAAACAGGCTCTTCTACATTCACAGAAGAGCCATATTGTCCCTCCCTCCGTTGAATATGTAATCTACTTTCTTACCTGACCTACCTATAAAGTGAAATAAACCAGACAGGATAGATTGCCGTAGAAATTTGTAACTCACAAGACAGTCAAGTATTTCTTCAATAGGAATACAGAAATGGTTCTGGAAGAGAAATAAAAAACAAACAAACAAATGATGTGCAATAGTTCTATCAAAATATATTAGAAGAATTAAAATAAACCAAGAAAAAATAAACTAATGGTGACCTGGCTGTACATAAAAGCATCATCATCATCATCATGATCAACAACATCATTCTGTTAGCGTCTGTCGTTGGACGAAGTCCTACCCAAAGATTCGCCAGAACTCTCTATCATGGGCATTGCGGAGCTTATACTTTCTGAATTTATCTAGTTCGTCACACCATCTCACTTTCTGTCCTCCACTGCCTCGTATCTGACTTTTGGGGATCCACATTGTGAGTCGTGATGCACCGCAGTTGTCCAACATTCTTGCTGCATGTCCAACCCATTGCCATTTGAGTTTTCCAGCAGTTTCTATGACGTCTCGGACTCCTATTTTCTCTCTAATATACTGTGCTGTCTTATGATCTCTTCATATGAGGTGGAGCATGATTCTCCAATGTGCATGTTGCATGGTTCTCATGTTCATAGAGCCTTGGATAGTAAAATACCTGAAGAAATTGGATATCTCAAGGCGAGTTCAACATTCTATAATAAAGCCATAGGGGAATTTGAGAAGTAGTTCCCGCTGCAGGAGAACAATCCCTAGCCGAGGCTATATATAAACTCGGTATCTTGCAGAGTAACGTCACCTGTCCCGACCACTATTCATCATAGAGATGATACTGATAAACTATATCTCACGATAGGATACCAGAGGATATGGAATTACAAAAGGTGAACCATCTTACGTTTATAAGTTACGTCGAAATCCTTGCCAAAAACAAAAATGGAAATCTGAGACCTTAATACAGTCAGGATTCTTAGCCAAGACATCGGGACGGAGTTTGGGATCGACAAGTGTGCAATGTTGGTCTTCAACAGAGCGAAGAGAAAACCAACGGTAAGACTCGAACTACCCTATTGGGAAATAGTTAGAACGCTCAACGGGAAAGAAACTAACACGTACCAAGCCATTCTAGAAGCAGATATGACCAAAGAGAACGAAATGATGGAGAGACCAGAATACACCGAAAAGAAAAAAAAGGAGAAAAATATTTGAAACTATACGTAAGTTTAAAGTATATATAATCTATAGAAAATGTACTGAGTGCTAAATATTCGTTTTCTTTGTATTGTTATGGAGCTTGGCGGGCTGGAAAAATGACCAATCATGTACGAACGCACACGCATAAATGAAGCAAAAATAAATAATGGTATTGCTGAAAAATAAAAGCAAAAATAAAGTGTATATAAGAAATAAATGTACAAAGGGAGTATTAATTAACAGAAGAAGTAATAGTTTCGATTTTCAAAAGTTTTATTAACAAGGTACTTGGGGAAAAAAGTTCAATTTTCGAATCGTTCAAAGTTAAAATTGTAAATGTAACCGAATAAGTTCAGTACCAGTCTGAATGGGTGTTTAGCATTCAAGTTCAAATTTGTAACTGGATATTTATGTTTGATATATGTATATGTATATATATATATGGGATATGTATCAAAGAATTCACATTAATAGTGATCAACATAGAGGCTAAAAACGATGGACTTCGATGAAACATGATTGCACTTTTCTAAATGGTCAGACGTTTGTTCAGCGTCCTGATAAACTAAACTTCTGCCAGACAATATACGGGCTTTGTCATTTCTATTTCCCTCCTACGAGAAAGCTAGACATGCATGTGTTCCTCCTGATCGATCGGCTTTCGTCATTGAATTAATCCAGGTACGTCGTCAGAGAAGTACACATGCAACCGAATCCTGCGTCACATACACATAAACACGACTCGTAGAAACCACAAGGATACGCACTCATGGCTGCAACGGAAACAAGTACATTCCTTATATATACGTGTGTTTGTATGCTCCAGCGCTTCTGATCATACCGTTTTGTCTATAGACTTGGTAATGTAATCAGTGCTGCATTAGACACATTCTGAAAATGTTCCACCCTCCCGTAATTTGTTTTTTTTTAGAATAAAAGCTTTTTTGACATTTTCGGCCTTTGTCCTGGCTAATTTGTAAATAACATCTAGGCCCAAGAATCTAGATTCGATAATCAAGATGTTTCTTGATGTTTCTTTTACTTCATTTTAGATATTCCCCTGGTAAAACCTCCCATCATGTCATAAATAGAATTTATGTTGACCATATTCATTTTTCGATTGAATTTTTCCGCATGGTTTCAAATTTTGACGCTGCAGTTGTTCAATAATATTCGTGAATATCCATGTAGGAAGAGACAAGACCAAAACAGAAATATTTTGTATTTATCAATATAGGCAAAGAGAAAATCAAAACATGATTATTCAATCGTAAATAGACCATCGAACACACACGCACGCATATGTAAGCGCACATAACGATGAATTTTGTGTACTCATGAGAACAGACATTCATATGTACAACTTCAGATAGACACATCAAGTCATACGTACAAAGGAAAAACGATATGAAAAGTTCTAGCGAACACAGGCGTTAAGATGCATACAGCGAGAGAGCCCACTAACGTATTCACAGCCAGCCAGCAAGCAGACTCATACGCTTACGTAGTACGCAAGTATCGACTGGATAGTAAAACGGACACGTAAAACACGGAGTCTCTATATTGACACAAAACAGCACGCGCGCGTGTACACAAATATCTGCAGACGAGAGATCAGTCTCGGGGAGATCCCAACCGATATTTTGCTTGAGATGCTGCAGGAAAATTCTCAGCTGCCTCGTCCATCATGTTTTGTACTTCCAGTGTCACTCGCTACTCCGTTGACTCCGGGTGGTGCTCTCTCTCTCTTTCTCTCTCTTTCTCTCTCTTCTCTCTCTCTCTCTCTCTCTCTCTCTCTCTCTCTCTCTCTCTCTCTCTCTCTCTCTCTCGTAAGAGGAAGCACCGACGAGAGTGATTTCAGTGTTTTGATAGTCTGCCTGCATTGTGGGCAGTTGCTGTTGTACACATAAAAAAAGACTCATTTTTGTAAAACACATGAATCTTCTAAAACAGGGACACGTCCCCGCACGTCGAGATATTTGTAATCTCGGTTTTCGTCAAATGTATATTTAACACTGATTTTTAAAAAAAATATTCAATTTATTCTTATTGTTTTTTTTAT
This sequence comes from Thysanoteuthis rhombus, assembly GCA_963457665.1. NCBI lineage: Eukaryota > Metazoa > Mollusca > Cephalopoda > Oegopsida > Thysanoteuthidae > Thysanoteuthis > Thysanoteuthis major. The sequence goes on along the minus strand of OY735199.1, from coordinate 3,376,535 downwards.
TCACCTTTTTTCCTCTTTTTTTTTGCATTTGTACTTGATATGTGAATTTTTCTTTGCTGAACGTAATCGTTTCTTCAAATAAACTGCTTTCACTTTTTAAAAAAGATTGCTCTGCTTCTCTTTTACATTTTATTCAACACTTCTCACAACAGAACGGTTTAATCACTCTCCCTGGGTTCACGACATTCATGTGTTCTGATATTCATAACTATCTATTTATCTATTTATCTGGGCTTCGGCCAGTCCTAACCGTTCATAGTAGCAACATATGTTTGTTTTTGTGAAAGTTCTTCTACTGAATAGGTTTTTAGTGTGATGTCCAATATGCAATGTAAGTTTATGCTAATTTGTTCCATTGTTTTTTAACTCTAAATTCTGTGGGCAACGATCTCTTTGTGTCCTTCTCTCTGTCCCTCACCCTCTCTTTTACCCTCCTTTCCTCTGTCCCACTCTGTCCCTCTCCCTCTCTCAACCCCTCTCCCTCTCTCTCTCCTTCTCTCCTACCTCCTCTCTCTATCCCCCTCTCTCTATCCCCCTCTCTCTATCCCCTCTCTTACCTTCTCTCCCTTTCCCTTGCTATCTCTCCCCCCTCTTACCTCTCTCCTTCTCCCTCCCTCTTTCCCCTCTCTCTGAAGCACACCCAAAAGAGATCCACAGGAGTGAAACTTGAATTTTTCTTATTGTATATCTACTTTGTTTTTCGAAAATACCCACTTTTTTAGCGATCACAGCCCATCAAAAGAGGAGTGAGGAAAATTATCCAGCGATCACCCCTTCTCCCAACTTTTTAACTGATCATCCCCAACCCTGACGTATATGGTTGTAAGTCATAATCAACTTTGGAATACCAGTCTTTCTTTTTTTTCCATTCCTTGATATTTACTAGAAGCCTAGTAATGCCTGAGACCAAGAAAACCCAGTCTGATTTGAATTCACTCCACCATTGGATGGTCACCCATCGGGCTACACTACTACATCTGGTGCCCTCTTTTTCTTCTCTTATTTTATCCCTACCTTTTTCATCCGTCATTTTTGCTGACTTCGTAATTCTTTTAACGTAAAAAGACTTTCCACTCTTACCGAGACACTACTACTCTACGAATGGTGAATATCTCTAATTATTCGTACCACTATTGCACCTGTGTAATTAATAAAGCAAAGGCTAACACCGCTCTATCATAAAATAGTACAAAATTTCAATATCATATCAGTATTAATCATTCTTTTTACTCATTACATTATATTTACCATAATAAGGAACTGAAATAAGCATCACAACTTTCCGGTTGATTGCATAGCTTGTCCAAGTCGAAGCTGATTAGCTACTGGCAGCTGAAGATGGACACACAAAGACTCACTTAGATAAGAAGAACATAAACAGTTCCCTACATACTCGTAAGAAGGTTATGTCAGCTTTGAGCGATGTCATTAATTCATTTTTAAATAGGCAGTACCTGTATTATTAAAGAGTATAAATTGCTCCTCTCAACACTTGTGACAGAGGCACAAGGTTCGGAATGAATTATTGAATACTGGAATGTTTGCTCTTCTATTTATACTGTAAAGATAGGTAATTCCCTTGTAATGATAGAACAACTGCCACCGTCGTATTCTACAATTATTTCAGTTCTCTAGAAAGGCCTTTATATTTTCTCAACTTTTCACTTCTTCCCGTTTCACTGTTAACAGCTAGAACTGTGCGAGTCATCGTCAGACATTTTCTTCTTCGTCTTTACAATAACTACTGGTGTTTTTTTTTATTAGATTGGGGGATCTGTTTTAATTTCACTGTCCGACAGAATACTTTAAAAAAAAATTATGATTCTGGTTTATGTATATGCCATTGTTTTCCCTTGTTAAATCCTAGCCGTTTGCACAATTGCTAGTTGGCCACCCTTCCCGCCCATTCATGAGTATTTTTATACTTGTTACTATACTAATTTGGTAAAAGGAATGAACCCGTAGGCAGTATCGGTAGTATGATACACCAGGCTATTCTTTGGATGGACGAAAGAAGAATTCCTATCAATGGACCGACAGAAGCAAAGGACTCATCAGCATAGGAGAACGTGTTCAAATAGCGAAAACTAGATTACAAAGTATGTGCAAGCAAGCAGCGAGGAGCAATGCAACAAACAACAAAAAGTTGCAAGCGATGGAGTAGCAAAGCAGACAACAAAGAAAGAAAAATGGGACCCGAAAAAAATCACATGGGGAATTCAAAAGACGAATACAAAATATCATAGACGGAAGATCATGAACACAGTTATGCAAGGAGAACCTAATCATGGAAACCCAAATGCGCCAGGACAAACAATGTCCAGATGATGATCGACAGAACCCGTACAAACAACAAACTTGTGAAGAAAGGGATGAGACTGTGAACCACGTAACCAATGAATGTAGTAAAACTAGCCATGAAGGAGTACAAGAACAGCTACAATAGGGTAGCAACAGTTACACACTGGGAACTAGACAAGCGACTGAGATTCGATGATTCAGACAAGTGGTATCAGCACAAACCTGAGACAGTCCTGGGAAAGGGAAGCCACTCCTGGACTGTGACATCGAAACTGACCACCTCATCCAAGCAAGACGACCGGACCTAGAAGTCCTGGACAAGGGATGGATAATATGACAAACGATAAACGTGACTGTGTCTGCAAAACATAGCGTGAAAATGAAATAGAGTGAAAAGATACGAAAATACTGAAACTTGGCAGGGGAACTGAAAAAGGTGTAGAAAATGAAGGTCAAGGTAGTACCGATGGTAGTAGTTGCACTCGGGATCGTGCCAAAGACACTGAAAACGAGATTGGAGGAACTGGAGATAAATGCAAGGATTAAGTATGCAAACCACAGCACTACTGATGTTTGCACAAATACTCGGGAGAGTACATGCATGATGGACACGGCACAACCCATAGCGCTGCTATGATATGTTAGGACGATGAGAGGAGGGAAGGAGACCTGATTAGACTTACTGTCATTCAGCTTTCAAGGATAATCACCAAACACTGCAGGGGACTATGAGGATAAGAAGAAGAGGGTACAAAACTTGAGGAAACTTGCTGTCACTCAGTCTCCAGCGATGACTACCGGGCAAGTGGGGTGAAAATACGAAAAATAATAATGTGCCACCCTAGGTGTTGAATATTGTTTGGCAATTGTAACATTTCTTCCGATCCTATCACAATGATAAGATCTTGATGTGGATATTCGTTGGACGAGGCCATTTTTAATATCATATCGTATAGAAAGACTGCCAAGTAAAGAGCTAACTGTCCAGAGTTAGCAAGACTAGCTCGTCAAGCTTCTACCAAACACACGCATACACACTTCAACGTGTGCATATGTGTGTGATTTACATTTACTAATGAAGATATCACGGTCGTGTTTTCTCAGTCTGTGAAAATGATGGACTCAAAACACGATGTGTTGATTGCTTGCTGTAGTTACTATGACAATATTTACTTCATTATGTACTTGGAAACTTGTCGAAAAGATTTACGATGTGAAAATCAGATATTAATCTGCTATTTTGAAGCATTATTGTTAGTCATTGATGGTTCTGAATCACCCTGAAACAACTATATTTAAGGTTTCTCTCCAGATTTAAGATAGAGCATAGATAAATGTACAAAACGTGACAAACAAATTCTCACAATTCTTACAATTATATCCTTTACAAGCAATACCTATTAATAGAGTCATTTTGCCGATGACGTTTCTATGACGTCAGAAGCATCAGAAGAAATACAAAGCATTTTGACTAATCTGAATTGGGAAAGTATGAAATTAAGAGTTAAAGATTAACAGAGCCGGGTCAAAAGTAATGTTCAACGATAAATTCACCCTTCAAACGGAAGATTATAGGTAGGGTCTTAGATGAGGTTAACGAAGACATTCAACTAGCTCAGAGAAATATCATCGAAGCAAAATAAAACAATGCATAACGGTTGGCTTAGAAGCATTTGGTATGAGTAGAGACATATTGAAGAGCACTTTGCGAATGTGCTTAAAGCTTCAAACATACAACGAGTGCATAATACAAGGTATGGGGGCGAAACATGGAAATTAAGAAAACAAACGGAGAACCAACTTGAAATTGTTCAAAGAGTCGTAGGAAGAGCAATGCTAAGGATTACGCTATGAGAAAAGGGAGGACTACAGAGAAGGATAATATAAAATTAGGCAACAAAAATGGAGATGGGCTTGACACTTAGCAAGAAGAAATGACAATAGATGGAGCAAACGTTAACCGATTGGTGTCCATGGGAAAGTAAACGCAGTAGAAAAAGACCAGACAAAAGATGGTGGGGTGAGATGGATAGGTTTGTGGGTCAGAGTAGTCACAGTCGTGATGGGAAAGGGTTGAAGAAATCTCTGGTTGTCGCTGATGTTTATTGATGACATATATGTTATCTATTTCATATATTACTAAAGCATATGTGTGTGTGTGTGCGTGTGTGTGTGTGTGTGTGTGTGTGTGTGTGTGTGTGCGTGCATTCGAGATTTCGAGAAGTACAGAGCAGAAACAGTCCATGCCTCAATGAGGAGGACTCAAATTACCCACAGGAAATATCGTATCCTTTGCAAAAATAATCTGCCGATTTCCATGGTTCACTGTTTGCGCTCTGAGAATACAAGACTCGAAAAATATTTTTGTTAGTTTTTCCCTCCCTAGGATTTTCTACTTATTATATCCATAAAATCGAACTATATTTAGATTTCGAACCAGCATTATCCAGAGAAAGTTTTTCTCCATCATTTATTGGAACTCACTCAGATTTGAGGGGGTCAATGCTTTGAAACATTTGGTGGGAGGGGGCAGTAATTTGTTGTTTCAAAGCCATGATGAGTCAAGACCCGGAAAATAAAATTAATGGGCCAGGTTCAAGTTTTTTCTAAACATACCCCGTTCACTTCCATGTCTCCAAATTATTTGACCTTCAAATCTCCCAGATATTTGTCAGATTTGATATTTTTCCAGGTCTTTGAGTGGGATCTATCTACAATAGAGTTATTTGCTAAACCGAACACTCCCTTACCATTAGTCATTGGAAAATTGCAGACGTGGGTTTCTTTTTTTCTCGGTGCTCATGGAATTTTGGCTGTATTATATAAAGTATTCAAGTATATATACATACATACATATATATATATATATATATATATATATATATATATATATACATATATATATATATATATATATATCTGAGTTCGAAAAAGCAAAGAGATATACGAGGAAAAACACGCATATTCGTAATCAACAGTGTATAATATACCTGCAGTACACATTTTAAGGTGGAATTTTGTTTGCGCTAATGAAATCAGTGAAAGCAAAAATACACCAAAGGTTTGAAACGGAGTAAATACAATTGCGCTTTTTTTGTAGATTTTTACTTGAAAAAAAATTAGGCTGCTTTGATATGCGACTTATTAATACCAAAACTGAGTACAGAATTCTCAGTTTAGAGAAAAATTGCCTGCACGGGTGTTCTTGAGATAGTGTGCTGGCACAATCGGTGAGAGATCAAAGAGAAAAACGAAGTCATATTCGAAATCAGTAGGTCTCAATTTACCCGCAAGACACCTTTTTAGGTCGAATTTTACAAAAGAACTTACTATTTGGTCCGTATTCACACTCACATAAGAAACGAATTTTATCGCTAAAGAAATTGTCGACAAAAACAATACACCAGTGTTTGCAAACGAGGTAAACACAACTTATGGACCGTGTTCATGACCCGATACAGACAATTTTACTTTTATTCTGTATGGAATTTTCCTTTAGATTTCAATTGCTTTCAATCCATCAAGCCTCCATGCCTGGCAGGAATTAGGTAGTTTGAGAAGAGAAATTTCATCTAAGACATTTTAAAAGGGATGCTATCTATAATGTAGCTATAACAGGAGTGGAAACAAAAGAACGAATTTTCTCACCAGGCTTTGTTGGACCAGCCTTCTAACAGAGGTTTGCACCAATGTGTCTTATAAACTGTGAAGTTAGAATCAAGAAGTAGCAGAGGAAGGGGTTGTGATCATAAATTTCCCTCCGGGTCCCCGATTGAGAGGATCTTAAAAAGCTTTATGAATAGTAGTTTATCTACTGAATAACAAATCGAAATCAAGGGCTCACTCGACTAGGCCCTCAAATTTCCAGCTACGTCACTGCTTTTGAAAGGACTGCCCACACAATAAGCTTACAGACCCTCAAGTTTTTGAAAGATCTGCCCACGGGCCTCTAATACTTTTTTGGTCCCTCAGGGGTCCGCTGTCCCCAGGTTGGGAATCAAATACAGTACATGCTGGAGGGAGCCCCATCCCCCAAGGACCAAAGCCCTTCTGGTCCCAAAATATATGGCTGCACCACTGGTTAGAATCAGAGTTCGAGAACTCGCCCGTTATACCTCTGTTACTGAACCCTGTTTCGAACTCTCAGCGAAAGTGAAAGTAGACGACTCATATGCGTGCTTGTTCTAAGAGATGATTTATTGAAGTCGCCGACGGAGACGTGGATTCCCGTTTCGTCTAAGGTACCTCTGCTGCCTCTTCACAGCAGAACATTTTCAAACAACTCTCTGTCATTTTTAGCTTTTGTAAGTATAGCTTTGTTGTTATATCATTGTTTTTATTTCAGCAGGGAGGCTTGAACCTTTATCCTGGTTTCATGGTAAGAAACAGCCTTTATGAGGGAAGATTGTTCAGAATCAAAATATACTCCGCTTTTTTCTCTCGTCACACTTACAAGCATTAATATCATAAAAGAATAATTCATAAACTAATTAGATAATAGGTTTGAAAATGGAGGGGTACATAGGGCTACGGCGTATACCTACTCCTCCATTTCCTATTTTTTTGTATGTCCAATGTGTCAAAATGGAGACATTACCGTGTAGCTAATTACCCAAACATAGCCGTACCGCAAACCTTCTTCGAAAAACCCATTTCGACCACTGATAAAATCTGATTACAGGGTGCATAATCAGAGTAATGTTCACACCAAGTCTACATTATCGATGCTATTATTGAAAACATTTTGTAGCAAAATGATGAGTAATTTTATCGCTATAAATCCATTCTAACATACAGAGAACATCTATAATTATATACTTTGAACAGTTGTCACTTAATTCAAAATTCTTAAAAGCGTCCCGTTTTCATATAAGTGTATAGATGAGTTATTCCAAGTGATTCTGAATCAACTTCCTCATTTTAAATAAAAAGTAATATTTTTTACCCAATTTGATTTTTCTCTCAAAAGAAAGAAAAGAAAATACTTAATTTGTAATTTTTCTTAGAGCTAACAACGTTATTTAGAATACTTCGGTAGCAAATATTTTTTTAATTAAATCTTTGAAAAGTGCGCGTCTTCACTCAGAGAAAAACCGACAATAGTTACCTGGAAAGTAGATTAACAACAGAGGAAGAATTAAACGAGCTTTCTAGCAAGGGAATCCCCCGCCAACAACCGCTACCCACGATGCAAGTGTAACTTAGAAACAGACAAGCCGCCAGAACTCAGTACAACTACTTCTCTACAAAGAGTAAAAATCTGTCACTACAACAACTACTAATTCTATCCAAGTGTTAATAACAGATACCACCCCCCTCGTTCACCACACCACTGTCACTACCACTGCTACTGTTTCAGTGTCGTTCCACGCCACCATTAATTTTACTAAGGCTACCACTACTGCTACTATTTTCTCTAGCGACTCTCCCGGGTTGGAACGAAGCGCAGCGATAATTCCTATTCGGTGACACCGACGACAAATGTAACGTTGGTAGATTGAAGTACACAAATTGAATCAGGCGGAGGTGACGCTGGCATCGTTCGTCCGTAATAACAACCGCAGAAACATATGTAAATCTTTCAAAACAGAAAATACAAAGAATTTGTGACGAAAGCAAAAACAAAACAAAACAAAACAAAAACACATGGCACAAAACAAACCATACGAAATATCACATATAATTCCGTGTGTATAAATATTGTTGATAACAGCAGTTTAAGTCACACAAGTTACAATAAAGACATGACAAATATTACTACAATTTGAAAAAAAAAAAAAAGAAAGAAAAAAAAAAGGAATAAAAAAAAAAACAAAGCTCCACGCTGGGTGCTTATAAAATCCGAGATAAATAAATGCAAGACACACATCCCGGCTCGACTGACACAAACCTGCATTACAAAGAAGCATTTGGTGAATATAAGGGTGTACCTACTTTTTTCTCTCACATCATAGTTCTTACGTCTCACTTCATCTTCCTATCTTACAGTGACATCGTTAAGCTTCCATGGAACAGGAATCAATCACAGGCCACTAGGTACAAATCCTGAGTTGTCCAAATTGGCTGGCGGATATATTTCTTTGTGATTGTAAATGTACCAACCACGATATTTCATTCTTTCGGGTGAATCTTTATCTTGTATCACTCTTCCAACTTTTCCTTATGAATCATAAAGAATAGACGAAACTCCCAAGTTCTGATAATGAGATGAGGCTCACTGAACCTGATTTACCAGTGGCGAATTTCTTAAGCATATATATCGTCCATATTTTCCTCGGCACGATAAAAAAAAGGTATCAATATAAACATAGTTCCTCATAAAGCATTATTTTGATTTTAAAAGAAAAAAAAACAACAAACATTGTCAGTCCGTTGGATAAGACAGAAAAAGAGACAGTAAAAAAAGTTTAATATTTTCAGAAAATATATTACTTGGAAAATAGATAGTATTCAGTTGAATACTAATACAATTAAGTAAACAAAACAGTGCTGAAAACTAAAAAAGTACCAGTTATTAAAATCAACGTTGTATTTTAAAATATTCCTGTAGATCTCCAGAATAACGATGTTCAATTTTTAACAACAGACGCATTGATGCTTCCTTGCAAGTGAAAGACGTGTTGCTCTCTGTTTACAAACGTATTTTCTATCCAGCCTAAACGTTTAAACATACGCAAAAATACAAACCTAAGTAGCAAATTCTTGCTAAGTCATATCAAGCATATTCACTGAGAAAATAAACAAACAAAACCGCTATCACACACTGAATCAAGATTGCGTGAAGATGTAAACACTACACGTCATATTATCAAGAAAAAGTATTCACATCGGACAGTTACTTCACTGAAGATGGTTATTGTCTTGAAGAACTAATTGTTTAAAACGGAAAAAAAGATCAAAACTGAAAAAAAGAAAAGAAAATCAAGAAAAAAGAAATATAGAATGAGGAATGAAAGAAAACACTGATGCTTATGCACGCGAACATATTAAAGTTATATAATTATATGAAGTCACGCCCGTGTAAAAACAATTATATGTATGTAAACTTGAAGATCGGACTAAAAACGAAGCGGGAACGAACGCGATGAGAAGCGGGCAAGAACGAAAGAGTAAACATTGGTTAAACGTAAGTTTATTTTCGCCTTTTTTTTTATTTTGAAATTTGTTTTTGGAATCAATTTTTAGATTCTTTTTTTTTTCTTGTTTATTATTTTATTTTTCTTTTACTTTTTAGAATGAGCTTCTTTTCCAAAAATGATATATTCATAAACTTGAATCTTTTTTTCAGAATCATTTTATTTTCTTGTTTAAAATATTGAATTTATACCGTAGTTACACTGAATATAAGACAAAGATTCAGTTGTTTTTTTCGTCATACTTATGTACAAATGTATTTCTCTCTCGTTCTCTCACACACACACAGATATGATATTACCATCTATTTCCAAAGGACAACTGATTGCCATATATGCAGTAGTGAGATTAGATATCTACCAAAGAATTCCTTTCTCGTGTCATGCATATAGCTATGTTGACTATTTATTTACCTGCGAGAGCATGCAAAATGCCTTGGCAACAGATTTGTTAGTTCAGATCTTGCCACTCAGTCGGTGAGTTCAAACGCGCGCCTACCCACACGCAAAGGCGAACGCATATGTGAGCTCACACCCTCACCCAGTATTTTGGGGGTAAGAGATCTAAGACGCAGGGCAACTGTATCATTTCTTCACGGGTTTAAGGTTGTGCGTACGTACTTGTTTTCTAGGCGCATGTGCAAATGTAAACATGTGATTCAGAGAAGCGGAGAAATACAATGGAGATAATACAGCTAAAAACGCTCATGTTAATGTGAAGAGGTTACCGGTAGGAAACAGTGTTACTTCTCAACACACACATATGTAAAACAGTGTTAGCAATGGTATCAATGCTAACGTGAAATTCCGAAACGAAGCCAGTGATAAAAACCCCCCAAAACAGGTGTTAATATCCTTATCTTGAGCCCTTAAAATTGATAGACTTTGGGAAAGTTTTACAAAAAATTGTTTTTGAAACCAGTTCATTAAGTTTCATATTGATAAAACAAAATAAGTTTCAAAAATAGCGTTAAGTCGTCGAAGTTCTTAGTCGAGGCATTTTGATTATTATTGATTAGTCAAAGCTTGTTTAAAATCAATGAAATTTCAGAAATGTTTTTTTCCCGAATTAGTTGAGATGCTAGAAAAAAAAGAATTCTAAATATGCAGCTGAAATAAAAAAAAACAATTAAAGAAGTCCTATTTTCTTCAATTTTTAGGTTGATCCATTTCATTAAGATGTTTACCCGCTAAATTAGGAAATATGAAAACCTGTATACGTACACAAAGAAAGTTATGTGACTCTGTGCAAGACCATTTACACCTGAACGTAATTAGATGCATTCAGAAACACATACACATTCACACTTACATATATTTGTTTATCGTATATCTAAATATGATAATTTCTATGCTGCTCCCTTTCCTCTTACACACATATGTATATACATCTATGTATCATTGTCCGTAATAGTACGTATTCACAATTTCGAGTGAATCAAAAGCCTTACTTTGATAAAAGTGTACAATGGTTATGGAAATACAGTTGTATACATGCATAGGTATGACTGTTTCAATATATATATATATATATATATATATATATATATATATATATATATATATATATATATATATATATATATATATATATATATGTGTGTGTGTGTGTGTGTGTGTGTGTGTGTGTATATATAGTTACATACATACATGCATACATGCATACATATATACATACATAATATACCCGTACATATTCATGTATTTGTGTATGTAAAAAGTCACATCCATCTATGAAAATCAATAACAATGAAATATGAAAAAAAATGAAGTCATTATATGAAATCCTTTTGGTTCGTTTCATGCAACTCCTCGAGTAATTATAATTAGGGATCTATTTTTATATAAACGCATACACACACACACACACACACACACACACACACACACATATATATATATATATATATATATATATATATATATATTGATATTAGTATCAATTGACGTGACACATCCTAGAGGTGAAAGGTTACTAAATTACCATCGGTAAACAGAGCAAAAACAAAATCTATGGACTTATATGAATTTAATTACTTAGAAAATAGGGTTGTCGAAAAGAGGCGTTCAAATAATTTTTAATTTTCTATTCACAGTCAATTGATTTTCAGTCAATGTTGCTTTGATAGTGTGTCGTAGCAAAGTTCATGCATTTTACAATAAAAAGCGATCGTAGGTATACTTGCGTTAAATTCCCAATTAGTAACACAAACCCTGAGGAGTTACAGGTGTAAAAACTGATTTCTCTTGAAAAGCAAATGTGAAAACCTCATCTTGCTTCAAATAGTCATCAGTTTTAACAGATCAATATATTACCTTGTAAGGAACACTCGAACACCACGACGATTTTAACAAGGCCGTCTGTTGAAGACGTGGTTTAGAGTTTGGACTGACAGAGTGGTTGGTATTGATGCCTTACACGAGGAATTCAAACTTAATATTTAATGAGGTTGAAAAATATATGCATACTTGCACACCTTCTATTACTAACAAGGCAAATTCTAAAAGACTTACTATTTGCAGGTGGTAGAGTTTCTGAATAGTATTATTTCATTCCTGATTCAGAATTACTTAGAAAAGAGATAACAGAGAAATATTTTACATCAGCTTAGATGAAGGGAAACAAAACAAAAGATAAAAAAATTTCATTTTTGAATATTCTGCCACATTCGAGAAAGATGTGAACATTGGCGATCCAGGTTCTCTCCGACAGATTCTCAGATGATCATAAGCAGTATGGCACATGACCACAGTAGTTAAGCTCTCGGTGAGGATCGAACTCATTACCCAAGCAAATCAACCTGAGAGACGTTAACCATCTCGTTACACTAGGCACTAAATACGTTATTTCAAATGGATTCATTTACAAGACCGAACATTTGGATTAATGAATGGACAAAAGTAAGTCTGCTTAAAGAAGTGCAGATGGTGATTCCACTCCGCCAACACAAGCAACGTCACAATAATGATAATTTTTTTATACATAGAGACTAAGTAGGACGCCCATGTCAATGCTATGCATTGACTCTGCTCGGATGATAAAATCTCTTGGGGAAAAGTTCAATTTTTGAAAACAAGTAATGTCCTGTACTCATAAAATCGACTATTTTCCAGCGGCACATTAATGGATGCTGTTTGGCTGGCGTTGCGTGACTAAAATACACCAAGCAAAGTTGTCTGTTCCGAAGGTTGCTTGATTTCGTCAAAATGTGACGATGATTGCCATAACAATGTCTTATCATACTTGATGATTGCTGTACAGGTGATCACTTTCCTGTGTAGAGGAAGAATATGCATAAATATACATTTTACAGAAGCCAAAACGGAAGATTGTTGTCACTTCATATTATGATTTAGGGTCAGCAAGAATCCGTCAATACTCATTTGTGTTATTCCAGGCATACGAATATGGACAGCTGAATAATGGAACCTCAGATTATAAAAAATAAGATTAAAATTCATTCAATACATGAATCTGAATCATTTCATCATGTATATTAGTCTGTATAGTTGAAACTTGGTCGTTTGCACAGTTACTAGTCGATGACCCATAAAATCAAGAGTCTGAAATGAGAATTTTGAGCGAAATATCCAATTGATGACTTGAGATGATTATGCAAAAACTAGATATTTATAAAATTCTAGTCATTAATTTTCGAAATTTCAATTCCTAAACGTGTAACTGCAATCTGTCAAGTGTATCATGATGTTGATTTTTCTAACGTTTCCCGTTTAACCCTTTCAGTTCCGGCGGTTATTCTAAATACCACATGTTGAAAACCTCTATGACTATTCTTGCATCTGCTTTATCGTGTTTTTTTCCCAGTAACATGGCATATTAGAATCGGTAATCACTTAATAGATGGCATTTTGTGTGCATAATGAATTTCTGACGTGAAGGGCCATTTATTCAACTCTAATGAGTGACGAAAATTTGTTTGAATATGACTCTCGACGATATTGTTCCAAGGATATTGAAAAACTCAATCTAAGAAATTGTTTTATCTTTTTTATATTTTTAAAGTGTTCGAAATTACATTCCATCGCTTGTCTTGTTTATTTTTAATGATTTTGAATGATTAAAACCAGAATTAATTGAGTTGGCTCATATAAACTTTCATGACTGAAAAGTCTTGAAAAGTGGAAAAAGTTGAAGAAAACTTCACCCTTATTTCTTAACTAAAAAACTGAGCATTTACATTTCTTTTGACATTTCTTGTAAAAACTGAGCAGGGACAATAGTGAAGACAATCGGAAAATCACACTTTAAAAAAAATAAAAATTCTAACACAGTAAAGCTTTTATCGCAAATCTATATATTCCTAGTAAAGTGCTACAATATTTTGTTTTTAATTCTCACAGTTCAATAGTTTCCAATCAAGAATCGAAATGCATATTTAGAGAAGCATATCAAAGTATATATTTTCAGGGCGGCTGCACCGTCTTGATGAGATCAAAATTAATACTGAAACACAAATGCATAAAAGGACATTGAAACTCCCAACAGATATCAAACTTTGTATTTCTTATGATAATGAAAATGTCGAATCTTAACATTTTAAATCAGAAATATTGAAAATCAAATTGATTGCCATTCTATTTTTCTAACAATATAACCTCTGCAGACGAGTCAAAAATATCACAAACATTTTAAATCAATAGGATATGTTTGAAATGTTTGGTGACACTGAAGCAGGATTTAGACACAGTTAAGCCCAAAACTAAACGTAAGTATTTGACGATACAAACAGAAAGTTAGACGTCTTCTCCAGAGATATGTCTTTAGATATAAAGGCTGTAAACTGCATTTTGTTTGAAATTCTGTCTAAATCAAACTCCGGTAATAGTTTGGTTTTATCTAAGAAGTTGGTTAAATAAGGCTCATGTCTGCAAAAGGCAAAATTAAGTTTAGAAATATAAGCAAAAGAAGCACCGTTTCTTATGAAAACCCGGAAATACAATTTTAAATTTACGTTGTGAACTTAATAGCAACATTAGCGATAAAAGCAACTAATCAATAAGGAACTGTAACGTCATCGCATTTAGATGAAAGGAATTGATGTCTATTGTCCAGGAAATCAATGCAGTACCTAATTTTTTGCCAAAAGAAAACATAAAAATCGCATCGCTCTCACAGACAGCTTTCATGTAGATTGCTGAAAACTCATGTATTGAGGCTTAGTTTCTAAAAACTTATTTTTCTCTAATGGCCTTTGTCCAGCAGCACTGCTTTCCGGTTTGTACTTTTTTTGACTGCACAAAAAGTGCCAAAGTATCAGTAGTTATTCAAGTGCGCAACTGGACATCGTTCTATAAATCCTTCGAAGGCTTATATGCATAGTTACTGAGAACTATGAAGCTAATGCGTACGAACACAGATCTGCATGAACACATGAGGTATGGATCTATGTGAGGCAACTAGCTCTAGTTCTGGGCACAGGGACGTGAGATAATTCTTCTCCGTTCGCAGGATCCATTCTTATAGTTGTTAACAATTGTCTAGCCATTCATTTTCTCGTATACGTACGCATGCGCACCAACATACGTACATTGATCTAAAGATACACGTTTACACACACACACATAATGGTATTTATTGAACTTAGCTTGGTTTGATATAAGGCCTCATGTTAGACTCCTGGTGAGGATCAAACTCACTCATTAGTGAATGATCCACTGGATTATATATATATATATATATATATATATATATATATATATATATATATATATATATATATATATATATATATATCCTACACATACATGCACAAATGTGTGTAGGTTCTGATCTCAATGTCATCTTTCTTCGTCGATTGTTAGAATTCAATTTTGTTTTATATTCAATTGCTTATGCAATGTATATCATTATTTGATGTATACATACATTAGCTGGTGGACCTGAAGTTGCCTGGGATAAATAACTCCCAATTTAATAACATTTAGATACAAATTATATATTTATACAGATTTCATGAAATCAAATGAGCTCTTAAAACCTTAAAATTTAAATTTTTCTTGAAACTTTGAATTAATTAACTCACTATCGACATTTTCGTAGTTTGCATGTGAAAGGGAACTGTCGGACTTGAATCATGCCCATGTTTTATCGTTGGGGTTAGGGTTAAGGGTAGTGTTGAGGTTTTTGCTCTAAGAAAGGGCATTATTGTCAGTTAGGGATAGATACCATGAAAAATACTGAGAGAAACAGCGGAGGAAATAGTTATTCACATTCGCAGATATGCCAAATGAAAAGCTCTAATGCAGTCTCCATTATAGCTAATGTGTTCATTTAACCCCTTCCAAAAAATACTCAAATAATTCCTTTCTCAAAACTGACAAATTTCCGGAAGATTTAAAAGTCTAATAGATTTAGAGAGAAATTAAACTGAAAAAATGAAAGGAAAACATTTTATCTGTTTGGATTTGAACTCTATTCGCCGATCGTATTCACATCATTTCTAAACACTAGTGTATTGTTGTTTTCGTCAATTTTTTTCCAAGAATAAAAGTAACTGCTTTTTCATGAGTGAGAACGCTGATCTCATAGAAATCAACAATTTCTTTATGAAGAGTTCACCCTAAAATGAGTGCTGTAGGTGAATTGAGACCTGCTTTTTGATATGTCTTTGTCTTTCCTCTGTTGCATAGTTCTCGACCTATGAGAGAAAAAAACACACATACTTTACTACACACCCACGCACACACACGTTATATATATATATATATATATATATATATATATATATATATATATATATATATATATATGTTCATAATATTATCTTATATATATTATAATATTCATAAATTATGCAATCAGTCATACATAAAAGACTCTTAAGCAATACATAGGTATAGATGTGTACACCGGCAACAAATGACATTATAAAACTCGAAAAGATCTCTTCAGTCACTCATGCATAAAAAAGAGCTAATTAGTAGATGTTTGGGAGTGAACGAATCTTTTGCGTATTCAGAATACATTTTCCACTTACCACCACTACCAACAATTATCTGAGAGATGCTTTTGACATTTGTAGGACCTGAAACGAACTTACTCATCCTGTCAAGAGAGATAAAAAGTGTTATACAATGTATATTCACGTACATTCACATAAAATAGATGAAATGACATATCAAACTCATCCCGATCTGTTCCCAGCTCAACAACCTCAACACCCTAATGGCAATCTAGGATTCTCAATATTAAATCATTAATTTATAGCCTTTTAAAACAACTAAGAAAAACCCCAAATCGAGACAAAAACAAAATTAAAACAAAACAAGTAACTTGGTTAAATAATCTGCAATGTTTATGTATGAGCGTGTATTAACTCAAGGAAACAATTACCTAACCAAAGAAAACATTTATCTACCTCTTTTTTGACGGTATATTCCTAGGCACATACTTACCCGACCAACCTGGTACTTGGTTCAAGACTGGAAGCTTTAGTGGGGCACATTATAACGTGCCTTCTTAGCTGTCAGCTATAATTATCACTTTTTAGAAATGATGGAACGAAGAATAGATTTTCTAGTTAGGCTGTGTCTGTCTTTCTAATCTGTCCCAAAGAAGACTTGGTTGAATTGAAGTTTATTTTCCTAGTCTGCTATTCCGTCAAAAGAAAAATGGGATTTTTGATCGCATGAGACGAAGACACTTGTACCCTGCGAAGATCTCTTTGGGGTATCTCAATTTATCTCAATTTTTATTACCTATGCCAATTAAGTATGTATTTGGTTGCATTCGTCTATCTTCCCGTATTCATCTCTGTCCCCAAATTATCTCCAAGAGTGACGGATCCACGAATGTTTTTTTGATTGAGAGATATTTTCCTTTTTTCATTACATATATGTATACGTTCACGACTGTTCAAACGATATCTCTCAAAATTCTCAGTATATTTCAATTTTGTGGAAAGATCCATGTACAATTACTCACTCTCAGCTGTAGTTATATGCCCACATCACGTATTAGCGCCAAAAGTTCATGTTTATCCAAATGATATCTACCAGAATTTTCGATGAACTTCAATGAACGTAGGGAATAATATACGAATTCTTTTTAATACTTGATAAGCATTGATAAGAAATTACGCAAGAATCAGTGTGCCATAAATACTCATCTAATTTTCTGGTCTTTCTTGGAATTTCAGTATCTTTGAATGACCTCAAACCGGACGTTTTTTTCCGTTATATGCATTGAAGAAGTCGAATAGCACCTTATTTTCGAACCTTCATGCATGCATTTTGCGTTATTCAATATTTCTTATTCTGTGCCTTTTCTATTTGGCTCCAAATCCCCAGTCCAAGTACACAGTGATCCCAAAATATCAGGGTAAGAATTACTTACATATTCATCGCCAAATACATCGCTATTGTTCTAAGTAATTAGATTTCCCCTCTCCCATCAAGTAAATCAAACGGATATGTGTAAAACTAAGTATATATTCGTTTATTTATACACTCTACTTCGATTGAGTATGGGCTACATACAACAACAATAACAACGACAGCAACAACAATAACAGTTTTATAAACATTCTTCATTCAGCAGTTTCTGAATGACTGATTCAATATTTCAGCACTTCAGTTTCGTTTGTGCCCTTTCTCTTCAAGTAAATGTTTCCTTTCTGGTATTTTGCTTTCTAATGTGTCTTCCAATTTCATGATGAATCTCACTTCCAGATGTCCTACTCATAATGGTTGCGATCGACATTTTCCTAATATATACATATATATAAATATGATTTTTGATTTGATTGAAGCCAACTAATGACCACTGTGGTACTTTTTCCTCTCCACCCACTACATTGTAGTCGGTATCTTCCATTATACCCTAATTCACGAGGGTTTAAGTTTTCTTTTTTCCCTATCTAAATTTATCGTGAAAAACATAGTGACATTTCGCTGACAGTATAATATTTCGGAGAATAAATTCATATTTTGGTTTCAACAGGTGGAATGCAAATGATTTGAAATCAATTACAATTTCAGGGGGAATTACATGCAAAATCAACACGCTCGGATTTCAATTACAAATGAATTTGAGCACCCAAAAATGTACAGCTGTTCACACTGTACCAAAGTTTACTTACTAATACTACAATTATCATTCGTCTATTGCCTTGCAAAAATATGATATAACAACATACCATATTCGTTCCACCACATTACGTACTTTGATTCCAATGACAACCAAGCAAATACTTTTTGAGAAAACCTCACGGGCAAATAAAAACACAAGCGGCCAAAGGAAAAACAAGAGGTCGACTGAAGACAACCAAGGGAAAATAAAACCTAAATCCTAAATTGTGATCAATACTTCCGACCACCGTTCATTCACATCTTCAATTGAAAATGGCTATACGGTCAAAACTGATCAGGAAATATTTATAAAAAATATGATAAAGAACGAAATAAATTTATTTTTCTATACTTAAGTTTATGTGACTTCCATACGCTGATACACACACACGCACACACACACACAAACACACACACACACACACACATATATATATATAAACATATGCAGACATATAGAATATATACATATATATATATTCTGTCAGATCACGTATATCCATATCCTAATGTATAATTGTCGCGTTGAAAGGAGCGAATAGACCGAGAATAAACTTGATGAAAATGTGGTTTTGAAAACAGGTATTCCATCCATTGAGTTACCCTTGGCTGTTTAGCTTAATGGTAAGAGCATCGCTACGTTAAAGCAGCTACCCTATCGATGACAGGTTCGATATATATATATATATATATATATATATATATATATATATATATATATATATATATATATATATATATATGTATAAGATTAATTGCTAATATAGGGAATTGGGAAGTGTTATTGCAAAAAAAGAGTGCATAGGATCATATTTGGAATTTAAAATCCTGCCCTGAAGCAAATTATTGAAACATTATAGAGTTACACATGTTGGTCATGATTAAACAATAGAATATTAATCTTAGATGAACTTAATAAGCCATGCACGTTGTCTTTAAAGTTGATGAACCAAACATTTCTAAGGTCTACTCAGTGATTCTAGTATATTGATTGACCGATGCATGCAAGAGCTTTCCAGAATAATGAAGTCAAATCCCAGAAAACCTCATATTTGGTTCCCATTAATACGACTCATGTAAATATGTATATTCAATAGTATTGAATCGTTTCATTGCTTACATTTCGAAAATGCCGTGGCACAATATTTTAAGATAAGTTGCTTTGCTTTCATTGCATCAGTCGCATTCAATTTAAAAATATTGGAAAGAGAGAAACTCGTGTATTTGTATATGTTGAATATGAAACAAAACCTTCATTTTCAATCAAAACTGTATTATCTCACCTGCTTGTTAATATCTGAATAAAAGCACTGACTCTATCACGCACTTGGATAATAACCTGTTACGAGCTGCAAGGATTTGTATTTAGTCGATTCTTTAAATGCCGGCTTTTGATACCAGTTCCACAATAAATATTATTTAGAATAAGAAATGCGTTCAAATAGAATGTAGGTAATTTTCGTTTAACATCGGCATCACGATTATCATTATGACAGTAAAAATATAAGCCTCACTTGGATGATGAAGAAAAGCAAAAACAGATTTTCTAAGCTTCTCCCAAAGGGTGACGCCTGATTAGTTGTAAAGGCTCGTGAAATCTCGGATTAAGAAAGATACGGTTGTCAGGGTTATAAAATGTCATCGAGACATTTATCTGAGTCCATGAACACATACAAGCAAATTTCAAATGTACAGGAAGGATAATCTTTCTTTAAAGTACTTTTACTCGCTTCATCTTTTCACTCAGTACATACATTAAAGCATTGATTTCTCATATACTCTACATGATAAAAATGTTGGGGTAAATTAAGTCGGAAATCTGTGTACGGGTTGTGATCAAAAGTCAAGTATTAAGAGATTCAAGTATTTTTGAATATTGTCTTGAAGTTTATTCTTATATTTTGGTTCGTTTATCATAGTTATTTCTGCGATAAACTTTGGAGAATCATTCAAAGAGATAGAGCGTTGACTGTAAAGTTTTTTTATGATTAATGACCAATATTTAATACAGATGAATTTGTATCTTTATTTAATTAGTTTTGGGTTCTTTTAATGTTACAAAACTTCTGATTAAGAATGGAATATTCCTATTTTGTTTCTAACTATCTGATTTTATTCAAACAATTTTTTTTACCTTGTGAAGCCTTCATCTACCTTTAAAGCTCATAGATGGAACCATATATCACTATGATTTCCCCAAAATATTTTAACAATTGCTTCGCTGTTCTTTTTCTACAAACTTCTTGAATTTCTTTCTTTATTGGGTTGAAATTTATTTTTATCCTTGCAGAAGAACTCGGTCGTGTCTGTTTTTTAGTATCCCACCCATGATGCCATTGCCTTTTATTATGTGTCCCAGTGTCAGATCTGGTATTTCAAGGGCACGTTTGTAAGACATTGTGCATTCACTCAACACAAACAATTTGACAATGTCACAAAATAAAATTTGACTTTTTAGGCATAGAAACTTTATTTCAATAAGTCAGGGAAATGAATATAGATCTATTTTATCCAAGATATGCAAACATATGAGTAAACATCCTTAAATATGCAATTATATTGCAGCAGAGAGCCTTGTAATACGCAAATGTATGCACTGTGAACCTTACAACATACAAGTGTGCACTAATAATAACATAACTTACAAATACATATTGTTGAAGGGAAGTATTAAACTATTTTAATAAAGTAAAATTATCTTGAAATTTTCGAGAGAATATTAGGATATGATAGAAAAGAAACTTACCAAAAAATATTAAAAAGATACTTCGAAGAAGTAAACGGCAAAATAAATTATGAAACAAAGTGCTGAAATGTTATAAAAAATCATTAAGTACTGAAGATATAAGATATATGTGTATATTGAAAGTTAGCATATTCATTTATATAAATTTTGAACATTTTATCTGACATAGTAAAGAAATTCCTTTTGAAGAAGTTACAAATTAAACAATTACAAAACATGAACATATAAAAATATTTTAAAAAGGGAAAAAAATTTGAAAGGAAGTTGGAAACATGGATCTCATTATTCATTCTTTTCTTGAAAAAAAGTATTCTAATTCTAAAGTGACATTCTCCAAAATTGAATCGTGAAAAGTAAAATAATAAAGTGGTCACACCTTAGATTTATCACATTATAGAGATATTGCCTTACATTGGTTTCAATAGATTAGTGAAAGTTTTGTAGAATTAAAAGTAATTGACCCTCTCACGTCAGAAAGAGACACCGTCTATAAAAACTTCTGCTTCCTGAATGTTAAATGAGGGCCTACAACTTGAAAAAACACAGACATATACTTACACACACACACACACACATACACACACACACACACACACACACATATATATATATATATATATATATATATATATATGGAATGGATTTAATATCCGAGAGAAAATAATCATAAATGCGTTATATCATTTGGAACTCAATTTAAAATGACAGTCAATTATCACAAGGTGAGGTGTCATTTGGCCCAGACAACCTTAATATCCTCAATGAAATTGAGGATATAATGTTGACTCGCTGAGACAATTAATGTTTTGATGTATCGATTAGCGAAAACGAGTCCCGGAATCTTCATCAGTAATGGGATGATGAAAACTAAATAATCCTTTCCTATATAGATGTGCAAAAAGGTTTTTTTGTATGCTATGCTTACTTTTTACATTTTACATCCATATAACATGCTTCAGAGAGGCAATCATCATTCTCTGATTTGCATACTTGATAAATTTGAAAATTATGAAATACCGATTAGTGAAAACCCAATGTTCCTATCTTCATTAGTTTCTGAGTTATTAAGCTTTAAAAAGCATGACAAATAGACCAGGCGTTTAAAAAGATATCAATGAATCTTGAAAATACCTTATAGGATGATTAAAAACTGCATGCTTCTATCTTCAATAGTCCCCGAGATATTGGGCAATCTTTGGACCAATACATTGGATAAGAATGACCTCGCCAACGGTTCGGTGGCAATAGATTTTGTATAGTTGTTTTCCTGATCAGAATTATCAGGTACGATTTTCTGATAGTTGTTTGCAAGAAATAATACCATTAGTTAGATTTAAAGCTATTCTTTCGACACCCGTACATATAGTCGCAATGATTGTGAACTTCGTTACACATGAACGATTTCAGGGTGACAAGCATTTTCATTTTCACGGATCAAAGAAGTCCATAATATTTCGTGAGTCAAACGGTTTATAGAGCGCTAATTTATTGCTTTATGGCAACTATTGATTTATGCAGAATAGATGTTAAAGTTTGACCAATGTATTATTCAGGACTTGGTTAATATTGTTCATAAATTGGAATTGTTGTCTATTGCATTATTCATCAATCCTTTTTAAAAAGTTGAGAACAGAACTGAAATAATCAAAGAAACCAGTGTAAAATGTAACCAAAAAGTGTGCCTAAATACTTATACTCGAATACTAGCTTTGAATCTACACTACTGAACATTCATGAATTCAAGTAAATGACCCCATTCATAGCGGTACACAATGGTTCATTTATTTAATTGTATAAAGGTCATTTTAGGTATATTTTTCTTTTTTAGACGCATTGTTCACACATAATTGCATGAGATTTGACCAATTGATTGTATTTTACGAATGTTGACAATGAGGGAAGCCATTTCCGCTTCTACTGCATAGGATGGTATTGTAATCACGGGAGAGTTGTTTGCCCAATTGCTCATTCATACACTGAATACAATACAGCCGTCATGGCATACCAGTGTCGAGACATTTTGTCAAAATATCAGGCGATCGGACAGAGTACAGGAAGTTGATTCATGCCTTCCTTCATTAGATTAAAGTGAATATGAATAGCCTCAGTCGAAATTTTAACTTACATTCAGCTTTTGTATTAATAGCAGTTACACCATTCTGCATCTACACGATGACGTATTTATGTGTACCAAGATAAATATTAATGAATAAATCAAAATGGAAAAAAGAATAAGTATTTTAAGCTGCCGTGCCATTCAAAAAGATTGTACATGATGTTATAGGATATTTCAAATTAATATCACAGTCATCGTCAGGTCGATGTGATTACTCAGGTCATATATTCTCGTACGTATTTTTTAAAAATCCTGATCATCGACAATAGTAAATTCTTATACCAAAACGAAAGCTTGAAAGGAAAGAGTAATTCTGCAAAGTATTCTGGGAACCTTATCGTCGTCCCCTACGATTGATTCTTATTTATTCTGAAATTCAATTCCTCCATAATAATCCGTCTTTTTCTACTTATCTGCTCTTTAACATCAGTGCGAATTGTATTTACTGATCTACAGATTCTTTCCACGAAATCTCATGGCATTGTCATCTACAGCCTGCGTATTCTAACTTGAAAATTGCCTGAAGCGGAGATGAATAATTCTGCAGAGTTCAGAATAGCCAAGAGAAGATAAAATGGTCTTTTTTACAACACATACACGTACGTGTATCTTACTGGACCAGTCATTTGTTGAGATTTTTCACTCGACAGTCATTTTTGCTTTCTTTTTCTATCAGATTACTCATCAGACTTTCTTCTCGAAAGTATTTAGCAGACCCTCCGTTTATATATATATATATATATATATATATATATATATATATATATATATATATATATATATATATATATATGTTTGTGTGTACGGTGTGTCTCTGTGAGTGCATACGTGTACATTTATATAGCATGTAGGTTAATGCTTGTAGACTTAGGGAAAGCGGATTTTACGAATCCACGAAGGTTAAGGTACTGGAAACAACAGGAATAGATTTTCTTTTGGTCAAGATGCCAATAGATAGACTTCGAATTAAACCTTATGTGTTTATACTAACATCACGAGTTCAATCAGAGAAACCTATCCAATCAGATTCGAAGAAGATTAATAAAAACTAGCCTTGCTCAAGTTCAAATATTGACCTATAGATACACACGCTTTTGTATTCGATTGGTGCACTCTTCCAGTTCCAAATCGTTGATACTAGTAGAGAGTAAATCTTTTAGCTGCTATATGACAAGATGGAGGATTAAAGTTTAGAAGGCTGAAATACATCAGTATAAATCATTCTAAAAATCAAAAAGCTTTAAATAGTACACAACAGGTTTTGTGCATCACCAACCTTCAAAATGAGATGGAAATTTCGTTTTTTTCAATTTCTTTCCTAAAGATTAAAATAAAGTATTTGATTTTCCCTTGTATGAAGATCAATGATTTTATTAATTATGAAGTCATGTAAAACGATTCATCATCATCATCATCATCATCATCATCATCATCATGATCATCTTCCGTCGTTGTACATTGAGCTTCCCGAAAATTCACCACACCTCTCTATCATGGGCATTGCAGGACCAATAATTTCTGAACTTGTCTAGTTTGCCTTGCAATCTTATATTCTACCGGTCTCGGTTTCGCATATGATCTCTGGGGATCCAAAATTTTTTTGCCATTCTTGCAACATGACCAGTCCATATACATTTTAGTTTTGTAATGAATTCTATGATGTTATGAACTCCTGTTTTTTCAACAATACATTATGCTGTCCTTGCATGGTCGTCAGTTTGCGAGTCTGTCTCTTGGTTGGGTTCCATGTTTCAGCTCCATAGGTGACTATCGGGAGGAAGCATTGCTCGTATACTCTTTGGAGAATCGTCTTCCAAGGCAGATAGAGTGGTCTATTTTTTCCATCTGTGCGTTTTCAATTTTGATTGTTGTATGCTTATTCTCGATATATTATTTCTAAATGACTTCTGTCTTATTGAAATTCATGTGAAGGCCAAATTGTTACCAAAGTTGTGAATTAAAGATTCTATCACGATTTTTAATTATTTATTTGTACCAGTTTTTTTACTTTTTGTTGTGATCTATTCCATTCGTTTTAATAGAAAGATTTATATTAACAGCACGACACCATTTTGAAATTTTTATCACAATTTACATTACTTTTGATATAAGATTATAATACTTGGGAATTGAATATCACTTCGAGACCAACATGTGGGAAAACATATTTCTCTTCTTAAAAGAAAATCATTATAACTAAATCATATGAAAGAATCGTATCAAGCTATTTGTCCTGAATGGGTACTCCCCTTCATTTATAGTAGAGGGGATACATAGTTAATGTAACTACCTTTGCTATTTGTGAGTTGTTTTGCTATTATCATTGTATAGTATAGATGATTATCTCATTTATCTTGGAAATACACAGGGGCTCCGAAAGCAATAAGTGGTAGGGGATTTTCAGAAAGGGTATTCTGTGACGTATACTTTTGTGGGGTTGAAAGGTTATATCAAAAGAGCAGGGGTGGTTTCCAACCTGGTGGTCTTGGATCCACGAGTGTCCACAAAGGTATTTCAACCACGTAACGTTTAAAATGAAAAGCTTGATATTATTCCTGTTTTGTTGACGTGAGAAGAACAGATACTACACTTTGATCTTGAGCTAAAGTTGGCAAAAAGCTGGGCCACAAACTAGGATAGTGACCCCTGATTGAACTTTCCGAAGAAGATATATGAAAATATTGGATTCTTACACTTTCGTTCTTTCATAGAGGGCACAGAGCTGTGCATGTTGACCCTACGCGAAATAGTTGCAGCACCTTTGGAAGTACTTTATTCGGATTATCGTTGAACTTATGTTGACTATCATGTATATCTACAGTACTTCATATCTAGATGTATCAATTTATTCATTTCTTACTGTATGCATAAAATGAATCAGATATTTACATGTAGCTGACTCTATTTATATTTTGTATTAACTGATACATAGAGTAAAAAAAAAGTAACTGAATAATGATAAAGATTATCGTCTGAAAAGGACTATCTGCTGAAAATCCCATTCATGTCATACCAAAACTTATCATATTAGTATCCATGCATGAAAAATACTCTGATGATCATTTGTAATATGATATCAACTCTTATAGAGTTTGTCTCTGAAGCTCTTATCAACTAATTCCACTTGATAGGAATAACGTTGATATCAAGAGAAAGCAGAAGAAATCTTTACACCAGCAATCAATTGAATATTTTCTTCCTAATACTAAATCTTTGATGAAAATTAAAAGCAAATGCTCAACATATAAATGATTTTGACGGAATTGCATTAATTGGTTCTGCTCGTAACGACTTATAACCAGGCGTGCTAAGTTCAAAATTCTAGAAGCATACGGAGATAAATAATTACACTTTGCAACTTAAAAAGTGTTTTTGGGTAATGAGTGTTATTTTCTGATTGGTTATGACAAAAATGTATAGAAAATGTCAATTGTTCCCTACAAAGTTTGATGTTACGACTAGGATTGTGGTGATTTGATATTCATTTTAAATTTGACAACAGGAAAATTGCACATTTCTAATCACCTGAAGTAAGAAAAACAATAACATATGAATATCACTATCCTGGCTTCAAAAGCAATGCTTGAAAGGAATAAGAACTATTGTCTATGCACATAAACAACCAAAAAATAACACTCACTACCCAGGAACAAATATTTCATCGCAGAGTGTTGTCAGAGGGGAAATCATAGATATTATCCTTGTTCTCAGTCCCGTCACTAATAATGTCGACTCTTTTTTTCACTGATGATAGATGGAAGTCTTGGTATTGATGGTTGCTTTACCTGTATTTCTATTAATCAGACGCACTCATAATAAATATCCATAGCAAAATATCCAGGGAAAAATGAAAGTATGGTTCATCAGTCACTGAAGCAATTAATTCGACATTGCTAGAACGAAACACTAAAACGAGAAACTAAGGACAGATAAGAACGATGTGGTTTTAAGGATGAAAGTGCAGCAGAACAAAAATATTGTTATTGGAATATTGAGGAACACAGTTTCAAATTAGTGGAGTGCCGAACCTGAATATAACATCGCAATGACTTTTTAACATTCAACAGTCTTTCAATTCATGGATTTTGCGTTTTGTGTTCAAAACAATGTCGTACATAATACGAAATCTGCTAATGAACATAAATAATATCAAAAGCAATGAGCAAAAAAAAGTTCAATATTAGAAAAAAAGAAGATTTTGCTGATAAGTATAACAATATTATTATGATGAATTTGAATTTATCAGAAACTATTAAAACATTCAATAATAGGTTCTGAATGCTTTTAAGCAAAGGTCGCTGAAATTTCATCACCCTTACTGGGATAAAGGCGGCAGCATAAGCGATCTGAAGAAATTGTCCACTTTGACTTAACGATGTATGAGTCTCAATTCTAGTTTAACCGACGGATATCTGAGATTCAGTTATTCATTAAAAGATGTTCAATCTTCTTGGGGTGTTACGTAATTGAAGCGAAAAATGTCTCCTTTGGAAGGAAGAAGATGACACTAAGTGAGTTAGTAATTAGAGACCTGGATTAACTGTGGTGTTTACCATGGTTGTATATCTCCCACCGGTGTCTGCTGATTGGTGATCGACCTCAGACAAAGTTCACGAATTCAAGAGCTATTTTTCAAATCAGGAAGCTCTTACTCATTTGAAAGATTGACGTAATACAATCATCTTACTTCTCGTTTCTCCAAATTGGCATACTGTCTAGGTAAGCTAAGGTCAATGAATAATTAGTGAAATCAGAAATATTCCTTCGATGATGGAAGAGTTAGTTCCGAATTTGGCGCCCTAATCCAGTAGTCGGCGTTCGAGCCCTAATAAAAGGTAATACTTTAACTGCTGCTTGACAGAGTTTGCAGGTCATCCTCCTTTGGGAGATAAATGTTATGCAACCAGCCTATGCACAAATTCACCTCGTACCAAATTAAAGAATATATACAGTGATCAGCCAAGAGCACCCCAATGGGAAGTAATAGTTAGCTATTTAGTTTAGTAGACAATTATACTGTGTGGGTAGTTTGATCATCACTGAGTGCCTTACACCAACCCAAATAAATACTAATAGTAAGTAGCCACTTTCGAACCCTCTTCATGTGACCGGATCCTTGAAACAAAATTGTCTTCTCATGTTTCAATTAGCAGATAACTCACAAAGGAAGGTCAATTTTATTATCAAATTTATAATATTTATAGAGGGAACTGCTTACTTTACAACGTTCTTTTGGGTTGTGTTTGGAAGAAATAGGGAATCACGAATGAAATAAATCAAAACCTCTCTCCAAATACGAACCCTCCATTATTCGTATTTCATCCAATAAATTATGTATTTGCTTTTGAATCAGCTGCAGATAAGCATTCGAGCTATGCGATTCCATTCATATTTTAGCATCATGATTTCGCTTGATTGTGTGAAAATGAATATTTCAATCGATCTATGTATCTGGTATGTACAGCATTGGTCTCGTGTTAGAGATTTCTGATGGTGTTGACAAAATATTTCTGATCCCGATATTTGCAGTTAGAATAATATTTCATGAATGCTGTTCAGAAATGTATGGTCCCCATATCTCCAACAAAAAATAATATATATCAGAACCTCTATTGATTCATAGACGAAGTACAGAAATTCAAAAATTCGGTCTTCATCGATCAATATCTGTATTTATTCGTATCTTTCAATCTGTCAGGCCTTGTTTCTTTGAAATTAGACTTCGAAAGTGAAAATGATATATGAGGTTTCGAAAAGCGATAAGCGCCATTTGAAAAATAAAAGTGTTTAATCAAAAATCAAATTCTCGATTAAAACTTTACATCTTATCACAACCTTATAGACTGCATATTTATGAAAAAGATGAAAAATAATGAAAAGATTCAAATACAGAATCTGATTTTTAATTCGATTTAACCCATTCATTTTTTAAATGGAATTTATCTCGCTTCTAAACCATATTGTTCAAATAAATTTAAAATTATAGATATTTATTTTGCTGATGTTGTCATGGTTTCAAATCTCTCATGTATTTCGGGATATAGTTCAATTTATCTAAAGGATCTTCATCTGGCAACTTTGGAGCATTGTATCCAGAATGCAATGTAAGTGGATATTTTCTGTTTCTGTGTGGATATAAGAATGTGTGCATCATAACATTTACTGAATTATGCATTAATGACTTTATTTGTATTTATCGTAAGGCAGCTATATGTTTAGAAAGTAATACACCTGTGTATGATCGTAAGCATGCGTGGACAAATGTCTTTCAATCACACATACTAACACAAGTAGACTTGCCTACATATCAACAGACATAGCAAGCAGTAGACAGGTGGTTCAAAACGATTTTGATCTTTGAAATTATACATATATATATATATATATATATATATATATATATATATATATATATATATATATATACATATATATATACATATATATATATATATATATATATATATGTATATATATATATTGTTATATATATATATCTCCATATATCCAATCTTCATGTAATATTTCCGATACGAAATATGATGGGATTACTTCGTGAAAAATCGTCTCAGTATTTATGCATGGATCAACGAGTTCAAACCGATACGTGCACTAATCAATATGCATACATTTTTTCTCACCTGTCAGTTGATAATAGCTTAAATCATAAGCACATTTTCAATCATTTTTATTGAAGAAGTAATATGATATTTTAAGGGATAGAATTTTTTTGAAAAGTCATGGAAAACACCTTTAAATAGTTTCCATACACTGAACGCACTTTTGTCATTATGTAACACTGTCATGTATGCCCGTATTGCAAAAGTCACTATTTCTTGAGTTGACGGGTTCTCAAAAGCTTAGCTTCCTACCTGGACGTCCAAGATTTTAAAATTCACATTCCATTGCCAAAACCTCTGGAACCAACTTTGAATAGTAGGAGCCGAAAGCCGTCTTTGGTTAAATGCCACATTCATGTTCCATGCAGTTTCACTTGCTAGTGATCAAAATTTGAACCCATAAGTCTCTCAAAATTCATTTCTGTTCTCTGCGTTTATGTATTAGTAATTTCGGTCAGTAAAGAGGGGAAAACTGGAAGATTTTGACTTCAAAACAACAACAAAGAAACCAACTTGCATTCCAAGGGAAATTATAATTTACTGCCAGCCACATATGCTGATTTTTATCTTGCAAATTAAGCTGCAGTAGTGGTGAAAGACAACTTGAAAACATATTACCAGTATCGTTTGGATCATGAATTCATGATAAAAAACGACAAAATACTTTGACATAAAGTAAGGGACTAATTTGGCAGAAACTTTGATCGTTTTGAAACCCCAATGAAGATCTATTAGTGGGAAAATTCAAGAAACATATGACTGACAACACATAAATAACCAAAATCAAATCAAACTGGTCAAATGTAGGTAGCAGTGATTAAAATTCACAACTTCAATATGATATATAAACCCTAATTCTTGTAAATTGTAGTGTTTGCTTCGTGTATAAATGTCAATGTAAGAGAAAAATGCTATTTCATCTTGAACGACCTGAAATATAATTTTGTACATATACTGCAGCAAAAACAACCAATGTGTCATCAACAAAGCCGTCATCAGAAGATAATCCTGGCGTCAAGCATAGTTGAAGTCCTTTGTATATATATATATATATATATATATATATATATATATATATATATATATATATATATATATATATATATATGTTCTCTTTCTTTTAATGAAAGGATTATAGATCTTTGCTTATGCTTGAATGTGAGAGTACACATATGCGTATATAATTGCAACATCTTTTATCGTGTATTAATCTATGCATGGTTGTTTCCAATCAGATGTGTCAAACGTGAAATATGGAAATTCATGAACAGATATAGAGTTTTATATTTCTTGGATACAGCCTTGTCTTTAATCCGAAAATAATTGCTCATGGAAAATCGTTACCTTTTCAAAATGGTGAGCCAACCCTGTCTAAAATATTTGCATTCCTGACAGCACTCAATGTCTTCCAATATTTTAGCTTACAGATATTTGCTCTCAATGCTAATAACGACCGAAATAATTTCCCATCATTCCTTTACCGGCCATATCATTAAAATTCCATAATATTTTCTTTCACTGGACGATGGCTTTAACGAAGCGAAACTTGAAGATTGACAAATGACAATACATTTATATGCATATCATACGTCAAGCTTCTGGCATTATATCGTTAGTGACGTAAAGCCGATTTTCATATTTTTCCATCAACAGACACATTAATAATGTCTTTTTTAATTGGTATATTATCGCAAACATCAACTTATTTTTTACTATCATCAATATCAATACAGGGATATCAATATTACCGTACCGATTGTAGTTACTTTGCATTAAACAATATCACAAAGACAACGAGAATTAGTTCTTTATCAAAAAGCTGCATCTTTCGAGGTATAAGTTTGAGTAAATGGTTAACTTTACCCCAGAATAAATCTAGGATAGACAGTGTTAAACTCCGATCATTTCTAAAGATCAATTTTGGCAATTTCAAATCAAAGGAAACTGCTGCACCGTGAGGGCTGCAAATGTGTGTACAAGAGTAACTTGACCCAAGAATGAATATAGTATGCATAGGACTGACCTATAAATATAAGGACAGGCCGATCCAGGGTTTGATCAAATTTGGTATTTTCAAATGTAAGGTAGACGGTTGAACACTACAGAAATTTGTGTACTAGGGTAACTTGAATAAGTTGAATATATATTTGTAGCGTCGTCCTCGAAAATTTGACTGTTTAAAATATAAGGGTAGCAAGCAATTTTTCAAATGTTTGGGTTTTTAAATCTAAAGGAGACATAATTCTCCAACAATTTTATATACGGGTTCAACGGATGGTGGTGTTGGTGGGGATCTATGCTCAATTCGTTGATTAATCTAATAAAATTTCTAGAGAATATTCTTTGCTTGCATATTATCAAATTTGAATTTTATTTTGTGTACTTAACCGGCGAATATTAATTTTATGAATTCTTATTTGCTTCCCTGAGTTGTTATTAATGTTTTGTTATAAATAGGCCCGTGTCTTGCTGTATTTGACGGTCTTTTTATTTGTGTCTGCAGGCCCAACGGAGGAGGGGTGTGTGTGAGTACTTTCTTCTTAAATATAATAAAATCTCTATTAAATGTGATTTCGGTATAGGTGTTGTAATATCTGAAATTATATATATATATGTATATATCTATCTATCTATCTATCTATCTATCTATCTATCTATATATATATATATATATATATATATATATATATATATATATATATATATATATATATATATATATATATATATATATATATATATCACCGAAATAGTTACATGGTAAACAACTGGTGACACCAACAAGAGACAAGCATTCTAGAATTTCTTTCTCTCTCTCTCTCTCTCTCTCTCTCATTCTGTCTCTCCGTCTCTCTGTCTGTCTCTCTGCCTGTCTTTCCGTCTGTCTGTCTCTCTCTCTCTACATATATATATATATATATATATTCATAAATTCGGGAATAATTCCTGCTGGACCCATTGAAACTCGTTATAAACAATAAGCAGCCACTTCTTCCAAGTGTAAATTATGTACACATAAATGAATTAATGCTGTTAATCATACGGTAAAGATTTTTAATCGTTAAACTTGAAAATAGAAGAATCGATGTTTTCAGTTGAAAACAACCTAAAGTGCTCAGAAATCCTCTGTGTGTAAACAAAAAGTATCTTCTCTTTCTTACACCTAACTTTATGCTATTTTCTTGCAGATATAACCGAAAATAAACTTTCAGAAATTATGTTTCATTATTGCAATACATTCTAAAATTCTAAAAAATCGTTAAAAAGTCGGGCTTAGTGACAAAAATTTACTCTCAATTAACAAAAAATACAAATTTTACAAAACCACAGTTAAGTGATTACTAACATTTGTTCCCTCTTTTTTAGGCCACTATTTACATTCTTCTTCATATTTTTATTACTTTTTAAATCTTTTTATCTGGTCTAAGGAAAGCTTCGATTAAAAGCATGAAAAATAATAAGATGAAGGTAAATAGTAATACAAAGATGAAAATGATTGTTAATATTGATTTACGATATTTTATCTACCAAAATAATTAAATATATTTATTGACGGCTCAGTAAATGGGGAAAAATAATGTCTAAAATACCGTTCGACAAACCGATTCGCAAGTGTTTGATCTGCATATAAACCGGCTTTATGTTGTCGACATATTAATTAATAATCAGCATAAATAATATTACGATACGTTTATGATTTACTGAACTTTTTTACGTTTTATTTACACAGCGCAGCGTATAATCTATGATGTAGGTCTTCCAAGTTCGCACCATACTCTGCTTAAAATTACCATTGAATTATCCTACACTGAACTGTGAAATATCGAAACTGCGAAAAAACCAAAAAAGGAAACAAACAAACAAACAAACAAAAAATGAAGCCATGGATAACAAAGGATAAACGGTATTTGATTCATGGTAAGTAGGTGGTTGCAATGCCACATCTGAATCCTGTCAGTCCACGTGATGGATTGTAATCGGTCAGTCTATGAGAATCTATATGAATAGTTTATGCATAAACTGAGAAGCCTACAACGTACATAGGAATAATTCATGCTCAATCTGACAAGGAGAGATCACAAGACAGCTCAAAAAATAGGGGGAAAACAGGAGTTCGAGACATCATAGAAACCATTAGAAAAATTGGATGGCAATGGGCTGGTCATGTTGCAAGAATGACAGACAGCTGCTGGACATCATGACTCGCAACATGGATTCCCAGTCATCACATGCGTTATCGAGACCGGCAGAACACAAGATCGAGAGACAAAATAGACAAGTTCAAAGAGTATTCGCTTTGCGACGCCTACGATTGAGAGAGTGGCTAATTCTGGGGAAGGTCTATGCCCAACGGCGGACAATAATGATGATGTTGATGAGTTGCCAAGATCACGATTCTCTCCTAGTGAAGTAGGGTCAGTATTCCTTGACAGAGGTTTTGAGGTACTTTTCTTTTGTTTAAGTATTGTCTGAAGAGCTAAGCAAGTCCTTTGTGGAATGTCAGTCGTCATTCCATCTTCACTTGGAGTTTTTCTCATTTTCATATTTTGTAGTGCAAACACTGTTTAGTCTTCTTTTATGTCTGGGATAGCATTAATATCTGTAGGTTTGTCATTTTGAAACGTACATAATATTATAAACATCTTGTCCTCACTTAACCATTTCTGTCTGGAAAGGCAAGCATCTATTGTTTGTCGGTATGATCTGCCGCTCGAGTGTGCTTTAAACTCTTCCTTTTTCGGAGAGCTTCTATCCTTTTGATGATTTCCTCCTTTAAAATTCTGTCGTTCTTTTGTCTATTGGTTCCTTAAGCTGTAGGCTTTTTGCTTTTCTCTTCCTTGATTTTTATCTCCATATTTGTACTCTTTTGATTAGTTCTAACGCTGCTTTTGAGTATTTCTGCATCTTATTGTTTACACGTGTATTACCTACGATCTCTGTTGCTTCTTTAATCATATGCGTCAGGCTATTTCTCTCCTCCTCTATATCAATGTAGCTATTCCAATCTGTTCTCAGTCACTGGTCAAAAGCTGGTTTCAATCTCTACTTGTATCTTTTTAAGTTTTGAAGCTAAATTCAATTCTGCACGCACGTATACGGTGGTTGTTTCCTATATCAACTTGGTTTACATAGCATCGTCTACAGTGTTATTGATCTTGTCCGCTATTATGAAGTCAATTTCGATTTTTGTTGTATCATTTGGCTTTCTCCAAGTTCACTTCTCGCTTTGGAAAGAATGTATTCATTATCTTTCGTCCGTATTACTCTGTGTCACCTTTGTCTTTTATTTTTGGGCTTCACTGACACCTCCGATGTGACAAGTGATGTTGTTGATCTCGTCTGTGATCTCCAGCAATGCCCTGAGCATTGTTGGAGCACATCTTTATTTTGTTTAATTTGTTCAAGACTTTGTCTCACTTAGACAACGTCAGCTCAACCTTGGTGACACAATGTTCACAGGCACATGAAGCAATGCGATTAGCCCTTCAGTAGACGATGATCGAACCGAAAAGCCGTGATATTTCGTTGTGCAGCCATTTGGGATTTAATCATTATCAGCCTTTAAGCGCTCCTCTCCAAGATTCACCAGACCTCCCTATCATTGACGTCGCATAGTCAATATCTTCTGAACTTGTCTAGTTCGTATCGCCATCTTATATTTTCCTATAAGCCTTTTTTATTGGTGCTACTTTATCATATAACTTCAGTAGGTTCTTATATATTTACAGGAAGTATCTATGATATGACATTTCTCCATTCTTCACCTATGGACGTGCTGGGTAACAGAGAGATCCTGTCCCGTTAGAAGTTTTTGACAGTGTGAGCCTTTTATATTGTCTCACCTTATTCGATGTATAGGTGTTCTCCCTCTCTCTCTCTTCCTCTCCCTCTCTCTCGGTATATATATATATATGGTCAACATGGATCACACATGTCTACAGGGCATTCTCGACTAGCTGCTTGGTAACGTACTGGGCACTACAGAAATACTGCTCGAATTTTAAGATTTTAAGGAGGTGGTCGGCTCAAATTCAAGATCCATTGAAAAAATTATATTTTTTTTACCATAAGTTAGAACCGTTTTCTTTTCTATTTGTTCCTAAGTAAAAGACTTTGCTTATCAAAAATTGTATCTATGAATTTCCCAGACTCAATCATTGTTACTCATGGGTATTCGCATTTAAGTTTTGGGGAATGAGAGATTTAAACCCATTTGAAAAAGGACTTGGAAGAGCCCAAACCATGAAAACAAAAACGAAATAGACTACATCCTGACGGACAAAAGCAGCACCATCAAAGACATTCAAATTCTAAACCAAGTAAACATAGGAAGCGGCCATAGAATGATAAGATATAAGATGCAAGTAAACACCAATAGAGAACGAAGGAAAATGTTTCACACTAAACCGCAACCACTATACTTACCAAATTAACTCACCTAACCCTCTAAGCTACAGTTTAAAAACAGATCTAATATCATTACCGACGACAACGACACTGACACCAACGAACTCCTCAACGAAATAAAAACCTCTCTAATAGAAGCTGCCAATTTGTTTAAACCAAGAAACAGATCGACCATTAGTAAAATCTCAGATGATATCAGGAAACTTATTGAAAAGCGTAGGAACCTCAAACCACCAACAATCACAAAGGAAAAAACAGAACTGACCGAACCAAACAAAACAATAAAGGAGAAACTAAGAGAAGACAAAAGAAGGTATTCGGCAGTTAACATCGAAAACACTTTCGGAAGACATCGGGGCTTTAAAGCAATAAACAAAGCTCTCAATATAGGATAGAAACAAATAACTAGCATACTCTAAGGAAACAGAGACATAACAACAGACAGAGACTTGTCGAATACGCCCAAGAATTCTGCGAAGAATCCTAATCTTCAAGACACGGGCAGCAAAATAACGACCAGAATACAGAAGACGCTGACAATCAGTTCGAGGACTTCCCTGAAGTTACACCATTTGAGGTACAGCAAGCCATCAAATTAATGAAAAAAGGAAAAGCCCCCGGACCAGAAAACATCACCATCGATCTACTCAAAAAAGCTGGAAAGATCGTCAACAGGAAGCTATCTTTTCTATTCAACTTTTGTCTAATACAGTGTAAAGTACCAAAAGGCTGAGACACAACAATCATGATGCTTCTACATGAAAAAGAAAAAAAAAGATCTTGATGACTACTGGCCAATAAACCTACTCAACTGCACCTATAAGCTTTACAAGAAAATCATTACCAAACGGTTTGCTAAAAAAACTTGATGGAAGCCAACCATAGGAACAGGCTTAATTTAGAAGAAGCACTCGACCATGGACTATCACCATTCAATAAATAAGCTGAAAGAAAAGGCAACAAAATACAAAATGCTACTCTGTAGCATTTATAGACTCCCAGAAGGCATTCGATAGAAATTCCTATTGTCATGAAGATCATAACCCTACAAGGTGTTGACCTTGTATACGTCTAAGTACTGTAACATATATATAATCACAGCAACTCCTTCATCAGGCTCCATAAGGACTCTGAACCCAAAAAGAAGTAAGAGAAGGTGATACCAGCTCACCCAAACATTCCACAGTCTACCTCCAGATGGTCTATCGAAAACCTGGACTTGGGAAACAGAGGAATCGAAATAGACGGTGAATATCTGAGCAACCACAGATTTGCAGACGACATTGTCCTTTTCGCAGAGAATCTACACGACCTCCAACTAATACTAGATGAACTAAACGAAGAAAGCAAAAAAGTTGGCCTACACCTGAATTTCAGCGAAACAAAAGTCATGAGCTACAATCGCATCGAGAATAAGAACATAACTGTCAAAATCGAAGATGCAAAACTAGGGAAAATTAACCACTACATCTACTTGGGACAACACATCTCTATGGGATCCTCAAAAGAAGAGGAAATCAAGCAAAGAATCACTCTTGGATGACAAGCATGAGAGAATCATGCTCAACGTTACATTTAGAGATCGCAAGATAGCAGAGTATATAAGGAAGAAAACGGTGGTTTGAGACATCATAGAATCTACTAAAGAACTTAAATGGCAATTGGCAGGCCATGTTGCAAGAATGAAAGAAAACCGACTCACAACATGGATCCCCATAAATCACAAACCAAGGCCGAAAGAATACAAGATGGAGAGATGAACAAGACATATTTAGAAAATACTGGCTCCGCGACGCTCATGGTAGAGAATCGTGGCAGATTTTTTGGAAAGTTCTA
Organism: Thysanoteuthis rhombus; assembly: GCA_963457665.1. Lineage (NCBI taxonomy): Eukaryota > Metazoa > Mollusca > Cephalopoda > Oegopsida > Thysanoteuthidae > Thysanoteuthis > Thysanoteuthis major. Next base: position 3,338,285 of record OY735199.1, on the reverse strand, counting down.
CGTCAAATGGCGGACAATAAAAGACTTGTGATGATTTATAGATAATCTTTAAATCAAAAGTTTAAAGATTATTTTTTTCCAGTCGTCAAAGTGAGAATTCAATGAAAATGGAGTTAACATCAACATCAGAATAATAGATGTGGATGCAAAATATTCGTAGCAATAGCAATTGTGATAGTAATCTGACACTGTAAAAGTAGAAATTGAGGTAGTAATATGAAAATGTAGAAGTGGAAGATTTGAGAGACAAGTGTGTTTCATCTAAAATGAAGTGTTATCATAAAGATAAGCTTGTTGCATTTCACTGAACTTCGTCAGAGTTTTCAAAATCTCTTAGAGATAGAGGAAACTTTATCAAAAATCGTAGATGTTTACATGTAAATAAAGGGAAAATAAAAATCTTCATGATATAAAAACGGACATTTGAAAGTATCATTTACAATCAATTTTCATTGGTGATAATCGAAATTAGGTCATATTTTGAATTGCTATATTATTATTCACATTTTTCTCTCTTAAACTGTCATTTGAGTTCCCACCTCAACCAAAGCCAAAATGGGATTGGGTATGAAAGATTCTCCGTTATTCTTGGCCAGGAAAATAAAGTAAGCTTTCACAATAAATGCATACTCAGGTATACATTCATATGTAAATGAGAATATATTTTTTGTCTAATCATTATTGTTCTTTAGTTGTTTTTATAAAACATCAGGAAGCAGAGCAGCTGCAACTTGTCTCCAGATTTTGAAATGATTATCATTCAAAGTGGAGCATTTGTTTACACTCTCATCTCAAACAAAGGAAATGGAAGTGCTTTCTTGAACACACACACACACACACACACACACACACACACACACACACACACACACACACAGATACACAGGCATATAAAGCGAGATACACACGCATATTGTGAAAAGAATTCTACAACATCCCAATACTTCATAGACTTTCCCTACAAATTACCTATGGAAACCTTTCATATGGATGCCATACTGTAAGAGTTGAAACACTACAAAAAGCGGTTATTTGAGTTGTATTGACTTGAAATGAATTAGAAATAGGAATTTTATTCGATACTTATTGAATTTACAGACCTCACCAGAGAGTTGCGGTTAGGAAGCTACGCTCGTAGCTATTACTGTGGTGAATTCTAACCTCATTGGGTACCTCAGAATTATGGCTTTGAACAGTAGTTAGCAAAACTTAGTAAATAATATTTTCATCGAACCATTGCAAACTTTAGAACATAACATTATCTACACAAAGCACCACTATCACTCTGTAAATCAAATTAGTCATTGTTATCGAGTCATAATTATAGGGGGATCTTATTGATAGGATTCATTGTTTATTTTCTTTCCTGAAGTGTATCATATGGCATCGAAAAAAGATTAGACAGAAATTACCAGCTTTTCAAAGGCTACGTATTGGGAAGATTCTTTTCATTAACAGCAGCTTAAGACGAAGCGTTGTTAAACATCGATGACAACATCCGGGTTTTATTCCGGTTAAGATAGACGGAAAAATGAGCTTCATCCGTACAATTGACCCTTGGGAAATCTTATATCAAGGCAAAGACGATTGCAATCGGAAAATGACATGAAAACAAAGAGTTTGATATGAAAGATTTCAGGCTAATCACAATAGATACTTCAGAGAATAAGTTAAATGATAGGAACTGGACCTTTGTAATTGAATAATGTTCGGCTGATTTTTCTTTGAGTTAATTGTAAGTGCTGGTAAACTGATAAGAGTATCCTCATATTAAAGCCCTTTCATTGAAAAGAAGATTACATTTTTCCTTGAATATCATCAAGAAACACATTATTTGCTAATTCTTCAAACCCTAAAAATAACAATATCATCAGTTTGCTGGGAAAAAAAGTAATTTCTTCTGTCCTAGAACGAATATTGATCTTTTCAGGTTCATATTATCTCCAATATATTTAAAGCTGTTGTAAATTATTTCGTTACTAAGCTCCCTTACACGATGAATTAGGTTTTATGCGAAAGGAAGACAAAATGGAAACAATTACGATTGAATGACAGGATGATTGTCCTAATCCGGAAGTTTTTCTGTACCTTTCAGATATTTTCATACCATTGTTAAGATGCACGCACGAGGAGAACAGTCAGAACAAGGCTCCAAAGTAATCGATAAGACGAATGACACATTTGCTTGGGTAGAATCTTAGACAGGATAGTGATCAGAGTACTGCATAGAGAGCGGAGAGTCCTATGGTGAAAAGTATTTATCTTTTGGGAAAAAAAGTGATATTTTTGAATTTGTAGGTGAATATAAATTAAGAAGATTTGCGTTTTTATATATCATTCATATTTAGTGAACGATTATAAACGGACGTACATGTAAATATGTGTATATGTGTATATAATAGAAATATGAATAGATCAATGCAAACAGACTTAACGAAAAATATGTCATGAATGCCGTATCGTCGAATGATTTTATACCTTTCCAGATTCAGGAGTTTTTAAATAGATGTCCTTTCATTAATTTAGAACTCACCCAGGAAGTTGTTTTTGTTAGTTGTTTCATTAGATAATATGGAACAGCTCGATAATGATCTGGACGAGATTAGTAGCAATGTTTATGTCAAGGACTAAGGGATAACATCAAAGAAAGAATAAAGCGAGCCATCTGGTTGTTATATTTGTTAACGTTATCAGTTTCAAGTGGGAGATGGACGTCGGGTGAGTCATTGCCTTTAACATTGATTGACCAATCGATACGAGTGTTTGTTCTATCTGCTGCCAGATGAAGAGCATAGGGATATATTCAAAGGCCTTAATTATGTTGATCACCCCGACAACATCACTCCCCCACTCTCCCATTCTTGCTTATAATAAGGGGCCACAACCAAACTCTCAACACGATTGATGAACGAATCTTTTGATTGATAAGCAAATAGATCCTCCGATAAATGCATGCATCAGGCTTAGTGTAAGGCAATGAGGTTGTCACTTGATCCTGATAGAATCTCAAGTCGATCAACATTGCAGTATGCTTGGTAATCACATGTATGTATCTATCTATCTAGAAGTGGGACCCCTTTAGCTGTCAAAAGAATTATCAACTTGACAATCACAGGGGCCCCACTTCTAGTCAAGGAGGAGACAGTCTTGGTGATAATTCTTTCTGATTATGGCCTGAGAACTGTCTTGTTCAATTACAGTATCTGTGTCACCTTGTCCTGATTCCTACAAACACGACCACCCTGGTTCTGACTGCTTACACACACATACATATATGTGTACACAAAAATAAAAAGCGATGTAGATGGATTAGTGATTCTACCGAGGTCAAGTGACAACCTTATTGTCTAACATTACAGCTGCGTGATTTTCCATCCGTGATTAGTGTTGGCGCTGAGGAATAAAAATATAGATCACACAGAATCTATTGCAATTTTTAAGAATCAAAACTTTAGGAATTTTCTAAATCAGCACACACACACACACACACACACACACACACACACACACACACACACACACACACACACACTCACACACACACACACACACACACACACTCACACACACACACTCACACACACACACACACACACACACACTCACACACACACACACACACACACACACACACACACACACTCACACACACACACACACACACACACACTCACACACACACACACACACACACTCACACACACACACACACACACACACACACACACTCACACACACACACACACACACACACACACACACTCACACACACACACACACACACACACACACACACACACACTCACACACACACACACACACACACACACACACACACTCACACACACACACACACACACACACACACTCACACACACACACACACACACACACACACACTCACACACACACACACACACACACACACACACAAACCCCAACATCTACAAAACCGAACTGTGATATAATTAGTTGATCCACGTCATAAGCTACTGGATAATTAAAAAAAACTGATGAATGCTCAAAAGTTTTTATCCCGACATTTTGAATCAAATAGCATTTTCCGATATTTGAAATCACTAAATACCATTTATCGAATTATCAAGTTGATAAATGTAAAATAAGTTCATGGCAAAAAACTAAAAGACTGAATAGGAAAAAAAAGTTCAAATAACCATACGGTAGTAAATTATAATGTTTCATTTTTGCACAAGAAATTATCATTAGACTATTTTTAGTTGGTTAAACCAGATGCCAAACCAACAAAATACATTAAACTACATTTGAAGTAATATACTGTAATATATAACTGTAATATATTCAGTTGAGTAACTTGACCGCGGCGGTTCATGGGGAAATGATCAAAGAACACGTTTTACATGGGGTCGAATGAAAGCAACGTATGTAATTTCGATGGGTGATTCGAGTATTTATCAGAATTGCAAAGCTGAAAATAGATATATAAGAAAAAGCGTCCAACCAGCCACAGTAGAAGCAACAGTAGGAGTAAAAGAAATGAATATTTTACTCGGGTCTTGCTTTCAGAGTGATTGTGAGCGATCAGACGATTTGAAATGAGGAAATCTCATCCTTCGTTTCTCCAATACACATCCTGAGCAAAGGTGGGACTTACAAGCAGAATTGAAACAGTCCCAGTGATAGTTCATATCACAAAGACAATCACCAACCTACCAAAAACATATTTTTTCAATGAAATGAACGCATCCTTCACCCTGTTATATTACATAATGAATTTAGTTTTGTTTTAATCAATAATTTAGCAACTATTGTCAGAACGTTAGATCAATTACACTACTTGAAAATATCTATTCCACATACATGCATATATATAGATATGCATGCATACATGCAAATATATGTGTGCTTGTGAATTTATGCATGATTCCTGTGTATACATGTTTTATGTATTTTCACCGATATCCTCTTTCCATTAATCGACCAGAATAATTTCCTTTAATTACGAATGTTCCTTGCGAAGCGAATAAAACTTTGACTACATCAACATATCCTCGGAATTTTATAGTTCTGTTCAGCTTTGGATATCACAGTGGCAGTTTTATGATACCTCCCTTCGTAACGATCTATCAATTAATAGGATTACTTCAAGTATTACTGATTGAATCGTGTAAATTACTGGCTGAAATTATCTATTATTATTATTCTGTTCGTATCTACTTATGAAACATTTGAACATTTGTTATGTAAATTCATCAAAATATAGAAAGTTTGAAGGTTTTTAAGCTCGAGTATATATATATATATATATATATGAATAATGAATTACTTTATATTATATGGAATTTTATTTGAAAATGATCTTCCGTCATTAGACGATTAAGATATCACTCAAATTAGACAACGTAAATAGAATAACGATTAAGGAAAGTTAAGCTACTCGACTCAATATACTGCAATAACTTCAAATATAGTTTAATCTATTTTGTTTAAATTGAGTGACATATTAATTGTCTAACGACAGGAGATAATTTCAAATAAGTTTCCATGGAATATGATGCAATTCATAATTCATTCCATCGGACCAAATACGTCAATTACTCAACACACATGCACACACAAGCACACACACACACACACACACACACACACGCACGCACACACACACACACACACACACACATATATATATATATATGCATACATAAGATGGTCATAATTTGAGGAAATCTATATTCATAGTCGTCCATTTTGATTTTCATAACAAGCTGAGAAAATCTGGCATCAATTTTCCATTAATTTTGAAGTTCTTTTAAAGTATGATTAAACCATATCACTAACATTCTAGGCACAAAAAACTATACGCACCAAATGTGCCAGAAATCAATATATTAGCTAAAAAGAAATAACAATAATAATAATAAGACTTTGAACGGAGCAGCTTTGAACAGTCACTCATCAAGTTATATATATAAATATATATATACATATATACATACATATGTGTGTGGTATGTTTCTGCATATAATTTAGACCAAAGATATGCTCTCCAAATGATATTGTATCATCTTTAAAAACCAGAATTTAAAAAAAAAACTTGTTTAGGTTTTCATCAATTAAGTGTCTATTTTCTCTCTAGACGCATTTTTCATGAAAAATAACCCATTGAATTTGGGAAGCCAAATATCGTTGTGGGCATATGAAATCTATGAAATGTAACATCAAACATCAAATCTGAATTCTAAGATATTCAGACAGAAGGGAGAACCCCCAAATAACTGGAATCCTAGGCTCATCCCTGGTCACGACTTTGGGAAGAAAGTGTTGGTCATTTCGAACTTATTCTGTCAAATTATGACGTACATTTTTTAAAAAAATTTTCCATGTGCAAACGAAGCATAAAGTTCGTTGAAACGCATTTTATTTCCTATCTTCTGTTAACGACGTCTGGCATGGAGCCAAAGACAAATCAGTTACCTCAGATACCACATTTCATCATTCCTACTTGCTTAAGATCTCCCAGATCGAGGCTGATCTTCAAATGAAATTTCACCTCAGTTGGCAGGTAAATATAATGTACATGCTTGTTAGAAAAACTGTAATCCAAAGAAAACAGAACTCTTCATACACTCTCTAATTTTTGTTATTAGTCATCGTAGAAATTGCCAAAGATATTTGCAAACACTATAAATACAGATCAGTCAAACTGAAACCATGCTGATTGGCATATGGGCTCAGAAGAGTGTCGACCTGTGACACCTAGCAACGCAAAATGCTGCTACATTCAGTTTTTGCACCACATTCGATTTTTTTCGGATTTCCTTTTTTTGTAGTGAGAGGTCTCGTATATGCAAACTGTTATATCTTGATGGCATACATATCTATTTATCTCAATCATTGTAGTTCAGTAATAACGGGTATTCAACTGCAAACTATTGGTTTTGAGTCTGAATTATATTTCTTAAAGCGTAACATTTTCCTTGAATAAGTCTAGGGAATTACTAGGCATCTGTCTTTCACTTCCTTTTCTCACAAGTAATTCTGGTTTTCAGAATAATCTCATTTTTCCCCCATTTTTATGAATCTTTTTAATGCTCGAATTGTATCTTAAGTTCTTATTTCACAGCAACCGACTAATTTCTTTCCTTTTCAATAATCTTTTCTTACGACTTCCCACTTCCCTGTTTCCTTTCTTAATTTTCGATGAACGCTTCCAACCAAAATTTTTCGTTTTCTGCAAAGTATTTTATTTTTTTTTCCTTTTAGGAAAAGGGAGATATTTTTGAAACGTGCAAAAACAAATACACGTAAGTAGTGAGATTATACTTTTTAGTTATGCCAACAAACTTGTAATTTTGATCAGTCAAACATGATAATTTCATCTTCACTACACAAATGAATGAACTCACTACCGAAGTTTTTTGCAACTGTATTTATGCATGCCAAAGTACTAAAACTTAAATAAGCTTGTATTGAAATAATCTTGTTTTATATCATCAGCTACTGATATAGTCTATAGAATAATGAACAAGTTACTCAAAGAATTGATCCTCTAAACGAATTCAATGACCATTGAAAATAAATGAAAAAATGTGGCTATTGAATCGATAATGGATCCCATGGAACAACTGATACATGGGATTAAACATACAAGGGAAGAAGGAGTGATTTGCCAAACAGTAAAGAACATCTGGAAATCCTCATGATTTATAAACTTTGATTCTGACTGATTGTTGAAGATGTTCTCAGACCTTTGTATATTGCTACCTTACTCAGGTATTACAGCAATTTCTCTTAAAACTAGAAATACCAGAATTGTGTCAAACAGATTGTATAATGGTTGCGTCTACTGACTTTTAACTGAGCTTCAAAGTTTATTTTTCAACTGGACTCATTTCCCTGTCACCTGTGAAACATAGTCATCACTGTTGTACTCTCCAAGAAGATCCGACAAACATTTTTCTGAATATAACATAGTGACTGCAAAATGGTGGCTTGAAAATGGAAGGTGCAAATACCCAAATGAAAAACAAGTACTAAAAAGCATTTAAAAACCTAATGTTAACTGTAATATTCCATTAAACCCGACATTCACAAGCTTAGGATTCGTTAGTTTTTTATGAGTGTCTGTTAAGCAGGGGAAATGTTTGAAGCTTTCAATCTGTTCTGCCTAGAGATATATTCTTATGAATTAGCTTTTTAGTTTTGTTCTTCATATGTTCTATGCTTAGTTGCTCCATAATTATACGAATGTGTTATGTTTCCGAAACATACACTTAAAAGCCATAAAATGGATGAGCACAGATTGATCATTGAGTAATCAATTAATGAATGTTCTTGGCACGGATCTTGGACCACAGCCATATTCATAATTCGGAAATGCTGCAGTCAAAACCAATTTATATAGATTTTGAAATATCGTATATCATGACTGATGGGGTGCTACAAGTGGTAAGACGTACCCAATAGTTAGAGAAGTATTCTTTTGGAATGTATGAGTATTAAAAAGCTTTACATACAAGAAAATCAAATTTGCCGGCGCTACGGTGTTATCTTTTTTTCTGTGGGAGCTAAATATCAGATTCTGGATATTATCAACTATTTTTTAGGGATGCATGCACCTTATCAGTCGGGAAATACGGTTTGGAATTCTACTCAGTTCAACAGATTGATTTAAAGAAAACATAGACAGAGAGCGAATAATGAAAGGTTGATCTTTTTCTCAATGATAAATATTTTATATACATGAACTTCATTGGCCTGTGTCAAGAAATGAGAATTTAGTTTTGAAAACAATCCTTAAAATAAAAACAAAAACTAAACACAAAACATGGAAAACCTTTTTCATGGCACAGAAATTTTCCTGACTTCTTGATTACGATTACAAAAAAAACCCCCCAAAACCCCAACATAAACAGGATTTTTGCCGGCCTTTTATTACTTTGATAAATAATTTTTCTTCTCGAGTCGGTGCTAGTACCTACTAATCAAACATAGATTTATAGATAACGCCCTGAGTTACTGCTAAACCAAAGCCATTCATTTTTTAACATTCATGAATTAAGCACAATGTCATGGGAAACTTTGATTCAAACAATGTTTTATATATTAGATTTGTTTTCCTCAAATTAATTTCTGAATTATGATATTCACTAAACTCCCGTAACATACTTCTATGTTCTCTGCAACATTTACGCTTCAAGTGATAACTATGAAGACTAAATCGATTAACACAAAAGAAGGCATATTTGAAAAGTAGTTATCTTCTGCGCAAAAGCAGACTAAACCAAGCAGTTCTCTCTCGTCACGTCATTGTCTTGTTGTTATAAGTGCACTCCTGCACAAGGCTCATATCTTATGCTTAGGGGAGTCTAGTAATTTAACAGGATTGTTTGCCGGCTTCTGCCTATTGGAGCTGATCGATAAACATTGATTTTTGTCCACTAATTATGGGACATCCTCATAAAATATTGTCTATGATCACGCACTGCGTACTAGTTAGTAAATTTGATGATTGGTAAAAAGCAGACACACCTAAAGCAAATAGATCAATTGTCGCTGCGATGCAGATGACAATTTCTGTGTTTTATCTTTTCATTGAGAAGAAAGATCAGAGAGAAGGGAGTAGGAAGCAATAGTGACTAATTCGGAAGGATATATGTGCGTAAAAGCAAATATCTATGAGCACATACATACCCAGACATGGGGGGGGGGGTCAGAAACAAAGGCAAATGCATAGATAAATATAAATATAAACATAAACATAAATATATAAATAAAAACATATAGATATAAACAAACATCAGTTTTAATGGAAGGGAATCAGTGCAAGTAGATACATAAGTAAATAGATCACATACGCACACAGACATGTTTTTTGCAATTTGCGATTTAAAAGTTGAGAACATGAATAATCGCAACGTTGAAAAAGGGTACAAAACCAATGCATTCTCACAAAAGTCACCTATGGAGCTGAATATGGAACCTAATCAAAAGATTGACCGTCAAAATTAGAACCATACAACTTACACAAGAGATAATCGTACTCAACATCACATGGAGAGATTATAGGACAGCACAGCACATCAGAAGAAAAAACAAAACAAGAATCAGAGATATCATACACACAATCAGAAAAGTCAAATGGCAATGGGCTGGTCATGTGGTGAGAACTTCAGACAAATGCTGGAAATCACATCTCACGATGTGGATCTTCAGAGATCATATGAAAAATGTGGCTGGTGAAATATAGCGAGACAGACGGGACAATTTCAGTAAGCAATGATCCAGTGACACCCATGAAAAAGAGATCCCACGAATATCAATGACGGATGCTAAAAGGCTATTGTTGCTGCTGCTGCTGCTGCTGATTGTCCTCAACATGGATATTTGGTGCGAGATTTTGGTATTTAGGAATGCAAAATGTCCACAGAGTAGAATGAAAACACGAAAAGCATTTCAAGTCATCCAAAGATGATTATTCACGGTTCAAATATCCGAAATCTGATAAGGATAGATGGAAGGGTACGTTTGCTGCTCCAAAATGCTAATAATGACATTACATGCTATCAGGTCATCCCGGAAGTAAAGACCAAAATCTAACGGTAACAGAATACATGATATTTTTGCTATTCATAAATGCCTTGATAATAACAATACATGCTAGCTAGCCGCTCACTTCATCAATAATGTCTGAACTCTAATGGCGAAAGATTGCATGACATTTTCGCTTAAATATCCTTACAATTAAAGTATATGCTTGTAGGCGTTCGAAGAGTTTTAAAAGGTTGAGATAAGTAGTCACAATATGATTGAAATTCTTTATAACTTGGCTCACTTCACGTAATGTTCTGTGAGTTTAGAAAAGGCAATATTGTAGCATAAGCAACATATATTATTCATGGTTTTTATGGGGGCGGGAGGCATCTTGATACGCAGGTTTTTTTGAAAGGTTTAAAAAGGTGACTTCAGTTTCAGAGATCCACTACAAACAGGTAGTCCAGTTGAGTTTAAATATTACCTGCTTTTGTCTGACAGTGGACAGAAATAGTGCTGTTACGGCCAAAGAATTGGCTCACAAACCGAATTCGAGCCATTCAATAGTTAATCGTTATTTGCAATATCTTGGAGGGGTTCCTAAATTTGGAAAATGGGTTCCTTATGATTTGACTGGTCAAGTCAACCGTAATGCAAGAATGGACATCTGCACTTCTCTGCACGTTCATGAACGCATCTCGCCATTAATAGACGGATGGCTGGTGCTGAAAAATGGCTATTTTCCAAAAATATAAATCGACGCAAACAATAGCTTAGTGGAAGTGAACAGGCTACAGTACAAGCCAAAACGGACGTCCATCCATGGAGAGATTTGGTAAGTTTTGGTTGGATTTTGTTGGCGTGGTCCACACTGAGTTGCTACCGGTCAATGTTACGACTATAGTTGGCTATTATTGGCAGCAGAGAGAGAGAGAGAGAGAGAGAGAGAGAGAGAGAGAGAGAGAGAGAGAGAGAGAGAGAGAGAGTTTAAACACTGATTTGAAGGAAAAGAGGTTCATTCCGATCAATCGTAAGGTTTTAGTCTTCCATCGTGTAAGTGCACATTCCCATCCAACAAAATCCATAACTAAAAAGACTGAAGACTTCGGCTGGGAAAGACACTGCACATTCCTCATTCTACAGATCACGATTCGTCTCAATACAACTTATTACAGAGTTTACAGGACCAAGTTGAAGAAATAATTCTTAAAAAACACGAAGAGGTGAAAAGTATTCCCTGTATACTATTTTCTTGCAAACCAAAGTACTTTTTTTCGAAAACGATAATATTGAGCTCGTGACTCGTCAGAGGAAACTATTGATAATGATATAACCTATGGCAATGTCTCGATTATTACTATCATTGTTGGTAGTAATAGCAGTAGTGATAGTACTAGCAATAATAGCAATAGGAGTCCTGCAACATATTAGTTTTCTAGACTCTTGATTCGACGATTTCGTTCAGTTCCTGAAGCTAAAATCAATTTTCCGAAGATATCGTATGTTTTGCCTTGGAATGTTTCCAGTAAATAATGAATATTTTTCAATACACAAGGGAACGCAAAAACGAGAGAAATCAGGTCAATGTATCTTTTAAACAAGAATATCTATTTATGGTACCTTTTGAAAACCTGATTCTCTCTGCGTAAATAAGAATAAATATTCATACTTTTATGGTGCAAAGAGATGATACATTCAAAAACTCTTTTTATGGTAGTTTTTAATCATTTTTGTTCCAATACTTCACATAAATCCCCATTTGAAAGAAAAAATACGATTGTTATCAATTACTGTGTTTTAATACAACTTTTCTGTTATGCTTGTATTTGCAAACAAAATAGATTTAAGATGTAAAGCGAAAGAATCTTAATGATTTTTCTTCTAAAAGATACTAAGTATTAAAGAGCTTTCATTTTAGTCCATCTAGCATTTGTTTCATTTTAGGTCCATATTTATCAACCTGTCTTCTAGTAAAGAAAGCAAGCAAAATCTTCTCTTCTATTGTGATTTGGTTGTATTTCTGAATCTAACACAAAATACCTCTTATCATTCATAAGTGTGTATAACATGTCTGACCAACAGACCATTAGGATATCTGAAACATTGTCCATCTCTTCAAGACATTCAACAGTACCAGCATATTGGTCGTTACCCACATTTGAATCTTTTATCAGAAAGGATGCAACTTTATCCCAAAAAGGTTGAGTAGCATCAAAAAAAAAAAAAAAGAAAAAAAGAAAGTAATTGCAGCGACGTCTTTGTAGTCTAGGCATGCATCACAATAGCTACATTCTACAAAACGACTGAATGCAATTCAGACTAAGACTATGTGAAACATCAAAGTGAATGAGAGTCTTGGTCACGTGGTCACTACTGTCCAATAGATAAATGGATCAATAGGCATTAGTATAATAACAATGCAATCAAAAGGACAGTTCTATGAACAACAAAAACGACATCAACATCAACAACAATGATAATGATAATTATAATGATAATAATAATCATCATCATCCATCAAATTGTTTCTATGTTCCGAAAGGTTAAACGTAGGATTAGTCGAAAAGGGAAGAAAAAAAGATGTCATCAGAAACTGGAATGGTACGGAAGGTGACTACAAATTATTTGCGCATACCAAACGTATAAAGAAGGGAAATTAGATATATTGAAAAATACCATTGAAATTGAATATTTCATTTACGAAATTACTTTCAAAACCAAGACAAACACAAGAAGAATACAAAGTTGAGCAAATGATATAATTTTCAAGTATGTCAACCTAAATTACCATCTGATCTGATATCCATATAAATTAGAGATGAAATATGAAGATTTTGCTAACTTAAAAAGTATTCTAGATTCGTTCATATCTAGAATATAAATGCAGACTCAAGTACAAATTATTCAAAAATATTCACATGCACAACACAAAAATTCCCTGACTCTCTTTCTGTCAACATTGTAGCACAACTTTAGCTTCATGTCAGCCATAAAAACAAAAGGTGTATAACTTCTATAAATTGCTTCACTTGGTTTTCTGTCTTTACTAATTACAAATAACTAGACAAAACATCCGCCCTAATGGACGAATCAAGTCTTGCGAAAATGACAAAAAACAAAACTAAAACAAAAATAGAAAAAAGACAACAACAAAAAACGAGGTTGTATAGACAGTTGGTTCCAATTTGATTTTTAGAATTGATATTTGTGACTACTAGAGCTTTTTTACGATTTCGAAAAATGTTTGAAGTGTACCCACAACGCTTGAGAGTTGTAGGTATACATCATTTCCTCGCATAATCCCCCCCATCTCTTTCCCTGCTTATGACTTATCATTATATCCATATTTTATATCGCTATATTTTTAGTGAAGTATTGAAAAGTGTGTGTAGATATTGCTAAATTTTCCTAGTGCGAATTCTCTCGTTTAACCGATTCGCGAGTGTAAACAAGTTTTAAACCCCAATTATTTTCGGTTTTATATTATGTACAATGATACAATCATTCTTCTTATCATTAACACAAAAATGAAATCGATTGATTACAAGTTTCAAAAGTTTTTATTGACGCGTCATTTTTTCACGAAATGACGGGCGATAGAACATTGATGATGGTGATGTCTAGAAAACGTCTTTTTTGTTTTTTGAAAACTCCTCCCACAAAAAGGTTTATAGAAGGGATTCAATTTACCATGTAAGTTTTTACTGAATGTATTCCCAAGTTTTTGTTCGATAGCATTCACATTTGCTTTCAGGAAATTCAGACATTTTCTAGTGACCACTACCTAACAAAGGGCGAGAGAAGTAGCTTATCTATTGATCAACCTTTTTACTATAATTTTTTAGTTGATTATCCCCACACATTATGTGGCATAAAAAAAATGTTGGTCTCGTGACGGTTTCGATTCAATGAGTTTTTATATTAAGATCATGAAAAAGTAAAGGTTTATAAATTTTGATTTATTTTCATTAGAAGTTACCAAATCTCCCCCGAGAAGTAGATGCTCTGAATTTCATCCGTCATACCAACAAGTACTTGACACATCCAAAAACTGAAAGTGTTCTATATGTATGTATGAATGTATGTATGTATGTATGTGTGCCTATCTATCCTTAATTTCATTTGTGTGTTAAAATGTACGAATCAAAATTCATATCTAGGGATACATACTGTTTGTGTTAATCGAGAATATACATTGGCTCTCCAACGAAGCAGCTATTGTTCGACAATATATTCTGACACAAGGGTTTAGAGGTAAGAAAATATCAGTTTTATCCTAGAAACATCACTGATTCTAATTTTGATTTCTTTGATGAATTAAATTATACACATTGTAACAAATTTGTTTGCCTCAGCCCATTTATAGTAACTCTATTTCAACTCGTCACTTTTAACTTGTCACTTTTAACTTGTCACTTTTAACTTGTCATATTCGTTTGCTTATAAAATATGAATGTGAAAAGGTCCAAGTGCCAACTTGTATAACCAAACAAACACTTCTCCGGGCTTATGTATTGAATTTCTCATTTGTTGTCACACTGCAACTGTTCCCAAATGAGATAGACTATAAGTTGTCTCCTTGCCAAGTAAGTACCTTGATAGTCGAGAAAATTACTATGGCAATGACTTAGTTATCGGTTCGTAGAAGCTGCTCTCATGTCGTCATCGCAGCTTTGTGTTTGCTGAAATCATTTCTTGGATAATTGATTCAAGCATATCAGATTTTCCGTGAATTAAGAATCACGTACGATGGTGGGAGGCGTGTAAAAATCTAGCGTCAAGAAAAAAACGGCGCCTTAAATCAATGTGTAGTCAGACATGATGGTGTTCGAATTAATGCAAAAAAGAGAATGGATTTCTCAATTTATGTAAACTTTGAATTATGACATTAGTTTAGCTACGTGGTACATTAAATACTGTTTGATGGTACCACTGTCAAAGGGAATTTTGGTCTGCCTTCAGATTGAGATAGAAGCGTATCTCCTGCTGAAGCCAGAGATCATGGCTCAACTTCTGATTAAAGCCCGAATTTTAAATTCAGATTTTCAATGCGGGCAGTTTATCTCCACTTAGAAGATTGATGCAATACAATTCCTACCACAATTTCCCAACATTTGATTTGTACTACATTTAGTGAATATTGAAGAAAAGTAGATTTCATTGCAGTGTCACTGTTTGAATCGGACAGTGTGTTAATTCGTAATTTAAAATTAGGACTTGTAAGGCTTTGGCAATCTGGGAAGAAGCCAGAAAGAGTGAATTATGTAGATTCCTGAGGCTACAATCGTATATAACACACATTGACACACACACACACACACATATATATGTGTATGTGCGAGTGCATGTATATATATATATATATATATATATATATATATATATATATATGTATATATATATATGATGTGATGATGGATTTGCTACACAGAAACATTTACGTTTCTGCTCAGTTTTGGCTTCTTCAGGCAAATGATTCGATTTAATTTGGCTCTCTATTTAGGATGTTATTGGGTGTGTGTCTTTGTGACTCTTTTCATTGGTAAAAAACATTCGTTTCATTGAATTTACATTTCGTTTCTTTTTTCTTTTCCTTGTTTGGTTGTTATTCTCTGATATAGGAAAATAAGTTTGTGTCTGGTTGTTATAGATTATTTGGGATGTTCCAGGTATTATCTCCATCAGTTTGTTGATAATCCACCATCTCTTTTTGGTATGTTTCCCTTCAGGGAGTAATGTTTTCATACTTTTATCTGCCCCACCCTCCATTATTTGGGTTCATTTTTACATGACTCTATTCTTAGAGACTTTGCATCTATGCATCTAAGATGAGAAGTTTATTAGGTTATTTGTTGTTTTTTTAAAAATTATAATGTTAATAGTAATGTTTCTGCTAATATTTTCAATAATAACGAGGAGAATAAATTTGGTAGAGTGGTTGAATTTTGTAAGCATGTATTTCCGGTATTGAATTATATTTTTTAATAAAAATTTTGATCAGTGCCAGCATTTCCTAGCTTTTTCGTTTTTTTCTATCTAGTAAGTCTGTTTTTCTAGTAAAGGTGAACATTTCTAAGTATTGGTAGCATGGGCTCCGATATTCAGGCAAATGTGTCTTTATTCTGATATTTTCCATTTCACTGTGGTGTAAAGTTGCCGTCTGATAAATAAATATCTTACACAGTGGGTTGCTCAGAGGAATTGTTTTTTCTATTAGTTTGAGGAATATTTTCACTATGTTGGTTTTTACTTGTAGATTGAATGGCTATGTATACCAGTGGATTTTTTAACCTCCAGTTTTGTTTTGTTGCTGTGTTAAACTCTACAGTATTTCAATTCTTTATCGTAATTAAAGCTAGTTTCAGTAAAACCGCAGTCATGTAAGGTTTTAGTGTATTTTCTAACATTGTTAAATACTATTTCTTTAGAGGAACTGTATATTAGCCAAATTTCTATTGATTTAGGAATCTTTTTCAAGATTTTTTTAGTGATTAGATTTCGTGTTATTAAATGTAATTTCAGAATTTCTGTCCCCATGTGGTTTGTGAGAGTTATCACTTAGATTAAAAGTAAGATCTGAAAAATGTAAAGTTTTCATGTTGGCCTTAATTTAAACTTTAAAGTTCATTCCACTGTAAAACTTAAAATATTAAAACAAACTCACATATGCCAGAACATTTAAACTCCATGTTACTTATGCATAATTGAGAAATTAGAAATCCTCACATCGATTCAGAAACTAGGAAAACAGACTTACTAAAAAGACAGAATAAGATAGCTGTAAAACGGTGGCACGGCTAAAGATTTCTACTAAAAAAAAATAATTTCACGCCCCACATACAGGCACACAATACAGGCACACAATACACACCCTCTCACACACACACACACACACACACACACACACACACACACACACACACACACACAATACACATGAATACACATGAACAAAGGAAACCCGGGCCCGGCTTCCATTTCTGAGGAAACTTCTCCTTACTCCTGGGTTTGTGTATTCTTGGGGTTAAAACGTGTCCCTTTTTTAATCAAGAGAATCTAAAATAATGTATAAACAAAGAAAACCGAGCTTCAACCTCCCTGGAATTACGTTACCATTTCAAATATTTGTTTATACTGTGAGTGATAAAATAGAGGGAGTTTAATGTATTCCTATTTCTAGATGTTTCTAGATAATTTTCATCTAGATTTATGCGCTTTTCTATTGGTGAAGGTAATCAAAGCGACGTCACAGATATTTGCATCATATATTCATTGTGATTGCCATTCCGTCCAATCTTTCAAAGAATAATCGCATCCTATGCCAAGGCTTGCTTTATCGCATCCTTATCCATCGAGTCTTTTTTACATTTGAAAAAAGCCACCTGTAAGAATGAGACAAAGACAGTCTTTCATGAATTGCTGTTTCGATTATTTTTCAATTATATTTTACGTCTTTATTGCTATTCAGTTTTTTAAATATATTTAAAAAATGTTTTGTTGATTCGATTTTTTAATTCAATATATTGCAACTAGAGAGAGACCTGGTTAATAATCAACAATAAACACAGTCTGGAAAAAATGCACATATCCTAGCAGCCTGGAAAAAAAATCAATTTTAGAGATGTTTGTGCATTCAAAAAAAGAAATATTTGCATATATGCACACACACGTACACACAAACAAAAATGCATAAAACCCGCTATCATTTAAGTCATGTAAGTTTCACATACATTATCTGCTTCCACATATTTGACAGCCAGGAAACGCAGGGTACGTCAGCTAATATACATATATATATATATATATATATATATATATATATATATATATATATATATATATATATATATGCATGGATGTGAATTGATCAAACGGGAGGTTGATGAAAGTGATAATCTCAATTATCACTTTCATCAACCTCCCGTTTGATCAATTCACATCCATGCATATATATATATATATATATATATATATATATATATATATATATATATATATATATGCATGGATGTGAATTGATCAAACGGGAGGTTGATGAAAGTGATAATTGAAATAGGAAGAGCAAAACTTTGGGAGAAAAGCAGGTGTTACATGTTTCGAAGCATTTCAACTGTAGACAGCCATCTTTCCCAGCGAATCTTGCAGTGGTGCAGAAAAGCAAACTATATGCTTTTTTGAATTGCGTAGATTTGGGGGAAGAGAGGGGATATTTATGTGTTGTGGTTTGTTTAGTAGGAGCGGGAGGTTACAAATAAGAAGGTTCTGCAAGAGGAGAGGTCAGAGGGTGTATGTGTCTGTTTCAGTATATCAGCTCGTCTCTGATAAGGAGGGTATTGAACGGGGGAGATCAAGGTGAAAATGCTTAGTTTTCAGGAGGAGTTTAGCCGTCTCCCTCTTAGAATCGAGAGGTGTTGTCTAGCATTTTTATGGATTAATCTTGACGTATTTGGGACCGGGTGAAATTCTGGTGTGTTGTTTTCCATTTTTTTTAAAATTAGTGAAGGGTTAGACTTTTCTTCTTCTTTTCGCAAAGGCGTGGTAAATACTATTTCTTGAATGATCTATTGGGCCTTCTTATTACAAAATAGATTAAACGTATGGTAACATTTGTGATATATATATATATATATATATATACATATATATATATATATATATATATATATATATGTGTGTAAGTATATATAAGATATTTCATATTCACATTCTTATACATAGAGATACTTACTATATACATATATACATATCGCATTTTTATTTGTTTATTTAAACATATATATGTACATAATACACACACACATGGAAATGTGCTTGCTGGACTTGGAATATAACAGCTTTCTCTAAAACAACTCAACTCCACGAGTAAAATGTTGTATCTATCGAGCACTATGAAATAAATCCATTACATTTCAAAAGTGGCTTTATATTATTGAGATATTATCATATTATATTTATACTGCAAGCCTAATCTGTACCACATATACTCTGTGTGTGTGTGTGTGTGTGTGTGTGTATATATATATACGAAGACATGTGGATCAACAAACTTAAAACCCTATATCCTAATGGATTAAATACTAAACTGAACAAGCCTCACCACACAGAACCCTAATATACACAACTCCTCTCATTAATATCCTCACACCAACATCTAAGACACATTCAATAATGGAAGCTTCAAAGTCACCCAGACCCATAGGAAAAACTTCACCTTAGCCTGTTATAACCCCTGTCCAAATCATAGCCAAAACATTTTCAATAACTTTTAAGGTTGATACCTACGTAGCTCCTTGACCTCACCGCCCCTCCTACTACACTACCCCAAACATACGAAAAAATCTAACTCCACATCACTACCCCCTACCTTGACACACTATGCCCTCCCCAAGACCAACTGCTGCTGCTTTACCAAAGTCCTGATACCTGCTGGTCATTCTTCCATTCAGCAGGAGGCCTCTAGTAGCCCTGACAACAAAACTTACCCACAATGCATAGCCCCTGGTAGTGGACTCTGGTTCCACATGGTACATTTTAATTCACACTCACACAACACGCACCACTGATGATGGGAGAAATCCCGAAACATGTATGGACTATTGACATATAAGGATTAATAAACGTTACCACCAAACACTTCACTCCCGAGTCTGTCTCACTATTTAAAGTACACATTATATATATATATATATATATATATATATATGTATATATATATATATATATATATATTGCCTGTAATCTTCCCTATGCCTCACACAATTAGTAGTGGGTCTCCAGTGGGATCGAACGTGAACTGCTTTAAATGGCTAACGTCGCAAAAATCATAAATTCTTCTTTAGGGAATGAATGAAATAATATATTCCTGGATATACTCTGGGTCTTAAGTTCAGGATATCCCCAAAGTGATATCTGATATACAGCCATAGACGGTTAAGTTATCAAACGACTACTTGCCATGCTATCAAATGAATGAACATTTCATTAGTTGTACTTTATTTCATGGCTAGACATTAAAGTTATCAGAAATGACAAGGTTGACACACACACACGCACACACACATATATATATATATATATACATATATATATATATATATAAATATATATATAAAGAGAGAGAGAGAGAGAGAGAGAGAGAGAGAGAGAGAGAGAGAGAGAGAGAGAGAGAGAGAGAGATCGGCTTCCAATCTGACGTTAGTTTCGGGACACCCTGTATATCTTGAACTCAACTTTTAAATAATTATACAAAATTCAATATCCTAAAAAATATTTATTGAATTTTTTTGTAAAACTATGATAGATGTAAATTTGATTTAAAACATCAATTATTAATAAAATCTGACCAATACAATATTAGTGTGATACGACTTTGAATAGTTGAAAGTGACTCTGATTTTAGTTTTCATTTCATAAGTACAGGTGATTTGGATATTTACAAAATTTAACTTCAATGCGGAAACATGGAGTAGGAAGACACTGTTGCAAGAATCATCAAAGTGGAAAGATGTTTGCTTGACTTGAAAATCAGCATTTGTAGTTGTGTTTTATCTGGGTGTGTACACCAAGTGGTAAGTTGGAAATATGCAACTGTTTTAGCCACGAGGTACAACAGACTTGGATTTAATTATCCTTTCCTGTTATTTATTTGCTTTTGTAGTTCCGGAAAAATCTTTTTTATGTCCAGGACGTACTGGTATCATAATAGTATCAATATTTCTAATACCAAACTCATCTGTATTGATCGACAATCAGAGCTACAAGCTGATGGGCAGGGGTCAACGAGTTCGTTTTGTGAAGCACTGAAAATGGATTCATTTCTTCCTGTGAGTTCTTTGTATATGGCCTTCGAATAAAGTTAGAGTAGTCAAACAAGTATCTTCTTTGTAGGTAACTGATTTTATTGAATTGTAAATTACTTTTAAGTATTAAAGAGAATTTCCTGAATACAGGGTGTCCATGTATGCACTTAAGTGTTAGCGCCTTCCTTCATTTATATATAACCCAACATTTTTTCAATTAATGATATTTATTTGGAAATCGACCATCGAAATCGATTTAATCAAAATATCTTGTTTTTTTAACATTCTTAGTGACTTTATTTGGAAAATAACTAGTTTCATTACTGTTTTTTTTTTTCATTAGAAAAGAAATTCCAGCTCAGCCACGTTCGTAGCGAGAACTATTAAATGTGTGCACACAGAACCTTCGTCTGATAAACAATCATCTCAGTAGTGTGTTGCCAGGCAATAGGTTGATCAGTGCTCGAAATGAGATTGGTTAGATACAATTACAGGCAGAATTAGCCTTTTAAGCAGAGTTGTTGCGATGTCGCAACTATAAAGTGCTAGGAAACCCCGGAAATCGCCACATTAGTTTCCTGTCGGGCGCTAGGAGCAAATCCATTTCTCAACATTAACACCAACCATCACGGGTGTACGTTCTAGGTCTACAGTTGGTGGTCATGTCACCAGTATCCTCAGAGCGCCGAGGACTTTCTCATTCATTGTTCTGGAGACGTTGTCATTAGAATCATAATTTTCATTATTTTTAGAAGTCTATTTTTATTAACAAATGTACGCAAACCTGTATAATATTTGGTCATTAAACCTGTTAAGGAATCAATTAGAACTATAGCCAGACGAAAACTTCCTTGAATTGTCTCTTGTTCTTTTCTGTATTGCTACTACATGAAGCTACAAACGGTGTTCTCAGTGCGAAAAGATCATTGGGAAACTGATTTCAATCCTGACACGAACACCATTTCCAGACATTTAGCGTAGCAGTCTACCGGTAATTAAACAAAAGAATCTCGTTGCAAAGTATTGCCTGCAGTAAACTGATCATTTAAGAGGAGGTTTATTGGTATGTAACTAGAAACTAATTAATTTTTCGGTCTGTATTTACAAAATATTACATTTTGACCGTAATTCCAGAGTGTTCAATAATTTTTTCAACAATGTGCTTAAACCAATTTTTTGAAACACATATCAAACATTTGAAAATATTTGATTTATATGTGATATGAGTGAAAATTCTAGTTGTTTCTTTTTAAAAGCCATTGATAGCGCAATCAGTTCATTGACTTGGTTTTTTGTAAGTAAATATAGCTCATCCTGTTATCTACAAAAAACAGAGCAAGAGAGATTATTTCTATCTGATAATTATTTTTGTGAAAGAAAGTGATCATTCAGAAATGATAATTCTATCCCCTAGTAAAGACCTTATTCTCATAATTAACAAAGCTAGTACTTTTTCAAAATCTGTAAACATGCTTGAATAATCATAAGACTATATTCTAGCTCTAATGTTACCAGGTATTTATACTTGGAGTGATTCACATTGAAAGGTCCCTATAGCTTTTACGTTCATGATGAATATCATTCCTACTCTCATTTATTACATTTGCAATATACAGTTGGGTATTTCAATCAGGTTCTTCAAGTTTATCTTTGATGAACATCGTTTATTCACACATACAATGATGGAAATCAAACAAATCAGATCTGTTTAGTCATTGAATACGAACTGACATGAAATTGAAACCAGGGGTGTTGGGTGATGATCACTGAATAGGTCCTTATTTTCAAATGAACAATAAACAAACGTGAACATCGCTGGACGCGAACTGAAGGACTAATTTAAGGTAAACCAACGCGTAAACTCCTCTCTAAGATATTTTCGGGGGAGGGGAATTCACAGAAAAAAATTCTTGACATTATAATGGAGTAAATATTCAAATTTTCAGTACAGTGGCTTCATTGGTGCAGTCTTTATGCGTAATACAAATAAAACCAGTCACTCAGAATCATTGAA
The DNA here is from genome assembly GCA_963457665.1 of Thysanoteuthis rhombus. NCBI lineage: Eukaryota > Metazoa > Mollusca > Cephalopoda > Oegopsida > Thysanoteuthidae > Thysanoteuthis > Thysanoteuthis major. Next base: position 3,314,960 of record OY735199.1, on the reverse strand, counting down.
GGTTTCTGAGTGAATGAATATTGGTGTCAATCTTCTTAGAATAATGAAACCACAAGAGAGGCTTAGATTCCCATTTCACCACGCTAAAAATAGAGGTAGGGGAACTGGGGCTAACTGAACACAGGGGACAGTCTTTAATTTTTGTTTCCACCACTTGATGGCGCCACTTTTAACCTCATTTGGAACAAAAAGAGATCGGTCGTTTTCCCATTAAAGTTGAGTTGCAAACACGAGAGGTTCTGCGAGAGAAAACCTTTTTTCAACCTGGTAAATAACTTTTTCGCAAACGAGTGTCTGTTATATGCAGATGGTGATGGTCTATATTTTTGAAAAGTGGTTATAAACAATATATGTACAACATTTCAAGAAGTATCTCTCTTTTACAATAGGGTGTAAAAACCACGTGTATGGGGCTGGTTGGTGCAGTGTAATGGGGCTACTTGGCACGATGTAATCATATGGGATCTAGACTGGGAAAGAACGTGACGCCAGAAAAATAACATAACAAAGTCATTGGTGTCGTAGCCTATCCTCATAAGAGAGAGAGAGAGAGAGAGAGAGAGAGAGAGAGAGAGAGAGAGAGAGAGAGAGAGAGAGAGAGAAACTGAGGAAGAGACTTGGAGAAACGAATCAAATTAGAGAGGGCGAGAGATTCTGATATAAACTTATCCTCAAGACATGGACTGAATTGTCCATTAACTGTTGCTAGTAAAACTGCAAATGTTGAAAGTGGCAGTGTGCATTTGTGTAAATCTGTTTACTATCCTCAGGGAAAAGGAAATAAAGATAAAAAATAAAACATGAATAAAGTACGAAAAAGAACGACCCAACAAATGTCTATTTGCAAAAGCAAAAAGGTATAGAAGATCCAAGAATGTTTTTATCGTCCATTTTTTTTCTTTTTACTTTATGTCTGATGCTCAAAAAGCGATCGATAAGTTTCAAAACAATTAACCCTTTTTTTTTTTTTTAATAAAAATGTAGTGAACGACATATTTTGGTGACTTTTGATTCAATGGAGAAGCAGTAATACTTATAAGCTTAAAAATTGTCTTCAGGTTCTTTGTTTTCGAGTATTGATCGCGACAGAACATTTTTCTTTTATTATGCTTATTCCCATCATACAAACACACACACATACATATAGATCGATATGCTTAATGTAATATACAATGTACAGAGTTGCTTTTATTATAGTTGAGTTTTCCAATATCCTGCTATCTTTATGTA
>OY735199.1:3233730-3311230 GCA_963457665.1 Thysanoteuthis rhombus | reverse complement strand
CGTTTTATCACCAGAAAGGCAACCTGGAGCATCCGATGTTCAAGAAAGACTGGCCTCAGAAAAAGCTACTCTACCACTGACCATCTCCATTCGGTAAATGAATTTAGAGAAATGCAAAATGATATCAAATGCAACTTTTTCAATGAAACTTCTATTAATTTCAAGGAGGCTTTCGACTCAAAAAGGTCATTGATACCTTCATACAACAAGTCATAGATCTCGTATATATCATTCTTGCAACATACTGACCGACGCAGGTTTCTTAATCAGGTTACATAAGGATACTGAACCCTTTTCAGCTCAAAAAGGCAATTTTCTCACGATATTGTCGTTATGCTGTGCACGTTCATGATCTCCAGGTGATTCTGGACGCACTGAATAAAAGAAGCAATAACATTTGTAGCCATTTAAAATTCAGTAAAACAACGGTCATGTCCAACAAGCATGTTGAAGGCTAAAACACGATGTAAGTCGGAAACACAGAATTGAAGAAAAAACACCTACCTAGGACAACAAATGTCCATGGAATCCCCCAAAGAAGGGGACATCAGATGAAGATAATTCAATGTTGGCAAACATTCAGAAGAGCAAGCTCGACCATCATAAACGAGAAAATCCCATTAGTATAGAACGAATGCAGGTAGACATAGATTGAGAGGGAAATGGAACCTTACCACAGGATCGACCCTCAAAGAACCATACAAAGTGCAAAGGAGGTTTATAAGAGAAAAATTATAATTACGAGATTTTACAAAATCACTCTGGTGAGTCAAATGCCAATAGGCTGGCAATGTCAACCACTGAATATCATGATTCACTACGTGGACCCTCAGAGACCAAATGCAAAACTGTGGCCGGCATAATGATCTAGGAAAGTACAAAAAATATTGACTCTGCGCCTCCATCATAGAGATGTCTAGCTAATCTGGAGGAAGGTCTGTGCAAAGGCTGCTGCTGTTGATGATGATGAAAGACTTTATAATCTACAATTGCTATTTGATTGTGAGAAAAAAATGCATATCTGAACAATAGAATTCCTCAGTTTATGACGCCCTTGCACACACACGCACACACACAACAAACACCCTGGATGCTGACTCTATAGAAAATATATTCCTGTATTAGTTATGTGTTAAATGGAAGGTTACTTTCTTTTAAAATATCAAATTGCAATCTCATAAATCACGAGGAACCGAGGGAAATAAATCTCTTTTGTTTTTGCATGATAATTTGTGTCTAGAAAAGTCAAATTGTGTACATGTTTAAGGGTGTGAATATATATATATATATATATATATATATATATATATATATATATATATATATATATATATATATATATATATATATATATATATATATATGCAAACTAAAATATGTATGTATACAGAAATTTCACACAGGTATATATATAATTATAATAAATGCACCTATAAACTCACACACATACGCACACAAACACACACCAACATATACATATTTATATACACTAATATTTTGACTTCCTGTTTGTTCATTTAGTCGTGCCTATTTCACGCTGAAACTACAAGACCGATGCATCTAATATTTTCCAGGAAGACTCACTAAACATCAACTTATGATGTGAACTAAATACAAAAGTCCTCTGAGATCAATAAAAGTCATCTATGAGCATTTCTTGTCCATTTGCAAAGTTGTTGGTCCCCATCTCTGACGAAGGATGAAGAAATATTGCATATGGGTACATCTCACAGCAGAGGTAATAAGCAACGTGAGGTTAAAAATGGGGATCATTGAAGGTCGCCAGCGGTCATTTAAAGCAAATTTCCCATGTTTTAGGACACAATTTTGCACTTATGACACTGAAATTCGTCCTATGGGTAAATCCTTTGATGAAGCAGATAACAGAACTATAGAATTGACCTCGGAAGTCATTTGAGGTCATTGCATTTCATTTCTGACTAATTTCGATTCGTTTGCCAAACTTTTGCTATCATGGATTTGAAATTTAGCATAAGGATGATTCTTTCCACAACGGAAGTCAACTTCGAAGGTCAGTCTAGGTCACCAAATATCAAAGAAGAAAAATTATACCCTTCGACGGGACTAAAATCTAGGAACTATATGAGAATATGTGAATTATTAAACCCAGAACACTCTACCCTAACGGATCCAAACTCAAATTCAATAGTCAAAACTGCACTCTTACCTAGTAATACTTTCAGTTGTAGTTACTCTATGCTAACTAACTTACTATCTTTATACCTGCACTTCATACGACACTTTTATCCCAACTCATGAATATTCACCATCACAGCCCCACACCATAACACACCTTAATATCCACAACAGCCCCACATACACAATTTTGATCCCAGCCTACATATACTTAATGTTACAAATGCATGTTACCCAATCCATATCTATCTCATTCTTTTATGTATATTAAGCATTGGGGACGCCACACATTATCATTAAGGACCCTTGCCGATTGATGCCTTTGTATAGTCTGTTTTACTTGGACAATTCAAAGCTATCTGCCTTTTTAGAATATCTAAAATGGCCATCAAGGCTACATAACGTATATTGATATTTGATCGCACATAACAAAACATGCCCATCGTCACCTTGATCAACATTGGGGATAGCCTCAACCCCATAGCCCACAATAGATTACAATTCTCCGTCCCTAATATTAGCAACCTACCAACTTATATAAAGACGATAATTAATACCCAAATAATTCTACCCCCACCATCTATATCCATTTCGTAAGGTTCTGAATGCATGTACGCATCCGTAGGCATTTTAGCATATAAACATATATATGCAAGGACTTTATATTGCCTTACTAAATACTCAAAAACCATGACACAAGGTTTTCAAAAATACCCACCCACTCTTTGACGAAAAAAATCCAATAACATAACCATAACTGCTGCTACTACTACCAACAAAAGATTAACCCAAACAATCAGACATTTTTCCACATACAGAAAAAAGTCCGGACTCATTATGGCCTCCAATGGATTTTCATTTTTGCTCTCAAAGAAAGACATTTAATGTTAATTTTTTTCTATGGAAACCCAACCTTTTAACCTCTAAAAGGTATATATATATATATATATATATATATATATATATATATATATATATATATATATTGTTACCATCGATCACGGGTATTGGTATTTTGCATTTACGACGAACCATATGTGTCATGCATAATGTTTTACTATTAAAATAGAAACATAGAAAATGTTGTTTTTCCTACTTTAGTTGATCTCAGATTTTTGTCTGTATGTTTGAACACACAAACACACGTGCATTAACAATGATTCGAAGTTTTTACACTAGCAAATTTAAATTTTGTTAGATTTTATCAAAAACATGATCAATGTTTTTTTTAAAAATGTCTCTCTCGAAATAACGCTTGTAACTCACCATCTGTTTGGTCTCATTTTCAACCAAACAGTGCTCTTTTACGTGGAAGAAATAAAATGACGGATTTCAAAATACAAGTCCCCAAAATATTCTTAAATGCATTAAATATGAAATATTCACGCCAAGATGTCTACTCTGCCTCAGCAATATTTGATTTTAAAGATTTATTTTATTTTTGCTTCTTAATACCAAAAAATAAAGTGCATCTTAATTTGACATCCCAAAAAGTGTTTATTTAATATTTTTGTATGCATTTAGAGACATGGCCACGTTTGTCTTGATACAAATATCTTAGAAGCCACCTCTGAGTTTTCATCAAGTCTGTTATGGCTCAATATATTTTACGATGAGCGAAATCATTTTATTTTTTCATGTTGCAAAAACAGTTTTACAGTTTGGGAATAGACGTAAAACATGTTAGCTTATAGACGAATTACGACTAAATTAATATCTTTTCCCCAATAAGAAAGGTGTTTTTTTTTCACTGAGAGACTGCAGGACACCATGTTTCAGACTTTGTTTTATTACATTTGTAAATTCATTTATTTTAGACGGTAGATGCAGAGCGATTAAAATAAATAAGCTAGCAAGACCTGAAAACCTAATTTGAGCTAAACTACTGAAATGAAAAAAGTAAGAGATGCCGGTATGTATTCTGCATAGCCTGTATAAAAGTTGTCCGAAGATATTTTTCAGTCGCCTAACTTCCACATTGTTCTGAAATATACTGAATGGCTTGATCTTATATAAAATATTTGATTCTTTTTTGTTTGTTTTCGTGCCCCTTGATAGACATCAAGAGATGGTGCGATCATTGTTTGAGACGAGTCAGCCACATTTCAAAATTTAATTCGGTGATAGTATTTGCGCCAGATGATCATTGTAGCCAGTTAATCTGTGCTGTGATCAATTCTCTGATAGAAGGAGAAATCAAACGTCAGATCATTCAAGGTTCGCAGATTTTGGTTGAGTAAGGTCATTAATTATGAACAAAATCCCATTAGTTTCGAAAAGAAGGGAATATAACCAATTCATCCTCCCGATAGTCATCTTATCGAGCTGAAACCCAAACCTAACAAAAATATTACTTCTCAAATTATAAACCATGCAACATGAACAAGAAGGGAACGGGCTTAACATAAATACACTTTGAAGCAAGTAAGATATCTCATGTTTTTCATAAAATCAAACGCAGGAAAAAATAATAATGGAACCTATTTCTTAATGTTCTTCTGGTAATGCAATGCCATAAAAAAACGATTATTTTTTATTCTATGCAGTTTGGAAAAATGAATTGAGTGAAGTCATTAAAATTCCTTCCAGATAATTTTGTCATGTCGAGGACTGTGAAGCAAAAAAGGGAAATATTGCAAACTTCGTTGATTGTTATCGACTGATTTCACCATGTTCTCATCTAAGAAATTATTCAAACGTTTCACTTGAAGATAAACATAGGAAAAGGTGATACAAAAAAGGGTTTTAATTAAATCAAGCTCGATTTCGCATTTAGGCTGCAAAAGTAAGAGCGTGGGATTTGTTGTAATCATATGCTTGTATCTCTTTCTAGGCAAATTTGCAATAGAGAGAAAACTTATTTCAAAGGGAGTATATTATGTTTTGCATACTGTTTGACACACACAAAGACACATTGGCACGCACACTCACACACACATACATATATATATATATATATTGTGTCATCCACAAACAGCTGTTTTGATTTTTACATCTCTTCAGTGTGGCTATAGACATTTCATTATCCCATCCAGTACTGCAAAGTGGGATTGAAACCTTCGCTTCAGACGTGGAGGCTGATAGCCTTCCTCTGAGCTACGGAACTGGTAAGTAAGGCCGAATTTAAGCAATATATTTATATTTACGCATAAATTCTCCATACCTATATGTATATATATATATATATATATATATTTATATATTTATATATATATGTGTATATATATATGTATATATATATGTATATATGTATATATATATATATATATATATATATATATATATATATATATATATATATATATATATATATATATATACACACATACATACTTAAGTTGGTTACTCATGGGGATGTTAATACTACAAGTGAAAGATTTTCTAATCTAGGTGCATTCATTTTTTTCCTGTTAGAGCGATGGCGTTCATCAAAGATGATACTGTCATTCCATGTAAGAATTTTGATTAGATTACATGATACTGATCACGCAGCTGAATCCATTAACGTAGTTTTTAGGTTGACCTCCAGTACAGGGTGGACTGTTCAGTGTTTGTTTAATATCAATAAGTTTTGAAATATGGATACGGATATCAAACCTGTCTTTTGAAATGATCATTGCCAACAGTGGCTATGACTGACAAACGAAGATTCGAACTCTTTCTGGAGATCTCAGGACTTCAACAGCGATAATATTACATCATCTGAAGGCAATGAGATACTTTGAAGATTATATATATATATATATATATATATATATATATATATATATATATATATATATATATAATTACTGCGGTTCTAAAACGTGATAAGTAACATAAAAAAAGACAAAGGCTGCGTACATATAAAGAGGGTGCCTTAGGATTTGAAAAAAAAAATCCAGAATTTGTTTTCCAATTCAATTTAACACATTTTCGAATAGATAGCGCTTATCGCATTTTAGAGCAACATTCCTTACATGCATTCTATCGATAGAGGTCAGTTCAGTTATTCTCCTAATGCCAAGTCGTTGTTCATTCAGAACAAGTTGTTGGATGCCCTGAACATTCCCACTGTTTCTTAACGTTCAAAGAGGGCCAAAGCGTTCAGAATTCTGACAACCTCCTTCGACCCTCGAAAGGTCTCTTGTGCTATTCGGACAAACGAATGCACGTGACATGCATTCCTCCCCATAAAACTTCAGTCAGCATAAAAGAATATTCGGTAGCCATTTTGTTCAATTACAAACAAAATTCCAAGTTGATGTTTTTTTTCGATTTTTGAACCAACGATTTATGACACGTCAGAAAGGAAAAAAAAACACACTTCAAAAGGAAGGAAGAAGGAACAGAGTGAAAGAAGAGAGAAGAAGGGAAGTCAGGGATGAAGAGTGAGAAAGATGAAGCTTCGTGTCTGCGCTTGCGTGCAACCGTTGCCGAAGTTTGTCTTCGCGTGGAGAAAGTTCAATTCATTTTCCCCTGATAATTGATATTTGTAGATGTCACTTTGACATTCCATAAGTGTTTTGACGAGCTAAAAATTCTGGGCGTTGTGTATTTAAGACTTGAAACAATTTTACGCATAGCAACAACTACGATTATACGTGACAAAATGCTGGGTCAACCTATTCTTTTGGAAGTGAAGTTACGCGACGATTCTCCAGTAAATATGACAAATGACAGCCGGCTATTTGCATAGGATGAAATGATCTGAAAAGTGTGTAAACTTAGGAAAAGGAAAGAAAGAAAGAATAAAAAGAAATGGATAAGAAAAAAAACAGCGGAAGAACTGTATTCTGGCAATATTCATTTACGACCTACGAAATGAATCATCATCATCATTATCATCATCATCATCATCAACATCATCATCATCCTTTTAGCGCCCGTTGTTGGAGTTGGACTTTACCCTAGATTCACAAGACTCTCGATCTTGGGCGTCACAGATCCAGTACTCTCTAAACTTGTCTAGTTCGTCACGTGAACTTATTTTTTCTGGCCACAATTTCGCATGTGATCTTTACAGATCCACGTTGTGGATGGTGACGTCTAAACGTCTGACATTTGTGCAACATGACCTGCCCATTGCCATTTGTTCTGTTATGTTTTCTACGATACATCTGATCTGATCTTTTTTATATACTGTGCCATTTCGTGATCACTCAATGTGATGTCACTCTTGTGCACGTTGCATTTTTCTTAGTGAGGAGGCCGATTTTTTGTTCCATGCTTCAGATCCATAGGTAACTATCAGGAGGCTGCATTAGCGTTGGCCCTTCTTTTTGAACTAATGGCATTTCTCTAGCTTTCGAATGTTGAGATTGTTCTGGCGAAAGATTGCCAGCTTTGAGCGATTATTCGCTTGATTTCCCCTTAATGGGTACGCAATCCCGAAATCAACAACATTCAAGCAAACAAAAACAACAGTTTGAAAAAATAACCAGGTCCCAAATCAAGTCAATGTACGGAGCGACCATCAAATTTGAAATTTAAATCAACTACAGGAAAGAACACAGGAAAATGTATGATACTACTCAGCAACCACATACCGTACGAAAAAAGCTCATTATAACCTTTTAGCTCAAACTGGGAAAAAGACACGACCTTTTAGCCGGACAAGAAGAGGACAACAACAATACCAGTATCCCGTATCGAATTGAAGTTGCTAATATGTCGAAGGCGAAGAGTAAACAAACCATCAGTTAATTCTCGGATTAAACCAGGAATCTGATGGAACAATGCAGAAATCAAAACCCAAGTACATCAACAAAAGGGGAGATTGAAGCAATCAAATTAAACAAAACTATGCAGAATAAAGAAAGAGAAGAAAACTGAGAATACATACCTCATCGTCATTGAAGCAATTCTCGAAAAGGTAAGTGTTTCAAAACTCTCTGTACAGAAAGAATGCAAATAAATGAAGACCTAACAATGGATAGGGACCGAATTATCAAATACACACAAGAATTCTTCAAAAACTTCTATTTCTCCGAACAAAGGACACACAACAATGAACAATATATACAAGTCACCGGTTACCAGTTGGGAAACTTCCTAGAAGTTACTTCATTGAAGGTGAAGACATCAAACAATCAAAACAATGAAAAGCACCAGAACCAGATAACATTACCGCCGACTTACGTAGAGAGGTCATCGCTGGGAAACTCGCCAATGTATTCATCTTACGCCATAAACAGAATAGAATCGCAAAAAGAACTCTGAATTTATAATGTTGTTATATGAAAGAGGATACCCGAAAGGTGTAAAAACTACAGGCTAATAAGCCTACTCAACTGCAAAGAGATCATCAACTGAATCATCGAACGGTAGATGAAAACAATACATGGGGATAGGCTGACTACTGAAGAAGCTACTCGACCATTAACAATTAATCAGATGGAGGAGAAAGCAACGGAACACGAACTACCACTCGCCGTAGTTGACAGTGGGAATCCCCAAGGTCATTGATGCTATCATATAATAAAGCGTATGTCCCGTATTGGCAACATATCTAGCAACACCGTAATTCCTTCATCAAGCTCTATAAAGACTCTGTACCTTTTCAGTACGGAAAAAGGGTGAGATAAGAAGATACCAGCGCATCCAAGCTCTTCATGGCCTCCCTCGACATGATCTTCTGAATCATAGACTGGGCTAACAGATTAATCACAATAGACGGTGAATATCTATGCATTTCCAGAATCGCTGACTGAGTCGTCATTTAAAAAGCTCTGCAAATAATGCTAGACATTTAAATGAGAGTGAAAAGCCTTTCAGGAATATCTGATTGAGGTCTGTATTCCTTATTTTAATAAGTGTTTCAAGAACCTGAAGGCTGTTTTTACTGGCAAACAGATAGCCAGAAGCGCTCGATCGAGAACCTTTAGATAGTACTCATATACACTAACAGCTCAATTATCCCCACGAGTACAGAATTGGGGAATATTGAGAAAAGAATTTAATATTCTTCGTAGACTTTAATCAAACTTGTAATAACGATGTACTACTGCTTAAGCACACATCATATATGTCTACATTTGTCTCTCTATAAATCTGATAGATTGGCCATTTACTTAACCAGGATATCTATTTGATTGCAATCGGCTTCCACACTTCTTTCTGGGTGTCATTTCTCATTTACTTCACTACTTCAGATAATTTGGATAATTCTACCAGGAAATTATTTTTAATATGGAAAAAAAAGAATTTGGAGAGAGATATGTGTGTGTGTGTGTGTGTGTGTGTGTGTCAGTGCGCGCGCATGCCTGCACGTGTACGCGTACATGTATGTGAATACGCATGTGATATAGGAACGGCAGGTGAATATATTTGTCTATCATGTTATGTTTATGCCCAGGCACGAATGTGTTTGATGACAAATATGCAAACACTTTCTTATAAATTACATACGAACCTCTGCCATTTTTGTTGTAACCATTTTTACGAGTGTGGATATATTATTCATGATACACAGTACGTGTGCGATTGACTGGCCAAGGAAATCCGTATATATATAAATTGTTCTAATTTCCTGTGAACCTAGGCATACGTAGAGCCAGGTCAGTACAATCACAAATGTGTTTGGGGAACCTCACGAGACTATTTAGGAGTGTTTTGGCTTAGTAACGTTTATACGAGTACACCTACGCACAGCCAAACATACAAACACTTGCGTACACAGTAGTATACAGATCTTGATTCATAGACACGCACATACTAGTTGATGTAGAGCCTAATACCTGCATGCACATGTACGTTTTGTATTACTTATATCCAAATTAGGGAGTGAATAGTTCTCAGCCTAACCAGTATTTATTTGCCAAACTATATTTTTACTAAGAAGAACACGTTTAAATATGTTTGTCCTACAAAATAGATGCCCTCTCCATCATTAAGTTACAGATATATATTCTTACGACTACGTATACAAAATGCATTTTTTGTATGTCCATTTTAACCAAAAATGCATTTTCTGACTTTCAAGGTGAGTGTATGCTTTTCTAGTTTAGACTCACATGGTAAATTTATTCGTCCGACAAAATACTAGAAATCATATTTTCAACATTCAGAATATACCTTTAAGGGACTTCTTTTCTGATTGAGTATTAAACCATTTTTCATGCCATAGAAATTATCCATGGAATATCTGAACAATTACATAATATGTTCTGGCTTTGTATCCATAATTCAACAATTTGAAATAGTTAATTAAAAAAGAAATCGTTATTCAAAACACATACATTGGTTTTGTTCAAAACCTGTGTTGAACCATTACAAAAACGTCAGTAATAATAGTTGTTTATAGAATCAGTTGTTAAAGAATTTAAGATTTTTATACAATTGATTCTGATCAGTTGTTCATGTCCAGAAGAAATGAAGTGAAAGTTTGTAGTTTAAGTCACTCAGAACATATAATTCATGTTAGTCGTAAACTTTGTTCAGAAATATAGAATAATTATTTTGAAAATAATCTTTGAAGATGTTTTTGTTATTGTATTTAATTTGTATTTCTATGCTACAGTGTCTCTGTGCACTGACATCTTATCCATAAATATATACAAAGCATAATTGACTTTATGTTTGTAGGCAAAATAACTTTTGCTTTGTAGCAAGTCAAAGATAGAACATGGTTTTATGGGTTGTACTAAATTATTTAATAGATGTGGGATTGGCGACCCAACTTGAAACTCCTTTTAGGACTGGCTATGTTTACTTTGTTCTAATGCTCTTGGGAAAGACATAGATCAATATCTAAAGTTTCTAAGTAGGGGGCTGCTATCACTCTAAAAACACTGATTAATTCTAAACCTAGGTATGACGCCCACTTGAGGCTGATGTTGGACGTTTCGCTCTCTGCAAGGCCAAGGGGGGATTCTGGCGGTTGGTTACACCAGAATCTCTACACATTTCATCCAGGCATGGACATGGGGTGTTACATTGTCTGTACAGACAGGGGAGGGTCCTCAAACTGTTGTAATAAAGTGTTGTTTTTTTCGCAATAAAACAGTTCGTCATTGATTTCCGTATGAAAAAGTACTCAAAATATTTTTCAGCAAAACTAAACCTGGCAACAATAATGGTACACATAAAAGTCAGGAGATCCATAAATGATCTACGAGACTAACTTATCAACCATTTTCCGATGGCAGGCGCTTTATAAATTTAATCTAATCGATCTTATTGGATACCAAATGGTACTGATCACTGCAATTGATCCTAAACATTTTATCAAAACAGATAGACTGCCTCATACTATCGTAGTAATACATGTAATGAGTAATAAGATGTAAATTTTACTTCATGTGATCAAGGGAAGATTTATAAAAATGATACATCTCTCTCAAACGCTTCCTTCTCTACGTTGCAGTATGCATAACCCCTGAAAGGTGCCCCTATGTCATTGTGTCTCAGTTTATCGTAATCATCTATGTTGACAGGACAAGTGTCTTGAGCAAGTAGTTAAACAAGAATGATTTCGTCCTCGGGGACTCGCCCATTAGTGCGACACTTTCTACCTTAATCACACTGCTTAGGGTGTATTTAATTACCTCCTAATTGTACGAGAAAATTTACCCTACGGAGAGTTTTACTCGTACCGGGAATCGAACCTTTTGCACGTGAGGTAGACGTGCTAACCATTACACCCTCCAATAGATGCACACTGATAGATATGTCGAGAAATGACACGTAGATCATGTTTCACAATGGCGAAGTTCGTAGCCTGATTGTGTTAAAAAATAATTTTTTTTTTAATGTCCCTTTCCTAATCAAGCCACAGACTTAGCGATGTACCTGCCTACAAATACATTCATATCAACCAGTGATTCTACAAACTGAGTAATGTTCGAGAAGATAACAAATTGTCAAGGTAAAACAGGAAAATGATTCGAGGTGTGTATTTACGTGATTACTGAGATAACTAATGTAACTAAAAAGGCACCCAGAGAGCGCATACCTCTACCAACGTCATAGTCTTACTTAAAACAGAACGTGAATCAGATCTTATTAGCCATAATATGGTGGAAGAAGCTGTAAGATTCGATTTCCATATTTTTAACAATTATCTTCACGTAAAAATATCTCTTGATTATGAAAATAAATTTCTTCATCAACTCTTAAAATTGTCAAATTATCCAATGGTCAATGACACATTGTTCCGCATAGTGACATTGAAGTTCATTGAGAACTTTTGAGATATTGTATGGAGTAACAGTACAAAATGAATTTCATTCGATTCATATACATCTCTCGTATTTGTTGACTGAAGTAATTGAATAAGTGAACAAGGAAATTAATTGGGAATAGATCTAACAAGTAAGCAAGTTAGTAACATGCTGTTAATTGAACAAATGAGTAGAAAGAGTGAATAAATGGGGAAAATATTGAATAAGTAAAGAAGCATAAAATTCAAGCAAACGTATTGAAAGCTAAGTGTTCTTTTTGAAGAATAGCCGTCAATTAACAGAATAAATGCTGGAATAATTACTTATGCATAGATTGCGACAGATGGTCGTCCTATTTATAACATTTTGATTCAATTATTATATAGATGTAAGTATACTCCGTTGGCTCACTGGAATCTGAGTTAGAGAAGCCAGAGATGTTAAATCAAGTACGATGTCTGTCAGGGAACCAACCATTTTGAATATAACGAGAACCGGTTGTGGAACCTCGTCGTAATTCTACAAGCAATCAGAGGGGACATTACTGCGCATGTATCAAAATACGATCACCATCGATGGTTAATTCTGTCGGTACTAAGACGCCATTGTCTTCTGCATGACCGTTGCAAACACAATGTTACTCCTTCACGTCTTTTTTGTTTTGGCAAAAGATTGCATCACTTGGGTCTTCCAGAAGTTAACTTTGCTGTCGATTGGATATTTCTAACCGTAGACAAGATTATGGAGAGTGTCTTGTGTCAGCAGAAGACGAATTTCTCAGGCTGTTTTGAGAAGAGGATGGGACGTTAGTATATATTTTTGAGATTCCAAAGGGTTCTTTAAAAGGGGACCAAGGTGCAGTTGCTGCAGCTTGGCTATTTTCGTTAATATTCAATAGCTGTATACATTCTGGACTGACTTCGTAAAGGCAGGAAAATAATCATTCGTTCAGATTCTTCTACGATCGGGGAACACTTTACGAAACAATCATCCATATACTTTCAATCAATTCAATTAAATGTAAGTTCCAGGAATGATGGTTGGCCCGGTCTTATTAGCGAGTAGTCTAGCTTCATTTTTCTCCGACAGTATCTTTTGATTTCTTTCAACCTTAGGTAATTGTTGTAAGTAGCGATTTGAACACAATGCTGTATAAAATATACTTCTTAAGTCCGATATCAATCATTTCTGGGAAGAATAATTGATGGCATGAAGCAGAAGCTTTTTTTTAAGAATCCAAATAAACACCGGTTTCAGGAAATTCTATTGATACGTCCAGAAGAACAACACAACGACGTCCGATCAATAAATTCCACAATCGTTAGACAAGATCAGAGAACATCTTTTTGGTACTGTGTAATCAGTGCAAGCTGCAAGTTGTCTTCGCTATTTGACACGCTTCTATCCTTTACAATATACCTGACGGGCCAACAAGATATGAATGTGAATCATTCTGAGAGAATATGTGAGCAAATGAATGACTGACTTGTCACATAAATGATATTGTAGACATATAAACGAGCGAAGAAGTGAGAGAATGAGGAATTTTCTGAGTGGTTAATGGATAAATTCACAAACGAATGGGTAAATTAGTTTTAATCAGTAAATATGTGAGAAAGCAAATGATATGACATGATGTCACGGAATCACTCTTTCTTCTTCCATTTCTCAGTCTCTGTCTCTGTCTCTCATATTTATATCATAAACTAAAAAGTCTCAAGTCCTATCTGACAAAATCACGATAATGAAGTCAACACAAAGAGTTTGATGAAATGAAATGAGAATATACGTAGATTTTAGGTATCACAAATGTATCCATCGTATGAATCTACAAACTGAAACAACATGTATGACATAGATTTGAAATGCACACAAATTTGAGGATCATGTCTATTCTGAGAAAACCTCTCCCACATGTTGCAGATAATTGATCATGGATGAAAAACTAATGAGCATTTTTTGTTATTGCCTGCACATATAATCAAAGTATTATGAACTACACAAGTGAATATGCATCCAATCTTACTCAATATAGCGTCAGAAATATATTCACCCCCAGCAACAGGCAACTCCAGCCCGATTATAAAATTGTTGTAACACACTTTTTCCTCATTTACCATGTAATCTTTTACTATACCAGGGTTTCTCAACTCAGACGATATCTCCCACTGGTGAGCAATTGCAACTCAGTTGGAGTTGAGTAACTTTGAATATATAAGTCTATAACTGACAAAAAAAAAATGAGTCAACAGCGACTTTATTTTGTAATAATTTGCCAAGCGGCACTGTGATATCGAACCCAATGCGTCTGCACTGACTGCATCTCACAAGACACAGGTATCACATTAATGATATCCAGAAATGATTAATGTGTGCCAAACATTTGCTCTTACTACTTTAAGTTGCTTTCATTAAAGAATCAGCATTTTTGATTAAAGTGTCCAGCAAATCCTAAAAGAAAGAATATCACACTTTGATTGACACTGCTGGTTCAGTGGAAATGAACGGTCTCATACTTTGTGAACAAAACACGACTGCTTCTATGTTGCACGCCCTTCTCGCACCAATATTGATCAAGTAACAGATGACAGGCTGTCATCGTGATGATCTTCCGATAAGGATAGTTGACAGAGATGGATGGGGCAAAAAATCAACAGGGTCCAAGATCAATTCTCGACCTGGTGATGATCATGATGATGATAATAAAAACTGCAAAGGTTGTTCATTTTTACTGTTTCTCAAAGTTAAGTATATTTCGATGTCCTTTTGAATAATTAATATACAGGTGGGAAATGGAGAGAAATCCAAGTGAAAATAAGCGATGACGCCAAAAAGATTGAGAGCCCTTGTACGAGACAAAGCTAAACCTCTTCCCTGGCGTATCACTGACAATATCGAATTCCAGATGACCGGTTGTGGAAATGAGAACAGGAGACGTAGGCTGACACATCCTACAGATAACGAAAGCCGTGCTCCTAAGCAGCAAGTCAACTGACGCTCAGGGAAAGAAGAAGAAAAAGAAAGAAGGATAGGAAGAGAAAAAGAGGGAAAAGGAAATTGAAAGAGAAACAAAGGAGAGACAGAAATAGATAGATGAAAAAGAAATTTCTATGATGAATTATTAAACTAGATTTTTTATTTATAAATTGATGTGGCTCATACGATAGCAGGCCAAATTATTCAAAAGGAGTCATCTTTACGTTCAAAGTCAACAAAATACCACTTTATTAAGTGTTTGATTCTTCAGGTAATGAAAAAATGATATTTAATGTAGGTATCAGAAACCTTTATGTATATTACACATAGACCCTGCTAATTCGGAAACTTCTGTGTGATTTTACATTCAATGTATTGAAGTATAGAAGGTGAAAAGTAATAGAAACTATTTTGTTCCAAAAAACAACCTTTAACTTAACTGGGTGGTGAGATACCCCCATATTTCAGCGCGCTGGTAACTTGATGCTTGGGTGCTGCAAAATATTCATTTGTCCAATGACGACAGCTATATTCATTCTTTCCTTTAAGAGTATTAACGTGAAAGTGATTTTAGCAGTTGCGTGTTGAATTTGAACCCAGTTTCCTGATTCCGTTTCTGAGTCGTGTTGCGCAAATTTACACTTTTCACGGCTGCCCTTCGCGTTAATGTGAGAAACCAAATGAAAAGCAGAATAATTGCTACTGAAACTGATTGCAAACATTTACACTTGTCTGCTGTATAAACAGATTTTTCAGGTTGAACAATGACACGGCTTTTATGCAGGACTTATATTGATTTATTAAAAGCTTTGATGATATCCAGCACTGTCCAAAACCTCGTCTACTATGTTTTCATATATCGGGCGCTATTTCCTTATGATCCGATTGTTTAAAAAGATAAACCGACAGATCTCTCCCAGCAGAATATATATGCAACATGTTTTAAGCGCGCACACTCGTTTGTTACTCCAGTTGATATCAGAGACAATAAATGGGGAGATAATACTTTGCAATGAGAATATAGAAATGCTTATAAAACTAAAATCAATCGGTATGGAGTGATATTGATATCAATGGAAATTATAAAGAACTATTGTATGATTATGTTTCAGACTACGTCAGAATTCACAAAAAGTCCCTATGTATTTGATAATCTACTGCAAAGACCACTCACAATATACCATGAACTTTTCTGACATTAAATATTCTCTGTTAATGTTCTCTCAGTCTGTTTTCCGTAATGTGTTTTCAAAGTTCGCAGTAAACAGCTCGGGTGATACTATGTCCCTTTGTGCTATTCTTATTCCAGTCTTTATCTATTTAGTATTTTTATGAAGTTTAATTATTGCAGTGACATTTTCGTACATAACCTTAATCACTTCTTATGCTCTTGATTTATATCTTGTTTTCATATTGAGATGGCAATTGCCATGTGCTCTATTGGGTAAAAGCTTATATATATATATATATATATATATATATATATATATATATATATATATATATATATATGAATATTCATTGCGATTTGCCTTTTTTTTTAAACATTCGTCCATCTTCTTTTAAAAATTAGTACCACCCTTTTTATCATAAATCTCCTTTCGAACTGTTCTTGGCATGGACTGGGTACCACTTATTTCCCGTTAACGTACTACTTTTCATGAGGTAATTTAAGAAAAAAAACTTTTGGCTACTTTCCATCGACAATCATTAACTACCACTTCAACCTGACTCAGCAAATTGAGTCCTGACGTCACTCAACTTCCGATCATTAATAGACCCTGCCATTCGGCCAACCAGAAGTGTCAAGACATGACCTCACAGTGGCATTGAGTCGTCATTTAATTATCGAACAATGAAATGTTCGTATCAATATAACTGGACATGAAGAATGAATCATAGAAGGGAACAAATTAGAGTCACACAGAGAACTCTTTTCAATGGTATTTTACAGAGTAATTAGCCTTCTAAGGACAATTATGAATAATCACCACCCGTCTACGCCTCTTTTCACTTCGTAAATTAAGCTGTGATGCTGGACGAATCCAGTCCCCTGGATGCAAATACTATTGTGCTATAGTTCAAATAATGAATTTATTTGTGTGGGGGCTGCATATTTTACAACATTTCAACTAAATTTTCCGTATTGTATATTCATAAATTCTATCTTTCTAAAAAAAACATTCCATAATTTCATTGCTTATACAAACTTGTAAGCGACTTCGTCTAAATATATTGTTACTTGTGTTTGAAACATAACTACAGCTGATTAAGTTTATAAGTATCTTTATTGAAGACCAATAATCAAGTTTTTTTCCTGAAGATATTTCATATTTGATACCAACAAAGAGTCAATTCCTTCTCTGCAGCAACTAGAACTCTTTGTAACTGATACTGTTGGATTTTACTATACGATTGGAATTCTTACTGCTATCGCAAATGCTAGATTTGCGTATATATATTTTCGTACTTCCATCACTTAACCTAATCCGACTGAAAAATCTTTAATGCTCTTAAAACGAAAATATTTCGCAGTTATTCACAGACCAAGAACAGCCCCGAGCTCAAAGAGGCAATACAATGGATTATTTCGAAGTTTAATCCCGATATGAATAGATGTTTTCATGCAACAAGGGACTGAATAGAGCAAAGTATTAGTCGAAATGTTTTATATAATTGATTGTATGATTTTTGTAAATTGCACACTGGTTGTTTTGGTTAGACTATGCATTAAATATATCTTTCTTGTCATTTCACGTAATATTTTACCCCGACAAGAAAGGCAGCTAATCTTTATAATGGTACTTATGTTTTGAATTGCAACCCCAGATTCCACTTTAAACCAAAGTAAAATAGGATTAGAGAGCGTAGAAAGTCCATCGGGGTGAATTTTCGACCACAAATTATCAAATATCATCATTGGTGTAGTTTACATAGATAACTTTTATATCAAAATTTTCCCCAGTGTTTCGTCTCTTTGTTACCATGGTTTGTGATAACATCTGTATTCCACAAGAATCATGCTATCTGTTCAGAAACATGCCGTAGGCTTGTTTTTATATCGTGTCGGTTGCATGGCATCGACCACTCCAAGGTCACATCGAATCCGTCATTCTTTAAACCTCGGAAAGTATTCTCTCCAAGAAAGAAGGGAAACTTGTTTGATAAGAACAACCAACAGATCAAAGAACCGCTGTTGGCAAAGTGTGCTGCTCACCAGTCAACCCTTGCCAAACCCAACATCCTGGGTAAGAAAATAACCTTCCGCTAAGCACGGTATACCCTTCAACGCGATCTCCGCACAGTAATGGGGGAACTAGTGGTTTTACTCTGCATGTAAAGTCCATGAACTCCAAGTTAGCTGCAGGGAACAGAGCAAATTACCTCAGTGCTTCAAAGACGCAGTCTTAATAACTCTTTACAAAGAACAAAGGGAGACAACTTTCAAAGGCTTGGGACCACTGCTTTGTCTTCAGAGCAAACCAGAGTTCAATAGATATGGTTTTCACCCTAAAGCTGACCCAAGAAAAAATAGATGCTGTAAACAAAAAAAACAAAACAAAAAAACAAAAAGGTTGCAAATCACCTTCCTCAACCTGGCAAAGGTATTCGATGCGATGATTAAATTTGGCTTCTGGATAATCTTAGAAAAAAAACCTAACATACTGTCGTACTTTCTCACTGCAATTATCCGATTATTCCACAGGATATTGCTAGACCAAGTCAGATGTTATAACGATTCCTCCGAAATCATGCTAAATAAAGACAGTGTTAAACAAAGCCGTGTGCAAGTTTCCGCCTTGTTTTCAATATTTTTTAATTCGACGTTGATTCAGGCCACATAAATGACGGATAATATGGACAACGTATAGAGTAACGATGACCTGTTCAATCAGACTGACCAAAGCGAAATAAGTTCTCGTAGACTACACAAGCGAGTCTGGGGTAGTAAAAACATCATGGAAGACACGGAAATTGAAGTTACAAAACCACATTATCAGCCATCGTATAAGATGCTCAATCTATGGTCATATATCAGCGCCACTCGGGTCTTCTCGTGCGCTTTCATCGGAGCTGCATTCACACCTACCTCAGAGCATCCAGGACAACAAGTATCAAGCTTACACTGCAATAGACCAACCAACTGTGATAGGCAGGCCACGTTTAGGTCTATTGGCCACCAAAAGGAGAGATACAGCTATTTCCTGAAAATGACCTTCATCTTCAGTTAAGAAGATTTTGTAAATAGCTGGAACAATCAAAGGTCAACTGTTGAACTTTGTCTCGTGTGGCAGTAGTAGCAATCGTGATATATTTTCAGTTGAAAAGATTATGTTTTCAAAATGATATTCATCGTTGGAGGAATTTCAAAATGTTACCTAGAATGGTATGTGGAGTTGTTTACTAGAATATTTGCATAATTTGTCATTGAAATTAATTTAACTTTTATCAGATTCCTGCCAATTTTATAGACTTTAAAAATTAAGTTCCGAATGTTTGATAGATTTATTTATAAACAAATGCGTTCTAATGATATTTTCTCATACTCTATGCTCGATATGAAGATGCTCAGAAGTCTTCCTTTAACTATTTTTAATGAGAACCACTGTAGCTCTGATATATATTTTCCGTTGGTAGAACCAAAATTTTGACTTAAATATTTAAATCAACTATGCAAAGATTCCTTCTCTGCTGCGTATGTTGGCGACTGAGATTGTCTCTTGTTCGATTAGCTCAAAAAAAAAAAAAAGAAAAAATACAAGTGCTTCTGCGTACAATGTATAGACCTGTACAAGCGATATTCCTGAGGAATGAAGTGGAATTACTTTTAGCAATGGCTATGATTCTATTTTGCAGTCCAATTCCCTTGTGCGATGCGTTCTATTCTCATTAGATATCTTAAACTCGTGGCCTTGTGCCATAGGAAACTCACAAAATATCGATTATTTACCCTTCTTCCCAACCGGGTTTCATATAAGTTTAAAAACTGCACACATCTTTGAGGCACGTGCCATGATCCTATGTTTGAGATTGTCTGAAAAGCATTTGTAATAGCTATCTTCAACATTTATAAATATTAAGTGGTGTCCATCATTTCTATTTGCTTTATATATTCTTTGTGAATGTTAGTGGTCAGCCAAGTTCTACAGGTTCTCTTCATTTGTAATTTATATTCATTGTCACTTATCAATAGCTCAGCAAGTATTTTGAAAGACGTAATGTAGTTTGAAAGACCTAATTTATTATATTAAGTGGAATTTCGTAAATGCATCGCTTTCATTGCAGTATTCAATTACAAAACGAAATTGGGTTTAAAACTGCAAAAATTGATTTAGGTCTGCGCGAGTAAGGGTTTGAGAATAAACTCCGTTCCCAACGACGTACAGTCCGTCAATAAACAATGAGAATGAAGTACATCTATTTCATTGTGTACATGTAATTTGGGGCGTGTACTGAATGTATCGAAATAAATTTTATGTCTGGTCTATTTACATGAGACGGATACATCTTAAACAGTTATCAAAGAAACCTGGGGGGGGGCGGAACCAGGATAGTCCATACATTCTTCACTTAGATAATTGTAACTTTCTAAGTGATTAATTTGTTAAAATATGACCAAAAGTTACAATGGAAAAGATGCTTCCTTTGGATGAGTCGTTCAAGGCTAAAACATTTGTTATGTTTATCGCATTAACATTCAAACATCTACAGGTGTACCATCCACCTCAATCAATGATAACAGTTACTACACTTTGATTGTGATGAACATAATCTTATAATTGAGAAATATTGAATATTCAACTAGATAAGAGTATTTAAAGTTATTGAAAATGTGAAATAAATATATCTTAAGAATCTAATGACTTCATAGAATCATCATCATCATCATCATCATCATCATCATTCAATTGTCCGTTGTTGGACATAGACCTTCCTCAGGATTCGCAACATATCTCTATTACAGGCGTTGTGGAGCCAGTATTTTCAGAAATTGTGTTGTTCATCTCACCATCCTCTATCCTGCCGGCCTCGATTTCGCATGTGATCTCTTGGGATTCATGTTGTTAGTTGTGATGTCCGGTAGTAGTCTGCCATTCTTGCCACTTAACTGACCCATTGCCATTTAAACTTTTCAGTGGGTTCTATGATATCTCAGACTCCTGTTTTCTCCCCGATGTACTGCGCTGTTTTGTGATCTCACCATGTGAGGTTGAGAATGATTTTCTCATGCACACGTTGCATGCCTCTCAGTTTGCAGGTCTATCTTTTGGTTAGGTTTCATGTTTCAGCTCTATAAGTGACTATCGGGAGGATGCATTGGTTGTGTATTCTTCTTTTTAGGATTAATTGGATCTTGTTTTTGAAGGTTGAGATTGCTCTGCCGAAGGCTTGCCATCCTGGAATGATTCTTTGCTTTATTCCTTCTTATTTTGTGTGTTTCATAGAGATTCCTTTTCCCTAGGTAGATGTAGTGGTCAACCTTGCCTAGTTTTGCATCTTCTATTTGGACAGTCATGTTCTTATCCTCAATATGATTGTTGCACATAATTTTCTTTTTACTGAAGTTCATATATCGGTTGACTTTTTTGCTTTCTCCTTTTTGTTCATCCAGCGTTAGTTAAGGGTCGTGAAGTTCTATGCAAAAAGGGTAATACCATCTGCAAATCTGGGGTTGTCCAGGTTTCAGAAGATCATCTGAAGCAGGCTGTGAAGAGTTTGGTTGAACTAGTATCACCCTGTCTTACCCCTTTTTGGAGCTGGAAGTCAGATTTTTTCATGTAGCCTGATAAAGGAATTGCTGTTACTGTGTAGATGTTACAGTGTTCTGTGTTGTTTAAATCTTTTTTTATCACTGGACCATTTTAAATTTTTTTGAAGTCTGTTCAATTATTTTGCAGGCTCTTTGTTTTTCCAGTGTTTCAATTGCTTACAAATGGATTGTACCAAGTAGCCCCATTTACAGTGTACCAAAAAGCCCCAAACACGTTATATGCATTTTATCTCAAGAAAAGATTCTGAAAAAGCCTCTTGAAATGTAGTATACATAGTGTTTATTGTTATTTGTCATATTTGTAAGCTGCGTTACCATCAACTGAATATTACAGTAAGAATTTGGCACTTGAAGTAAAAAGTTATTTCATCATCATCATAATCATCATCAGCCTTCAGTGTCAGTAGTCTAATACTGACCTTCTCCAAGATTCAACAGACCTCTCTATCATTGTCGTTGTGGAACCAGTACTTTCTGAATTAGTCTATTTCGCCACGCCATCTCACTTCCTGTTGGTCACAATTTTACATATGGTCTCTTTGGTTCGATTGTGAGTCATAATGTCCAGTGCTTGTCTGACATTCTCACAATATGAATAGCCCATTGCCGTTAGTTTCTCTAACGGTTTCTATATATTGGACTTCTGTTTTTCCCTAATATACTTTATTGTCTTATGCTCACTCTTCTTGAGGTTGAAAATGATGCTCTCTCATGCCTGTTGCATTGTTCTCATCTTGAGGGTCTTTCTTTGAATAGGTTCCATGTTTCAGCTCAAAAGGTGACTATCAAGCAGATGCATTATCTATTAAACTTCCTCTTTAAAATGAATTTCTTGATCGTCAATGTTGAGCTTGCTCTACCTAAACTTGTCAACCTGAAGCAATTTCTTTTTCTCAAGGGAATTTCATGGAGATCCGTTGTCCAATGTGGATGTAGTGATCTACTTCTTTGAGTGCTGCGTTTTCGATTTTGATTATTGTGTATTTGTCTTCAACATCTTTGTTGTACATGACATTTTTTTTGCTGAAGTTACTTGCCGTAATGAAAAAAATGTTTTTCCTGCAAAGATTCGTGCTTAAAACACATATGACTGATAGTTAATAGAAGTATTTTCTGCTCAAAAAGAGCTCACTGGTGGTACAATGAAGAGGTGGAAACGAAAATTGAAGCAGATGGTCCAAGATGATCCTGTATTCAACTAACTCGTCTCCATTTTTTCTAATGAAAACAATACCAAACTTATGAATTCATTCAGAATAATGTGTTTTTCGGCCTGAAACATAGTTTGAATGAAAAGACAGGAATTAAGCCTTTGCTGTTCATCTTGTAACAGCTAGTTACAGAAATCTTAACAAAAATTCACAATATGAAACAAACAAATAGATTTGTGTTAAAGAAACAGAATACATCAAAACGAAAGATTTAATAAAAAAGACAAAAATATAGAATACAAAACCGAGTAATTAAACTTGTATAAAAAAAAGTATCAAATGCAGTAAAAAGCATTGAAAAGAATAATCTCAAATTATGATTAAAGGAAACATTGTCATAGCCAAAGACACTAGAGATGTGAAAAAACTTCAAAAACATATGTAATCAACTAATGTTTGAAACCATTAAAGAAAGGTTAACAGCATTGATCTGGTTTCGAAGGAAAAGGAAACCATTAAGGGATGTGAAAATGTTGTTTTTCTGTTTTTGTTTACAAACAATGCTTTGTTTCAACGCGTCAGAAAATGTTTCTGTAAAAGGATTTTATACATTTGACTTCGAGTACGAGACCAACAAAATAGAATGCGAAGAGAACAAATGAGAATAGATAGAACCATATCATCAAATCATCGGTGGAAATTAGAGTAATGGCTAGATCAATAATGAACGCAACTGCCATCCCAGTAATCGTCGAAGTACCTGAACTCATACAAACTGCAATGAGCGAAAAACAACCTGATTCCTAGAAAATATGTAAAAGGAATAAAACACAGTGATAGTAATTATAATTATTTGAATTCTTAGCAAATGCACTGGCATATGATTTTTAAATACTTACAATCGGAAATTACACGAATAAATTGAAATTAGCTTTGTAAACAACTCTAATAAACACAGATCAGAAATTGTCCGCGTGAAAAGATGAAGTAAAATTCTGCGATACTTGAAATTTGACTGGATCAATCGGTTACAAGCCAGGATATCGGATCGATTCATCATAAACATGAAAAGGTCAACATTTGAGTAGCGTATTTCTCAGACGCCAATGAAGCCAATATATCAACCACGAGGCAGACCACAAACCTACTACACACAAACATACACACACATTTGCACAGACAGACAAGGCTAACCAAATGGGCGTGAAACCGCCTCAAAGGGGGTCAACACTCTGGTCTGGAATCAGATCTGTTCTCCTCGACTGAGCTCTCTCGCCTACAAGAGGTAACCAATCTGCCCAGTTATTTTTTGAATACCTGGGCAGATTAGAGTTGATAACGATTCAGACATTGGAATTGGCTACCAAAGTTTAAGTTCTTGTTGGGGTTGCTTATGTTCACTCTGCACAAATACCCTTTTGAAAATCGTGAAACTACAAATACACACACACACACACACACATATATATATATATATATATACATATATATATATACATACATATATAATTATAAATGCATTACATTTTTTTAAACTCTTTAAATTGCCCACCGATACCACACCGAAAATGAGTCAGTTGGCCTAGACGGAATAGATAGAACAAACAATTTAAGAGAATGGAACTGCTGTAGGAATCAAAGTTGCGACGGATTAAGTAGCCGTTTTAACGTATTGTTGCTCATACCATTGAGTTAAACAGATTTCAATTTAATATGTCTTGGGAAACATCGAGCAGGAAAAGTCAGTGAAACGTTCCCAAAGTTGGGAGGATGAAAAATACAGTTTGAACCGCTTAATGAAAGTATCTATCAAGGTAAAATCAGTTACAGAGAATTGTATTTCTCTAAACACCCCTACACGAAATAAAAGTAAGTTTTATTTTTGTATTAACATCTGTTAATATAATTTAGCTGGACTTTTATGGAGGCATTCAGTGAGCGTCAAGTTGATACAGCAAGAATGACAGCACAGATGACATGAAAGTTGGTAAAACAAAGAAAATATCAGTTTTAACCTTATTTATTCTTACTGTAAGAGAGACAAACAATAGGTTTTTTGTGAAATAGCAATTGAACTCAAGAGAAAACTAAACAATGTCAAATACAGGCAGAGCTCCTATTTTGCAGCTATGTTCAATCTGGGAACAATTATAAGTAAATCTCTTACTTTGCCTGCTCCAGCGTCTAAGCAAGAGTCGTCCAAAGTAGGCGCAGACGAAGTAGGAACTTCACCAGTGTTTGTATATTATTGTTCGACGCAGATTTAGTATTGAGAGTAAGAGTTTATCACTAACACAGAGTTATTGCCCGCAAGGTTGTACAGCTTTTGAATTATTCAAAGCTTGAAAGACATCCTTAAAGGAATTGTAGTTCTTTTGTCAAACACGGTAAATACAATTGTAATCATACAACCAATATTAATAGAAATAAATTGGGTTCCTTTCCAATAAGACTGTGCATGGATATTAGAACAAATAAACAAGCAAAACAAGTTTGTTCTTTGCTCAATATGAGAGTGTAGAAGTCCCGGGGGAGGTTCCATGTTACCGGAAACTGAAATGTAATTCTCAGCAACGATAAAATGTTCTCACGAAACGTCTTAACAAACTATAATTGTTTGTTGAAGTAAATAAATATGATTGTTTTGTTACATTTCAACAATTCGATTCTCTCTAAAAGCACGATAATAGAGGCCAAATACTTATCAATCTGATTGTTACATAATACAACAATGGTTGAATAGCTTTTTAAATCATTTTATAAGATTGCTTTTGCAAACCTATTCAGCCAAAAAGAAACTGAAATAGTTGTGAAAATATGATTAGAATTACTAGAATGTAAACTTCATCGAATATTATTTCTGCTTGAAGTGGTGATCTTGAAGAGGTTCCATTCCCAATTTACTGTTTTCATTTGCAACATTGAGAGTGAATTAAAAGAGAAGCTTGTATCAAAACTCATCTTGACTGTTTGTTGTCATTTCGTAAGAGTGAGGACAGTTGTCAGTTTTTATGTTTTCTTTGAGGTGAAGACGAAAATATAAACAAAGTAGATGTTATGTCAGGCCAGCTCAAGTTTCAACTAGGAAAGAATCTCACAGGGAATTTATAAATTCAGGAAAGTATATATATGTAATATAAATGGAAGAAAAAAGAACAGGAAAAAAGAGAAAATGTAAAAAAAAAACATTCATTAAATCTTGAGGAAACTTTCATTTAAATGAATGTTGATGCGGCTAGTGACAATTTTAAGAGTAATACAAATATTCATTCGGAATTAGATTCTCAATCATGGCGTTGGTGGAATACACTGCATGTGCCTAGAAAATTCTTATTAATTCTTTTGATGAAAACAAATAATAAGATTTAAAATGTTTAAAGAAATGATTGATTCGCTAGGAATACACGGAAAAATTTTGCTGGATAGATATTATGGTGATGAAATTGATACGATGCTTAATGTATTTTCTTTGAATCTCCTTGCTGAAAATGGTAGCAGATGTGAACGAACTCATATTATAAGGTATCTAATATATGCAGTATTTCAGTTATATCAGATTATTACGTGATAACTTCGTGGATACAAACATTATAATCCTTATTCATCACGGAGCACTAAGGATTTGTAATAAATCACCGCTCCTTTCTTTGAATCTTTACTCTTACTCAACTCTCATGAACGGAATGCAGACAAAAAAGACTGAAAAATAACAATCTTCTAAGTTGACATAAAGAGCAAATTATCTAAGGTGCAATCATTTTAACCATATTATGAACTGCAAAAAAAATCAATCACATGCATTTATAGTAACATTCATTTCACACTAAATTTGAAGAAGAGTCGTAAATGGTAATTTTTGGGACAACAAACCATTTTAGATATTTTGATGAATGACATAGAGGAGGTTTATAGACGCATGTACATCCGAAGTTAAGAATTACTGTTTTAATATACAGCATCGAATTCCGAAGAGTGTGTATGATTCCGATAATTGATCGTCCTGGACGCACTGGGGGGAAACAATAATGAAATCATTAAAAATAAACGCACGTTCATATTGTTGTTAATTATTCATGAATAAAACAAATTCAGTCCGGAACAACTGATTGCTCTAGATTTCATTCATCTGATTGTTCTTGAATAAATATTCAGAATATTGAATGACCGGATAAATGTGAAAAATGCAATTCTGCACAAATAGTTTCGATGAATAATAATAATAATAATAATAATAATAACAATAATAATAATAATAATAATAATAATAACAAAAATAATGATAATAATAATGATAATAATAATAATGATAATAATAATAATGATAATAATATTAATAATAATGTAGCTCTTATAGACTGAACTAAAAGAGATCTGCAATGAAATAGAGAAGGAAGAAAGTAGTTTACCCGTAGAAGAATCTCTCGACACAACCAACATAGTAAATGACAAAATTGAAAGAAACCCGAACAAAGAGAAAAACCCCTGAAGAAAGACATACACCAGAGAGAGATACTGACAACCCAAAGGAGGAAGAAAAAAAATCAGATACAAACTTTGAAAGAAATCATGCAAAAAGAAAAAACGACACTCCAAACTCTTCGAGATAAGGACAGAAAGAAATGAAGAGAACCGACTGAACATGTCAACTGCCTCCTACAGCAGATCAAAACGAACGGCCAATCAGAGCTCAACAACCTAATCTACGCCGGAGAGAAAATGGTAACGGAACTCTTCACAACGCAAGACAGAACTCCAAATGATAAAAGGAGGGAAAAACTCTACTGGGAAACAAAATTTAAAAGACAAATCACACAACTCGAGAGATGAAGTACTACTGAGAAATGCACTATGTGTGAACTGACCACGGGTAAGACTATGGGACAAATACACGGTGAGATAAAAAAAGTATCCCCATGGAAAAGGAAGATATACATTAGAGGAGACTAGCCAAATAGGCAAGGCTAAAGAGATACAAGTAAAGGACTGTCCAAGTCACACAGAACAGCACATTCCAAAGCAATGAAAATAATTTTTTACCAGGATCTGAACGTGAAAAGAAATCAGAACATAAAGTCAGATGCCACAGAGGCCAAGAACTATTGGAACAGCATATGGGAGCACTAAAAAGACACAACAAAGCCCCAGAATGATTAGATAACATGAAAAGAGAACTCAAGGACATAGACAGTAGGGAACCAATTGTATTGAACGAAACCACATTGGAACACGCTCTTAGAAAAAAAGCCAAATAGAGAGCACCAGGACCTGACGGGATCCACAGATATTGGTTCGAAACATTTACCATACTACACAACGGACTCAACTCAAAGTTGCCTGAATGAAGGCAAGGTACCATAACGCTAGAGGCAGAACCACCCTCATTTAAAAGGACCCTGAAAAAGGGGAGATGGCGAGCAATTATAGATCAATCACCACTTACCACTCATGGTTACTGGACAAATAGCAGAGAGAATGTATATAACCATGGAAAGAAGAGGACTATTATCAGAAGAACAGAAAGGAAGCAGGAGAAAACCTAGGGGGTAAATGACTTGTTCTACATCGACTAGATGATCATGAAAGAAGTAAGAAATAGGAAGGGCATTGCAATAAGATGGATCGACTATAAAAAGACATACAACGTGATTCCACACAGCTACGTACTCAAATACCTCAGAATGTTCAAGATCAGTGAACCAGTCGTGAGATTCATTTTGAACTCTATGAAAAAACTGGAAAGTAGACT
This sequence comes from Thysanoteuthis rhombus, assembly GCA_963457665.1. Lineage (NCBI taxonomy): Eukaryota > Metazoa > Mollusca > Cephalopoda > Oegopsida > Thysanoteuthidae > Thysanoteuthis > Thysanoteuthis major. The sequence goes on along the minus strand of OY735199.1, from coordinate 3,282,286 downwards.
TGACAGTCACAGGAGAAAATTTAGGAGAGATCTGTATAAAATAAAGGAATCTTCCAGGGAGACTAGCTGTTTCCACTACTATTTGTTTTAACTATGATACCACTCAACAGAATCTTGAAAAACAGCAATGGATACCAGTACTCCAAAACAAAGGGAAAAGTCAACTGCTTAATGTACATAGACGATAAAAATTTTTTTGCAAAAAAAACAAAACAACAACAACAACAATAAAAACAGGGGAGAACTCGAGACGCTGTTCAATAAAGTGAAAGAATACAGTGATGTTATTGGGATGGAGTTTGGAATAGAAAAATGTGCAATTATGGTAATGCACAGAGGATGGCTTGCAGCAGCAGAAAGAATAAACTTCCGGATAGTAGGAAAATTTGAGCATTGACCAAACAAGGCCAATACTAATACCTGGGGGTTTCGAACGTGACACGATAAATTAGGAAGAAATGAAGGAGAAAATAGAAAGAGGATACCTTAAGAGAAGAAAAATATTAAAGACCAAACTAAACAGAAAAAAACCTAATGAAGGAATGAACACATCGGCCGTATCAGTAATAAGATACACAGGGCCATTCCTTGGATGGACAAAAGTGAAACTCCAATGAATGAATCAGAGAAGAAGGAAGCTTATGACAATGCACAAGGCTTTACACCCCAGAGATAACTCAGAGAAACTGTACGCAGAGAGAAAAAAAGGTTGCAGAGAAGTCATCAGCATAGAAGACTGTGTCCAGAGGACCAAAGTGAGTATTGAAAAGTATGTGTAAGCAAACAGTGGATATATCATAAAGAGTGTCCAGAGTAGCACAAAAACAAGAAAAAAGTAGAAAACAACAGAACAGCACAGAAAACAAGGAAAGAAAAATGGGCACAGAAGAAACTATCGGGAGAATTTTAAAGAAAGATATAAGATATGGCAGACGAAAGATCATGGACATGTCTACGAAAAGAAAACCTGTGGAGAGAAACAGAATCCCTCATCATGGTAGCTCAAAACAAATGCATCAGAACAAACTATATCAAAATAATGATCGACAGACCACAGACAAACAGCAAGTGCCACTTACTTGGGGAAAAAGATAGACTGTAAATCCCATAACCAGTATATGTAGACAACTAACCCAGAAGAAGCTTAAACACAAACATGATAGAGTAGCAACAGAGATACACTGGGAACTGAGTAAACGAATGGGACTTAATCACGCAGAAGAGTGGCACCAGCACTAACCGAAGACAGCCCTGGAATGGAGACCACAAATTACTTTGGGACTTTGACATTCAAACAGACCATCTCACCCAAGCAAGGATACTGGACCTACTAATCGTGGATTAAAAGAGGAAAACCTGCCAAATAATATACGTAGCCATACCTGCAGACCATAGAGTAAAGGGGGAAGGGAGTGAAAAATTGGAAAAATAGTTGAGTTTGACAAGAAAACTGAAGAAGACACTGAAAGAAAGGAAAGTGCTAGAAATATGAGAACTACAACCCTAGATTTTAGTTGTGGCCTTATAGAGGCGGAGGGAAAAACAACAACAAAAAAAAAACTAAAAAAAAAAAAACCCATCCCAATGGTGGTGGAGGTATGAACCACAGCACTGCTGTGGTAGGTGAGGGAGAGATGAGATGAGAGGGAGGCTGAACACCTGAGGAGACAAACTGTCAGTCAGCCTTCAGCGATGACATCTGGGTAACTGGTGTGGAACCGTAAACCACTGTACAGCTGTTGACTATGAGAGTGTAGAGAAGAATGCTGGAGACTTGGGGAACTTGCTGTCACTCGCCAGCAGTAATCACCAGGCAACTGGTGAGCAAATTCAAATGCAAATAACAATAATGACGATGATGATGATGAAAAAGATAATGATGATTATAACAATGATGACGGTGAAGGATAATAGTAATAATGATGATGATTAAGATGGTAATAATGACGATAATGATGATAGAGAAGATAATGATGATTAAAATAATGATAATAATAAAAGACAATAGATGTTTCAATTGTCTTTTATTATTTATTTCCAACAGCAATCTGTGATGTGTTCATACAATTAACAGATTTTGCCTAATTGCACTTAAAAAATCTATTTGGTTTCTGCATTATTACAAAGTGTGAATGGCTTAGACAACATCCATGAAAAGCAAAATAAAAGGCATAAAAACTTTTGAATAATATTAAAAGAATAACTGAAAGGATCAACAGAGAAGATTTAATCGTTTAAATACTTTACTAATAATCTGTTTTTCTATAAAAAAAAAATCGAGTTTTACGAATAAATCAGAAGAACTCGCCATTGCCATCAGTAACTGAACGACCGTAGCGTCAGAACTTATATGTAGAGCAATTCGATCGAAAAATGAAAATAGTCAGAAAATAAATTTCTATTTATGATATAACTGGCGTTTGCTCCAGCCAAAAATAGTGAAAAAAAATCTGGAAATATGTAGATTATTCTAAATCTAGATGTTTTTGGATTTACACATCAGAAAAGCCCCCCACCTCGTCTCAAAATACCGCCCACCCTCCAAAAGAAGCGGAAACCAAAATCAACAAAAATCAAATAAAATAAAATAAAATCTTTCATAAAAGTTCTAGTGGAATACTGATAACAATTTTCGCGTCATTAGATTAAATCCATCAAGTTGATTAAAGGTTCTGACCTACTAAATGATGTACTATCTGACAGTTCTAGATGCTCAAAGTAAAAGATGTCAAGAAAAGCGATTGAAAGAGATGATTAGATCAGTCTTGACGGATTGCCCCATTTGAAGGAAAACAATTACTCTTCAAACTTGTACGTTGTCCGATGAAACAAGTTGGGCTTCATGGCTGATATATGAGTTTTGTGCTCGTCTAACAATGGGATACAGACTACTAATGAATATGAAAAAAATCGTATACACCCTGGGTTATGAATATTGAACATTTTTGCTGGTGGGGAATAAAGTATATGGTGAGGTTGTATCATCTTTTCCGATTAATCACAAGTTTCTTTTTTTTGAATATTTGTCTGATATAATTGGAGCTGCATGTCAGTGGACGAGATGAGTGAGAACCACTTTGCTATCTTTTATAGTTTATGTTTTGGTTACTTGTCGTCCTTTTTACGTGTGTTTCCATGTTAATGTTTATTAAAATTAGTTTGGTTTGGTCATCAACAACAGAATGGACGTTGGATATATGCTATTTTCTATCGATAACCCGGAAACACAATAAATGATAAATTCTGCCCCTGGAATAACAAACTCATAAAATAATTTACCAAGTCCAAATACATCCCTACCATCTGAATTAATTTGTGCTCCAATGTCGGACGAGTATTCGATCTAAATTACATATGAAAAGAAACATAGTCATTTATTTGTTGATAGCAATAACGACAACAGATAATGTAAAAATTGCATATGGAAATAAGAAATTGCTGATAAAAATAACCATTGAAATATCAAAAATTTTACAAGTGAATAACCATGCAAGCAATTATTTAATGACAACAATAAAAGCCATAATGATAACAACTGTATTGATAGTAATTGTAGTAATGTTAGTTATGATGACGGTAATAACGGTGATAATAACAATGATAACAAAAAGAACACAATCTTTTTCAATTCAACCCTATTATTGTTGACATAATCCATTTGAAAGATCATAGAGGCAACGTCCCAAAAACACTTCCACCCCTTCATCCTTTTCATCCAACTAAGATAACAAAACATTACGATAGTATCCAATATCCATTACATAAACAACACACACCAATTAATCTGATATGAAAAAGGGCAACCGACACTCGCACGCACACCTACATACACACATACATACACACAATGGAAAAAAGAAAGCCCTCCCCCAAATGAAATACTCCGCAAAAAGATAAACAAAAACATAAAAAAACAAAAAATAAAACCAGTAAGATAGCAGAATCTTGGGGTATAAAAGAAGTCAGAACGTACACAGAATCCCCCATTCATCCGTCGATTGCATTGGCGTGAAACTGACTAGTAAAAACAATGTTAATATCTATGTATTTACGCCCAATTCAAGATTTTTCTCTTAATTTTGAGCACAATCACCATAGAAAAAGCAAGTCCTAAAAACAGTAAAGTATATATACATATATATATATATATATATATATATATATATATATATATATATATATATATATATATATATATATATATATATATATGTATATATATATATATATATATATATATATGAGAAAGAGATCGAAAGGGAAAGAAATCAGCATCATGCTATCTTAGTGAATCAACACTGCTTTAAATGATGATCACGTCCTGATTTATGAAAATATTCATACACTCAGCATATTCAAGAGTGGAGATGAATATCTTTATTATAAACATGAAAATCGAATGTTTTTTGTGTAACATGTCACGATCTACATCGGTAGAGCAATTAAAATCTGTGCATGTGACGGGAATTGAAATTTCTGATTGATATTGCTTTCACAAGCTTCTTATTAAACGATAAACATCTTAGCTCATTAGATTCAAATTCTGATAAGTGAAAATATGTGAAAATGCTAATATTATAATTACTTTAACGGTGTAAAAGTGAGAGACAACCAACAGCAGATAATCAGGAACCATTCTTGAGGTTATCATATACCTTAGATGCCTCTCGTAACTGAAAAGTTGGTCTACCAAAAACGGTCCGTGTTAACTTCGAGGGGAATATAACTATAACTATAACTATAACTATATATATATATATATATATATATATATATATATATATATATATATATAAGGTATATTTGAAGGGAATCCTCGCAACTAAACTAATTAAAAACAAATGGGAATGCACTATTCTTGTAATGTTTAATTTCGTAATGATAGGAAATTATTTCGTGTGAAATAAAATGAATAATAGAGGAAGATATATACAAAGTTTAGTTTAAAGGCTGCAATAACATTTGCCATCATCTGTGAGAGTAGCCTGCTAACCATCACTCTATGACAGACACTTGATAAGGTATTGGATTCTTTATGTGTTCTCGCAGGGTAGGAGGAAAGGTATACTATCAAAGTGAAGAAACTCGTCACAACCAATCAAGATCAATTTAAAAATGATTCACAATAAGAACTGATGAACTTTAAAAAAAAAATAAATAGTGATATGTGTAGAAAGATTCGGAGAGTGCAAAAATGAGGAATATGAAATTAGTATTTCTTAAAAATGATTATTACCAGAAAATGAAATTGAAAGTCCCGATTTCAAATCATGATAAAATCACGCTTATTTGAATCCGAGGCCTTTGAAAGTGGCTAACAATTGAATAACCGTAGCCAACAGGGGCTGCAAAGGCTTCCATTCATTTTTAACTTTGTGTTTGTTTATGTTTTTGTGTGTTCCAGCGCTCCTGGCCATACTGCTCTGCATACAGATTTTTCTAGATGTTTTCTTTGCACTATTTCAGATATTTTCCTGTTGAAGACGCCACATAATTGTGTATATATGTATACAATTATCACTTTTTATAAATTCTTTTGCGTAAATAAATCTCTCAAATATGAATGTTATATATATATATATATATATATATATATATATATATATATATATATATATGCGTGTGTGTGCGTGCGTGTGTGCGTGCACCATATTTACATATATATATATATATATATATATATATATATATATATATATATATATATATATAGAGAGAGAGAGAGAGAGAGAGAGAGAGATAGATAGATATGATTATAAATTGTCATATGCTATATAGAAACTTATTGAAATAAACACCATTAATGTATCAAAGACAACATTGATAGAATAACAAAGAAGATACGCTTTATTCGAAAGCAGTTATTCTGGCCTTTGCATTACCGGCGGTTGTTTAGCTCAGTGGTAAGAGCATTACTACGATGTCATGTCCACCATATCGATGGTGGGTTCGATTCTTACAGCAACCTCATTTTTTCAAATCGTTCATTTTATTCACTTTGTGAAATTATGGGAGATCATTTGAAAAATGTTTCCGTATGATATTTCGAAATTCATAATCATCCTGTCGGAAAGCCATTTCTTAATATATCTATATTAGAATACGTGCTATCTCATGCACACACACAATCACATACATACACATACGCATGCACTGAATGTGTGTACTTATATAAGTATAAAACAATAACGATCAATAATGGTCCGACGATAATGGATTGAACTTACTGGAGCATCGATTATTGCATTATTATTAAATGCTCGCATTTTTCGAAGTTGATCCGTTCTACGTAGATAAATCTGAACAGACTTCTATAATAGCCTTTGGGTTTGATCTCAACGAAGTTATTCCATTAATTTTTTAAACTAGCATCTTTATCTTTATTGGCTTTACGTTCAGCTCCCTAAATCTTCTCAAATAATGTATTCCACTTCTGCTCTTGTCTCTTGTCAACTACCACGATTCCATTTGCCACCCATAAAGCCAATCATTGATAGTATAATCAATCCACCGCCAAATAACTCTCCAATATGAGTAACAGGACCCCAGTCTACTTTATGGAATCATTTGAAAAGGCGTCCGTCTTTTCCTCAGATAAACCTTCATATTGTGAACTGTTAATCGAATTCGGAATGACGAAGACGTTGATGATACGAGATTGAACTCTGATGCATGTATGTTGAGAAAGCGCCAGCATCCCAGTTGGTAGAATGATGACATTAGATCAACAGATAGCGAATTTCTAATTGATATCAGGGTACGGCAGCATATCCAGTATTGATGTTTTACAACCAGATTCAATCTGTAGAATAGATGACTATTTCTGCTTTCTGTATAGTTGTTTACAGGAATCGATCGGTTCTTAGCATATTTCCCTAAAGAGTAATTGATTTTAATTGATCAATAGCTTCCAGTCGCGTGACAGACTCTGAAGAATAGATTCGATTATTGTAAAATATTACATAAATATTTTCATGTCATACTTTTTGTTCATTCTGTTGTTGAATTGTTTTAAATTGCTTAATTGTTTTAAGACGCTGCGAGATGTATCTCGTCAGAATTTGCTTGATTATGTACCATTGAGTGTTGCTTATGGCAAAGTCTGCTTTCACAACTTTAGAATTATCAAACTCATATTTGTTATTTATGAACGTCACAGAGATTTCAAACATACATCAAACGCTTCATAGTTTAGTGCAACAAAACATACTCTACGCCTGAGTTTGTTTAATTACGACGTAAGACAACAGTTCTATGAAGGGAAACATTCATGTCAAGACCAGATTTATGTGGGTTAATGGCGTTTATAAGGATTTATCTGACCCAGAAGGGGAGTGAATTGAAAGAGATAGACAGCATTCACCACAAACAAATGAAGCTGAAATATTAACGAGAAAGACAGAGATAAATCATTTCTGGTCTACGTCACATTAAATCATAAGATTTTAAAAAATCGATGTTCGAGAAAAAAATAGAACACAAATGTTCATAACTAATATATATATATATATATATATATATATATATATATATATATATACATATATATATATATATATATATATATATATATAACAGATATGTTTATAACTAATGTATACACATCAGTTTGTATATATATATAATGAGGTGTATACATAAGTTATGAACATAAATAATGTATACACATCATTTTATATAATTGTGAACACTTCAGTTCTAATTTTATCACTAGCATTGACTTTTAAAAAAATTATAAGAAATAATTTATTTTCCTCTTTCTCATTATATATATATATATATATATATATATATATATATATATATATATAACATTTTCCTCAAACAAATTTAAGATGTTTCAAACGTTGCCAAAAATTGTAAATTCAATGTTTCAGGTTTTGAGCAGAGTTTCTTCTCTTTCTTGTTATCCAAAGTAGTAATGCATTTAAAAGAAATGCAAGAATTCATACAACTCTGGACAAGAAAGAATTCCGAATGTCCTTCCCCCGATTTGAAAGAAATACACACCCGCCATGTCTAAACAGTTCTGAATGAGTTATGCGAAAGTGATGTAAAATGTGATATTTTCGCTGTAAAGACACATTATATTTCACGAGCCAACATGTGATTCTCCCTATTGAAATATCAAGTTTCTACGGTGAGACAGTCAAAATCTGTCATACATTAGATCAGTGAAATACGTACACGCTATCTCCTTTGATTTGTTGTACTATTACTTACTACAAAAGACATTTGTGGAACTGGTTTTACATAAGGGTGATATTTCATCATTGCAATAAATGTTGTCAAACTTTCACCCTGAAGAATCATATGTCATCAGAAAATCTGAAAGCAAATCTTTTGTTATCTCAGTCATTTCCTGTAAATATGGACGTTGTTTCCTTACTACTAGGGTTGGCTGATGAGAGACATTTTGTTGTCCTGTGTCTTTTTACTCTCAGAGTAAATGGGGTAGTAATTCCATTCAAACCATCGATAGTGATGAGGACAGAGAAAACAATTATTGTCCTGCAGTAGCCGACGAGATATTTCGCCGATATGACGGCGCACTTAATTGTCCCGGTCCAAAGAGATTAAGAATATAGTGGTTTTTAATTTTGCTCTTTAAAGTTTTGATTGGTTGAAGTTCTTCATGGGGTCGATAACATTTCATAAGAAAATCATCCATACCAGACATAATGATACCAACTGTTCGATTCTGGGTGGTTTTGAATTGATTCGTGTGGCAAACGCAAAAATAAACAATTCTGTGGACAAAGCGTTTTTTGAACGAACCAATTATTTGCAAATTTATTCTCCATTTTATGCGATTTGAACAACGAGAATACAACAACGATACTTCTATATCTCAGTTTATTTCGATATTTCTATAATGTATAATTATACATACATACATGCATGTCACGTGTTGAATACTGATAAATATTCGTGTCTTTATGCGTACATATCATTAACTGCGAAGGACAGATAATACACTCTTAAAGAACAGAAAGGAAAAAAAGGAGAAAATAATGTTGTTCATTTGAGAGTAGCTGTCTGAAATCAGCGAAACAAGCTTTTATTGAGGATCTCCCAGATTTGGCTCATGGATGTAAAATCACGTTTGGGCTAGTCTGAAGCTAAGCCATTAAATGTTAATTTATGAAATACAATGATTGTAGATAAAATATTTCATTTATCAAGATGATAATTGAGAAAGAACATCGTGTTTTGCTCTGAACCCTAACCTTGTACATTTCTATCTTTGCAGGGAATTTTAACTGTTTTGAGAAGTTGCCAGTTCCGTTAAGAAGAAATGAAGAGTCAGATACCATGGAAAACAAGAAATACTGGCAGACAAGTTAATCGCATGTGGTTAGAGAAAGGTATTGAGAGCGATATATCAAAAATCAGTTTTTTTGAATAATAAGAGACCGGGAAAAGGATTGACTGTGCATATATATATATCTGTGTATTGAAAAATGAACAGAAAAAGGGCTGATTCATTAGCAGTCACTGAAGGTGAATGTCATCGTGCCATGATAACAGAAGAAGCGAAGAATCAGAATATCTACGGTATTATCCTCTGAAAAACAGAAAAAGGAAAAAAAATCTGATATTGTTCCGTTTTGATATTCAATTAATGTTCTCACTCAAAGAAAATAAAAACGAGATAATTGATCTATTTCTTTGACTGACAACTTGAAGAAAGAAGAAAGGATTTAAGCTTAAAAGGAGTTTAGAACCAGTTTGAATTTCGAACCATCGCATACCAAGCTTTGTGGGGTTTGGGAAAGAAGGCCAACGTAGAAAAGAAAAAAAAACTGTGCAGTGCTTGATATTGAAAAATTGGTCTCAGGATTAGTTTGTATCAAAGCAAGAAAAAGAACACTCGTGTCTTGAAAGCATGACTGTGAAGAATTCAAGCCAGCATCGTTGTCATTAACGATAGATTAGTGTCGACGTAACAGCTCTTCCCATCGCCTGCAGCAAATTTACGGACACACCCACTTCAGGCAGACAAATATAAAGGAACAGAAAATCCCTACCTTCGTCATCTTTATCTTCCCGCCTCTTACATGTTACACGTAGAATTCGGCCACGCCAGTCGGCTGAAGGACGCATCTGGCTCCCCTTTTCGTCTTCAATATATATATTTATGTTTATTTCTTACGTGGATGGTCTTCGTTACCTGGTGCCTGTCCGCTACAGGTTGCCTGCAGCCTGGTGCAGCAACTTTTGTTGTATTCTAATATTTCCTTCATAAAGGCTGTCAAAGCCGGTTAGAGACACAACGAAACCTGAGTTATCGTACGAGAGGAGATCCATTGGATTTTGAGGAACATCAACCAGTCCTTTAATAGAACAACAAGACGGGGAAAAAGATAAAATCTACCGATAATTACATTAACACTTATTATCTTACGCAACAACAAAGATAATTCTTACTCTCGATTAGTAGCTTTCTTGGAACAACAAAACAAATTCTGATTTGATTGAGAATCATTCATGACGGACAAAACAACATCAACATTGGTCATATACAAATAATAGATAATCATAAATTTAAGCTCCCAGTCTTGACGAGGATCGAAACCCCTTCACTCTTCCCCGAACCATCAATACAAAAAATAATAGTTACAAAATCACCATCAATATATTCATCCCAATCGTCTATTTTATCATTCTAACCAACATAAATACTTCCCACATCTGCCATTTAATTTTTTCAAGAAAAAACCCCACGACTATCAAGTACAAGTCTAGTGAATCATGTGAGTTATTGTATCACGGCCTATTACTTTGTTTCCAATATTCATAGCAATCGAACATCATCGGGCTCAACAAGAGAACCGTGACACATGATTCTTCGCTAATCCGGAAGTCTACTTGACCTACAACTGTCAGATAAACAAGACAATATTTACCAAAGTTCCAACTGACCGACATAAGTAAGCAAAACCGGAGCTTACCAGAAATCAATAAAAAGGGGGCGAGGCTTTCTTACACACTGGAGAATTGCCCCAACAAACCCGCACACTAATTGCATCTTTATGATCTCCGAAGAAACGTCCGGCCCCACCACTAACGGCGACAATGACGTGGAGTTTACCACTAGAACAGGTCAGTATTATGTACATTTTACGATTTGTTCCATAGATTTGAGAGAATAGGTTCTCTTGTAAACGTGCATGAATAACTACTCGCTTATCTCCCGGACTCAGTCAACCGGAGCCCGGCTTTTGGTGAAGAATTCACGGCAGATACATCCACTAAAGATGGAAAGGCGCAACATATCTTGTCTTTAGGTAAAATATACGTAGTTGGATTTTACAAAGTGCATTATTTTTCTAAGATATAAAATAGGGCATCACACTATTAAACATTTTTCCATCTATCCATAGATTTATGCAGGTAGAAGTCTGGAAGGTTTTCATGATATTATTTGCTTATGATTAGTTATAATGACGTAACTATACTTGGAATATGTTTGAGATGAAAAGCCGTCGGTCATTTAGAGTTTATTCAAGTATTCATTAGACTAACAAATACACACACACACACACACACACACATATATTTATATATGTATATATATATATATATATATATATATATATATATATATACATATATATATATATACGAGCATTATATGTAAATAAGTTTCAAATACTTTGAATAAGACATAGGGCTCGCCTGATCTGTCAGCCAAGTAGACTGCGGATTCTCATCTCTTTCGTCGTCAGTACCTATATCCGTCTATGTTTCTCTGGGCTGTTCTTATCCCGTTTTTGGATTACAACCATGACACTTGTATACTACAAAACAACATCTGAAATGTGTTCTTTTCTTCTTTCAAAACAATATTTTTTTTGGTCTCTATGAACATTTTGACCAACCAACACTGCCCAAAATTAGGATTAGATAAAAATATCCCTTTTTCAGATGATTTTGGATGATAGATCTACTTTCGATGGATTATTTTAGCTAATTAGTTCCGATATTTGCATCACAGTGATTCATTTATACGAGATACGGATATTCACAAGTGTACTTAGTTTGTACTAATGTAGGCATTTAGTATTATCCCATTTGTCTGGAAAAATACACACGTATCCGAACGGCTGCCCACGCTCTTGCATCAATGCATCCATCAAAAGATACATACATACATACTCAAGCGTGAATGTGCGAGAATGTGTGAGATTATTTAGTTGTTGAAAAAGTAGAAATAGATTTCCTTCAAATCAATCATGGAATTATCGTAGAACTAAACGAATTTGTTGCAGCAAATTGTGCCTAATTGCTACTAATATGAGATGAACACTTGCTAAATTAATTCATCGATCAAATACTCAACGAAATTCGTCTCAAAGCAACGGAGTATATCATTTTACTGTATGATAAAAACAAAAAAGAATCAGCAAAATATTTCATTTTAAAACAGAAAGAAATGAATAATAAAATCACAATTTCGGCTTCCAGACATTCATTACCATATATTCATAAGAACAATTATGTTGTTTGGACTTCGACTTGGGGTCGAGTATTGTGGATGGATCCGCTTTAAAAATCAGTCAGTTTCCATGCAGTCTATCGTCCATGGAATTTTGCAGAAATGAATTGAGAACTTTTTTTGATATGATTTATGAAAGTTATGAGTTAATACAGGAATACAATAGAAAAAATAAAACGAGGAAATATAATTCAACCGTGAAAATGAAACGTTGGATGCGACCTTTACTTTTGCCACTTCTTCATTGTCCTACTGCTCAACATGACTTAGAAATTCATTCCGAGTTTTTTGAGGAATCGTGTGGATAAAGCAATCAACCGACAGCAGACAAGACTGAATTTTTTCAAAAGTTTTGTTAACAAAGGTAAATTCGGATTAAACTCAATACTCAAGGATAGCCTCCTTGCAGGCTTGTGGAATACGTTCTGTAATCCACACAGTATCTACATCAAAAGACTTCGTACTTGCTGTTGGATATAGCAGTAGTTTTCACAAAGTTTTTTGGGAGTCCAATCAAACATCCTAGTTATCAACACTTTTCTAAGTGAATGACAACTTGAGTTTCAAATCTTTTCTGTTAGTGAAGATCTCATAGAATTATTTCAACCCGGAAGTATGTCAGATCTATGTTGATTTAGCACAGTGGAGAAAAAGTGAGCATTGATCGTTAAGCGTCAAGTTTATGAAAATATATTTCCAACTCATATATATATATATATATATATATATATATATATATATATATATTACAACTTTGAAATATCACTGAATTTATCTAAATTATTTTGTCTACTTCGTGATGATATCGTTTGGCCATTCTTTTCACGAGCTGTTGATTTTGAATACTGCGTCCTAATGGAAATTTCTTCGCCATTGAATAAAAACTAAGAATAATCCACGACCCTTGATAAATAGATCGACCATTAAGTGTGCTATTTCGAACTCCTTATTACGCAAGGCGCTTTTAGCTCAGTCGGTTGAGCAGAAATGGATTAGAATTGCTTCCCAGTTTCTTTATTAATTCACGGGGTCGGCTGTCCGATTTGCTAAATTCCAGAGACGAACGAAGCATGTTCCCAAATAAATTGTCTCAACGATTATTACATCCCGTTGACTATAGGTGGTCTATTCTAATATATATATATATATATATATATATATATATATATATATATATATATATATATATATATATAAATATATATATGAAATGAAAGATTTGTTACACGAACAAATTTATGTTTGTGCCCTGAGTGGCTACTTCAGGTAAATGATTCGATTTATCTTAGTCCTTTTTTAGGACCTTATAGGGGGTCTATTTTTTCGGTTGGAGAGCATTCCATCAACTGTTTGTTATTACACACACACACACACACACACACACACACACACACACACACACACACATATATATATGTATACATGTATATATATATATATATATATATATATCAGGGTTTAGTTGTTATCAAGTTCATGAATCTTTCATTCCATTTTTTTCTTTATGGCCTTAAATTCTTCATCAAGATTTTAGTGTGACTTCTTCAATCCATGGTTTGGCTTCGACAACGAAGATTTTGTGAATGTTTCCCACGATTATGGTATCCGTTGAAGTTTTTAGCGGTAGTGTGACATGACGTATGTATAGTATCAGAGTATGTGGATATATGTGGCGGGATATCTATTTACTGATACTTAAATAAATAACACATGTGCATCCATCTGTCTGAATTTTTTTATGGTACTTGACTTTTTGAAGTGAACAGCGTTAGGTGTGTATTGATCCTGTTTGGCATAGAAAATGACAGCAAGCAGCTGACATCATTATCAGTACACGAAAACGGGACATGCAGAATCAGCTAATTATAATGTAGTGTACTGCAGGAATTTTGAGTAAATTAAATAATGTAGTCCGTCATCTGGATTGCATTGGAATGACACATTTGGAGAGAACCACTTCAACCATCATCGTGAAATATCGATCAATAATGTTTATCTGATCCATGTTGCAATTAAAAAAAAAAACGAATTGAACGTTGAGTGCTTTCCTATTTTTAGCAACACATTGATACAGAAATTCTAATGCACACGTGACCGATTAATCTTGAACCTGAAGTACAGATAATAATAATGATAATAATAATAATAATAATAATAATAATAATAATAATAATAATAATAAGAAGAAGAAGAAGAAGAAGAAGAAGAAGAAGAAGAGATGATCGATAAGGCCATGCATGTTAATGTTTTAATATTTTATTTAACATGTTTCATGGGACAATCAGCAACATTAAAAATGTTAGATCTGGCAATTTCCGGGGGTTTCTTGTCAATCTAAAAATATCATATATGCTGTGGAATGTACAAAACATGATCTGTTTATACGTGGGATTCATATCTACCATTTTGAGCAGGCATTTCAAGAAGCATTGCAGTGGTGTGAAAAATGAACCGACAACGACAGAACTGAGCATGCACCTCAGTAAAACAAACATGACGTCCGGGTACAGGTGGAAGAAGTCCTTCATGCACTAGCATACCAGGAGAATGAGATGATGTTAAGGCTAGAAATACTAACAAACCAGATAAGGTGAATGATTTCGGCGAATTTGCTCGTATTCACCATAATCCATTGAGTATTTGTTTACCAATAATTAAAAAATACACCACGTTTATCATAACGGGTGTAACTTTCAAGATATAATTTTGTTTTCCCCGACGGAAGACATTTTATCTTTTCAACATAAAAAATCATTTGAAAGCAGCATGAAGTTAATGGGACAATAATGTGTGATGTTTGAATTTGATTTAGTTTTTCTCAGCAGAACGTTGCATTAATGTTTCCAAAGTTGTTTTACATTCGAACTTTGACGGACGGACATATACAATACATCGAATATTTTCTATACACCGAACGTATATTTAAAAAAGGTCTTGTCTTTATTCTTCCTTCATACTACTACTACTATTACTACTACTTCTACTACTAATATTAATAATGATAATAATAATGATAATAATCTTTTTAATCAGGATATTCCGAAAAGTATATCAACGAGTTCGTGTGAAAAAATATGTATTTCGATCAATTGATGTAAAGTATATGAATACACCCTAACTCAGTTATTTAAAGGTCATTACTCATTTGTGCAATGCCATCATGCAATTATTAACACCAATGGCGCCATTACTTGCTGTGTGATGGTTCAGTCAGTAATGATTAAAAACTAAAATCAAAAGTGTCAGTGTAAATAACTATTTACATGAACCAGAATTCGTCCAAGAGAATTTGAAAATCATTAAAATCTCTGAGATTTAAAAGTTTCATTGTTGGTCCTAAGACCAGACTTTTTGGTATCGGTCGTTGGACATAGACCTTCAATAAGATTTGCCAAACTTCTTTATCGTGGAACATGCTGGCATTTTCTGATCTTGTCTAATTCTTACCGCCGTTTTATCTCGGTCAAAGTTTCACATATGATCTTTATGATTCACATTATGAGTTGTGATGTCCATCGGTTATCTGACATTCTTGCAATATGAGAAGCCCATTGCCATTTGAGTTTACTCATAGATTCTATGATATTTCTGACCTTCGTTTGTGTTTTAATATACTGTACTACCCAAGATCTCTGCATAGAATGTTAGGCATGATTTTCTCCATTGCACATTACATGGCTCAGTAGGTGACTACCGGGTGAATGCAGTCGCTGTGGATGCCCCTTTTTGAAACTAATTGGATTTTCCTGTTCTGGAGATCGAGCTCACTCTAGCATCCCCGATTTTGTTCGTTGTATTTTTGTCCTTGACTGATATTCGTATTAAAATCAACTTTTTTTCCTTCTCTCATGCACTTCGTTCAACATCATTTGGATATCATGTAGATTCTCAAAAAAAAGAAAAGAAAAATGAACGATTTAGTCAGCAAATCTAAGCACTTCGAAGCAAAGATTACTGAGGCATTCACTGTCTATTCTGATTGCTTAATTTCCCAATGTAACTTTCAGAAGATTTACTTTTAAGGTGAGCTGGTTTTACTTTGTTTTTCACTTTCTGAGACTGAAAGGGTTCGAAATGTTTTTGTAGTCTGACAAAGTAAATGTTTTATCGGCAGATGTTGCAAAACTCTGACTCACACGAAGTTATAGTATTATAGCATGAATG
Source organism: Thysanoteuthis rhombus (assembly GCA_963457665.1). Taxonomy (NCBI): domain Eukaryota; kingdom Metazoa; phylum Mollusca; class Cephalopoda; order Oegopsida; family Thysanoteuthidae; genus Thysanoteuthis; species Thysanoteuthis major. Next base: position 3,265,620 of record OY735199.1, on the reverse strand, counting down.
GCTTTAGGGATCTCCGTTGAGTCGAGGGCCTTCTTGAATGTTTCAGCAAGTAGCATTTTGTTTTCTGCTGCCTTCCCCTTTTTCATTAATCCACCCAATGCAAATGATTACAGGTCGATTAATCTCTTCTTAAGTCAGTCTGTTCCCGTTGTTGGTTTTTATTCAACGTTTTGGTGATTCAGTTAGTGTTAACTTTGGTAGAATGTCTGGTCGATTTTTTATGCCGTATTCTACCTTCAAAGGGGTAACAGGCAAGTCGTCAAATTGTTGACGCGTGATTTATATATATATATATATATATGTGTGTGTGTGTGTGTGTGTGTGTTTCGTTGTATTACAACTCTTCAGTGTGGTTATAGAATATCCATTATTCCATCCAGTACCATGAGGCGGGATTGAAACCTTTTCTTCAGACCTGGAGGCCAGTATCCTACCGCTGAACAACAAAACTGGACGGTCAGTAAGGCTGAATTTAACCGATATATTTATTTTAGGTTAAATTCCCCCTCCATCACATTGCTCTATTCCTATGAAAGAGCATTGCATAAGCTTTCAATGAACGAGTTACCTCACTTAAAGAGTGCTCAACCCTGACTAGAAGAGCGTTAATTATTGGGTCATCCATAGACAGCCGTGTCATTGTATTATATATATATACACACACACATATATATATATATGTATATATATATATATATATATATATATATGTGTGTGTGTGTGTGTGTGTGTGTTTTGACCTTTTTTTGGAGAAAGACAGGTTTTGTAGAATTATTCAGCTTGATCGACAATTTGGTCTTTATCTGACATGATGGGGTAGCAACAGGGACTTTAGCAAACGACCGGGATTTGATCGTGCAGACAAAAAGAGGACTTGCCAATTAATAGACCTGATTGTGCCTGCGGATCACTGCGTAAATACAAAAGAGAGAAGAGCTAGGGGCATAACAGGATATAGTACTGGAACTGGAGAAGGCGTGGAACATGATAGTCAGAGTGATATCAATAATAGTAGATGGACTTAGAACTGTATCAAAGACACTGGAAACGTGAGTAGAGGAACTGGAGATGAAGAAGGATTGAGACTATGCAGACAACAGCACTACCGGAGTGAGCATGAATACTAATGGGGTGCTGGAAATATGAGATCCATTTACAATGGTCTAACAGCCAGGAAAGAAGCATGGTGGACTCGCTACAAATCACAGCACTGCTGTGGTGTGTAAGGATATGATTACACTTACTGTCACAGCTTCCAGCAATAACTACCGACTGCTCTGAAACTGGAACCTCACCGCTGCTGTAATATATGAGGACGATAGGGGAGGGTTGCTGACATGAGGAGACTTACTGTCCCCCAGTCTCCGGCTATGACCATCAGGCAACTGGTGATTAAGCTCTCTGGCAATAAAAGGCAATATCATAGTACTTGTATAAGAATGAGGGGAGATCTATAGTAACTGAAGCTCGGTATATGTGGTTGATTCAATGGTTTTCATTAAATGACTAAAAGCTGTGATAGAAAAACTCTGTCTTCAGTATCTGACAAGTGTAAGGATCTTAGACACTTTCGATATCTACATAGTTTATTAAATAAACCTTTGGTTCCAGTTCACTGATATAGACAAGGACAACAGGCTTGCAAATTCCACAACCATTTTAAGCGAGGATCATTTGTTATATAGCACCTCTATTTCTTTGAGTATGTATTTTTTTTTCAGTTTCCTGTATCCTACTTAGGGGAACTCAACTTGGAACTTATTCTTTTTGTCAATCTTTTCATATAATAGTGAAATTTTGTTTAACAACTGAGATCGTGTAATCTCGCGCCTGAATTTATCTTATTACTCCACAGAAGAAAGCAAGTTTACTGGCATCAACAAGATGCTATTATCTTCCTAGGACACGCCAGATGTATTTCAGAGCCCCAAAGTCAAAATGTGTCTTTCTTCTGAACAGTCTATGTCATGTCTATTCCCAAGCTCTGCTTAATTATCGGATTATTTGCGTGTAGCATAAGCCTCGATTCTTTCAATATACGTATTTTCGGATCTGTTCACTATCGGTAATTGAAATCTAATCAAGGGGTCTTGATTTGCTTACTTTTCCTTTTTCAATATCTATTACTCCTAATTTCCCTCTGCAGAAGATAGCTTCTCAAGAGTTTTTTTAGCCGTTTCTTAAGGAAACGACTTGTCTCACCGTTGTGACGTCTGTCGAAACGTAATAAGATGTTGCCATTTCTTGTCATATTTTCTTCTTGCTAAAGTTTGTCTTTGGAAGCGTTTTGAGAATCGATGTCGCCTCAAAATTCTTTATTAGCATTTCGCTGTGCAGATATCCTCGGGAATATCTAAACTAAATTCTGATGTAAGTTTGGGTGATTTTTTAAATTCATTTTGTCCTTAAAATCCGTACGTCTAGTGGTGGATACTAATATCATTCACATTGGATATTTCTTTCTTTTTTCTTTGATATGGATAACCTTATTTTAATGAATGTTTGATTTGCCATTTATGTGTTCTGCCCTGAATCGTATTCGATAGGAGATTTTTTTCCTTTTTAATATACGGTGAATTATAGTTTCAGTAACAATTCCACGTGACGAACGTAATCGATGGTTTTATGGAATGCGCATGTTCAAACATTACATACATATCTTCATAGTGTAAATAGAGTATCATGGTGTAATTTGCATATTTCTGCTCTATGTTTGGCTTCGATTCTGCTAATCTTATAACTGTTTTCCAAAACCATTTCATGTCTGAATGTATGCCATGACAAGTGATGGTAGCGATCCAGAACTTACGGGAGGAAACTCCGTCCATCTCCGTCAGATTCCATCAGTTGTGCGCTATGTCAATATAAAATGTTGATATTTCTATTAGGTTGTCTTTACTTAGCAGAGAAATATCCACGTCAAAGGTTGAGAACAGCTTTTGTTTTTGTAGATTGCATCGAATCCTTCTGTTTCCAGCATGTGACCATTCTCAGTCCATAGTGAAATATGACAGAATGAACCAGAAGAGAAGAGTTGCTACACGACTAGAATCAGATGATTTTATAGCCTCATCCGTCATTTCATAAACGGAGCAATTGTGCAAAATTCTAAACAAATTGAGTAGAATATTGAAAACGAACATGAACTATCATTTGAGCTCGCTGACGTCAATCCACAAACAATTAAACTGTATTCTCTTTTTGTTACAATAAAAAACAACACTTAATTCCCAACGAGTCTCAGGTAATTCACAGATATTGCCACTATCTGCGCATGAATTGCCTCTGACTACGATTTAATCGTTTCGTCCACAGATAACTCCTATAGATTTGTAGGCGGATATAATCTGGTCGTAAAAAACGTTAGACCAACTATTTCAGTATTGATTTGTATGAGAAAATATCTTTCAGCTTTGTTTACTAAGCAGCAATGAAATATTGCTAACACGGACAAGAGCCTTTGTCGTTTCAATAGAATTACATATTAAGTAACAAAATTCAATCTCAGCACACGATACTAATGTGTAAAACAAACAGGCTCTCCCCACACAGAAGTAAAATAATCTTTTAAACCCCATTCCATTCAATTTGATTTTGTGATGAATCAAATATGTATATGTATACGGATATGATTTATGGCAGATATGCATATTTAAAAACGTTTATATATGATATTAGATTATGTTATATATATATATATATATATATATATGTATATATATATATGTATATATATATATATATATATATATATATATATATATATATATATTTATATATATATATATATATATATATATATATATATATATATATATAGAGAGAGAGAGAGAGAGAGTTTGCATGCTGTCTGAGATTTAAACCTAGACAACGAATCTAATATTGGCATTGGTTAACATTCAATAGAAACGACAGTGTGACACGTCTGTTGTTGAACTTACTGATCCCTCATCGTTGAATACGTTTTTGTGTAACCTACGCAAGTAAGCCCTGTTCAAAAAATGTATATGAAGCATGAAATAATATCAATATACAGTACACATAATGCCCAATATAAAATGACAAACTACATGTGTGACATAAGCTGTACAGTAATTTATAGCTGAAAAAAAGGAGGTGATTGATCAACACTACTGGTGTGCCACTTTAATGTACTCGCTTTGTTTATAAAATCCCCACAATAGTTATATGGTGTAAAACTAATGATACCAACAAATGGAAATTCATACACTGTACATAATTATAAAGTATATGTAAAGCAGGGTTAAAACGGATACTAGGAAACTGAAGAGATGCTAGGACAATCTTTTGAAAAAGTTTTTTAACGCTTAGTTTTAAAAATGGAAAACTTTTTATTTCCTTTTTTTTCTCGATTCAATGAAAGTTATAGAAATCACCAAAGGATGATAAGACAGAATTATTCTATTTTTTCTAAATCATCTCAAAATACAAATACACATGCATTTACCTAATCTTATGGTTGGTTCTGTTAATTTTTTTTCGATCAAATGGGAGAGTGAAAAGAACATGAAGAAAAGTATATTGGATGGACCTAAATTCTTTTGGTTGACATAAACTTTATTTATCATAATGGCTCACAATCTTCTGGCATCTTTCAGTCAAATTCATGATTACATCTTCTCACTACTATTAGCTTTTTTAGGCAAAGAACCACTCTTTTATATCTGTTTACATTCTTTCAGGGAATTGGAATGTTTCCCATCGTGACAATTCTATAGAGATTGAAATTAAAAGTAGTTCAAAGGTGCCATATTCGGTGAATACGAATGACAAGTGAAAAACTTCTTAACCAATCTTTAATAATTTCTATCTGGTCACCAAACAAATATACAGCCTAACTCTGCCTTGTAGAATATTCCACCCTTTCTGATGACTAATACTGGTCTCTTCCAGTCGATTGATGCCTTAATTGATCTGATTAGTAACAGTACTTATTCGAATCAATTCTTTAGTCTCTCAGAGAAGTTATTAGTGAAGAGTGCTCTTTACTACCAATACACACACACACAAGTACACACACACAGAGAAACGCACACACAGAGAAACGCACACACACACAATATATATATATATATATATATATATATATATATATATATATATATATATATATATATATAACTTCTTTAGATGGAAAATGGCTTTCGTTACGGTGTACTGTAGTCATTTTCCAATCACTACGTTATTATAAGGTATCTAATTCCCAGCCCAACCATAATTTTCTTCCAAGACCATTATACATTTGTTATATCTGAGTAAAGAATAACAAACGGATGTACAATTCAACATCTTTTTCGCTAATTCAGAAGCCCGATATCAACATAACCAAGATAGTGAAGATAATTTTCAGTGAATGAATTTCGATTATTTGCTCCAACGTGTTAAATATTCATGTAAAATCTCGATATGATTGCTATCAACTTCGAATGGTTGAACTGACTGGGAAAATCTGTTATTGAGAATTTTCCACAAAAAAACTCAGAAACAACTTTTGACTCTTTCAATTGATTACGATATCTTCTCTTCAAATTAGACAATTTTTGCATTCAAATTCTATTCTCTTTTTTAAAGAAAAAGAACCATCAGTACAATATACTTAAAATGTTACCTATTTTCCTCCATATCCAAGGTTAGAATCAGTAAAAATAAAACATCAATTTTGATAATGAAAGTAAACGCTCCTAATGCTATCACAGAAAAAATGAAAATGAAGCGAAAATTTTGATCTACCCATTAGATAGATGAGTAGCGGAGAGGGAAAAAAACAAACAATTAAATTGTTGGATAATTGTATGCACTCTCATTATTGCATTTCCTAAGGGAAATAGGACTGATAGATCAGAAAAGGATCCATGAATGTGGATAAATAAAGAGAAAGAGATTGTGTTTGAAAGGTTGATAAAATGGGAGAGAGAGAAAGGGGGCGCACAGAAATAGCATAACAGAATAGACACAGAGAGAGAGAGAGAGAGAGAGAGAGAGAGAGAGACGGAGAGAGAGAGAGAGAGAGGAAGAGATTGAGAAGAGAAAGAAAAAGGTGAATTGAATGAAAGAAAACATGGTAAAAGTAATAAATAATTGAATTAAATGTAAATATTGAAAGCATTTTCTGATCTCAATCATGCTTTTGGATGAGTGTCCATTATTAGAACACATTGTTCAATTTACCCGTTATTCTCTGTGTTACATACAAGAAATTTTTATTCATGTGGTCTCCTAAAGCGCAGCCTGGCAATGAGCTGATCCATTTCTCGGGAGATATCATTTGCTTTCAAGCAAGACAACCGAGAGAGATTCGCCGTTGAATGGATGAGTCATTAGTGTCAAGGTCAAAGAAATCAAGTAATGTTGATTTAAGATCAAATAGAACCAGAACAAAACCCCATTCAGTGTTGGGAGTTTTATATTTTAAGAAACGGGTCATATTGTTTGGGCTTCATTTAATTGCCTAGCACGAACAGAAAGGGCAGCCTTTTAAGATGTTCTGCACGTAAGAAATCAATTTTTCTCTTCCCTTCTCCTCCTCCTCCCCTTCCTCAACTTCCTCCTCCTTAGTTCTTTAGCGTGGGAGGCGCATATAGTAGGGCAAAGGGAAAGGTCGAATCACCTGCTTTAATTTCTGTACCCTTCACTGTTATCCTCATTTTACACAGAAAAATCTTTCAAAAAAAGTTTGAGTCATACGAGTTGTAAGCATGGAAGGTTTTGCATGTGAAACATTTTCCCAACCTGTAAAGTAACTCGTTCACTTTGACTAGAAGTACGTAGTTCGTACTGTATTGTGCGATTTATGATAGCTTAGTCTATGTTTATGAGAAGTAGCAATAAACAGTATCTATATCAAATTTCAAGCGTCCGTCAAAACTTTTACTTGGAATGGAATTTCGAGAAAAACAAGAGTTGGAACTTGTTGGTCGACTGTGAGCAGTCGAGGCAGAGGAAAAAGACTTCATTGGTGTTGTCATTATTTTCTTATTGTTCTTTTTTCATCTCCCATCTTATTTCAATGCATCATTGAGTTCTACTCACATATGTTTCCACGTGTCGTACCAGGTGGTCATTACATTCCTTCAATCTTACTTTCTCCTCAAAGACATTCTTTTGTCTGGTTTAGAATTTTATATTTCTCAATTATAACAATATTCATCAAATCTCTACCTACTAGCGACAGAACTAACTTTTCCAATCGAATTGTTCAAACTATCCCCACTGGTGGATTAGGTTCGTACACTTCTTTCCAAATATTTAAATGCTGATATAACAACTTCACAAATAATTCAGATTCAAAGAACTCGTCCAAAGAGAGTCTCTCGTCTGAAGTAATTTTCCATCATATTTCTGTTTTAATGAATTGATTTCACTGGAAGTTACTGCCACCTAGGTGAAAATGTACCGACTAGCCCAAGTTGGCCACCCTATCGGCTTAATTTGTCTAGTTTGTACCGCCATTCTTCTTTCTGCTGACCTCAGTTTCACGTATGCTCTCTTGGGATCCACGTTGTTAGTCGTGATGTCCAGCAGTTGCCTGACCTTCTTTCAGAATGGCCATTTGCATTTTGTAATGGATTGTATGATATATATTTGACCCCTGCTGTTTTTGTGGTGAGCATGATTCTCTACCGTACACGCTGCATGATTCTCAGTTTTAGAGTCAATCATTTGGTTAAATTCCACGTTTCAGCTCCATTGGTGACTATCGGGAGGATATATTGGTCGCATACCCTTCTTTTTAGGAGAAAAGAGATTTTCTTGTCTTTACAGTTGAGTTTGTTTTACTGAACGCTGGTCAGCCTAGAATGATTTTTTTTTAAATTTCTTCTTTTGAGAATTTCATGAAAGTTCGTTGATGTTCTTCAGTTCAGCTCTTCGTTTTCGACTTTAATCATCGAGTTTTCGTCCTCAACATTTTAGTGGCACTTATAAACCGTTCCAACTGGCTAGGACTGTTAAGATCTCTATTCTTCACTAGGACTTCATAATGGACGATTCAGAGCCGACAGTAGGACGTAATGATCACCTTTGCATTGAGCTCAAATCTCTTACTTTTTAGTCTGTTTCTCGTTCCGAATATGTCTGTAAATGTAAGGGATGCCAAATCTCGAAATATAAATGCACAAATCGGTCAAGTTAACATCCAGGTATCGGGTTTTTTGTTGCCAATGACTCATATTCCGTCAAAATCTGTCCAATCATTCCAGGATGTATACACGCAAGATTCACCGTGGGAGAATTTTCTTGTTAGTGCTATGAGAAAAAGAAAGTAAAGCATATATATATATATATATATATATATATATATATATATATATATGCTTTACATGCTTATATATATATATATATATATATATATATATATATATATATATATATATATATATAAATATATATATATATATATATATATATACATATATGTATATATATATATATACATATATATATATATATATATATAGAGAGAGAGAGAGAGAGAGAGAGTGAGAGATGTCAGATTTGTTTTTACTAAAGTTAAAGTATGAATGATTTCTTAAGGAATGACTAGGTGAAATATTTTTGTACGGCTTTCGAAGATTTTGAAGATAAGCTGTTTTATTTATTGTTTGTTTTTGCTTTTAACGGATTAACTTTACCAACTCATCAAATCTCAACTATTTTACGATAATTATACGTGAGCAAATAGAAGATTTCTGGGGAATTTCAGCCATACCACATCCAAGAATCAAAAGAGGACCCTCAACTTATGTAATAGATTATCTTACATAAACATAATCGAATCATCGTAGTCCCACGAATGGCCCAACTGATCAATCGTGTTGGTTACTGATTTTTCTTCCTTCAAATGTCCGTGTCATTGTGGATGTGTGTGTGGATGTGTGTGTGTGTGTGTGTGTGTGTGTATGTGAGAGAGAGAGAGAGATTGTGTGTGTGTACGCACGGGCACACATTTTGCATCTTTGAAAGTTTGTACGTATGTGTGCACCATTGAGCTCTATCTAAAATGTTTGTTTTTTTCAATGTAAAAAGTGCTGGACATATTTTTGAGATGATTAGTCCTGGTACGCGCGTTAGCTATGGTGATTCACCCATGAGATGATATTTATCGCTGAGATTTATATATCATAACAATATTTGAAGCCAGGACGATTACATGTGATTTTCTTTTACAATTCTACGACATCCTATTTTGATACCTCGAGAAATGCAATAATCCTATATAAACATTAACGCTCATGTTGCTTCGCTTAATCACATTTGACTCTACCACATTCAAGCATTGGCATATACATTGTATATTCGTATGTATGATTGACGCCATTTCAAACATAATTTTGACTCGACGGTACTAAAAAATAAATTGAACCTGGGATTATTTTGTCGAGAAAAAAGCTCATTGACGCATATTGGAAAAGTTGTTTTAAATACCAATGTTTAAAGCGAAGAGATTTTAGAAAGTTTTTTTTCTAGCAGATCCTCACAACAAAGAAAGAGATGTTTACTTGGAACACTGATTCGTATCTAAGCAGTATTGTTTCCCGGCGATGAGTAAAGTATTCACAGAAGAGATTAAATAGCAGTCTAGTTTTGAGTGACTAGACATGGTTCCGGCTGTCTCCAACTTCGGATTGATTAATAGCATAAGAACCACTCAGTCTGGTAGTTTCCGATTGTCATTCGATGACGGAAAAGAGCGTAATAGAATTGTGTTGGAAAAAGAAGAATAAAAGGAATTCCTTTTTCTCCAGAAAGATAAATGATTGAATGATTCTTTTCAGTATTCGAGACAATTTATCACTTGGGTACATTAAATCGTAGAAAAACTTAAAAAAAAAACTTCCATCCGAAGAGTGGAAAAATACATTTGCCAGGGTCTCTAAAAATCTAAAATGAATTCGATAAGATGAGTTCAGTGTATTTAGTATCAATTGCTTTGAAAGAATGCCGATCATCTTCAGTTGAATGGTAATACTATCAAAATGTTACATTCAATGAATCAATAAATCATTTCATAACAATTTCTCTAAAACTTTGCAAGATGCAAAGATAAATAAACAATTGTAGAACGTGAAATGAATTTTTATTCTTGTATTTTAAAATATTTTCTAGGAAAAGGCCATTTAAAAAAAATAGTACTAATTCATACAATCACTGTATGTGGATTCTATTCGATCAATACTCCTTTAAATGCCGATGCATTCATGCCTTTCTCAAGGGCAATAGCGCAAAATTAATCCTGATGATTTCAATCCCAGTTTGAACTTGGTTCACCAATTCCATTTTTTGTGTTGCTAACCGCTTGGTGACTGGCACTGTCCTTTAAGTTTTTATTAGATATTGTCAAATGTTTACATTCAATACATAGAGACTTGCAATTAGGGTGATCTTAGTTTATGAAGTGTCGCTTGTGCCCCATTTTTGCTGTTTTGATCCTTTAATAACCTGCGGAGACCTCCAGTGATTTCGGAGGACAGTGCAAACCATCTCATGTTCATTGTTTACTCAGATCTCCTATACATCAGGGATAACACATGCAAAAAACACACAAACAATTGCCTGCGTTATATATATATATATATATATATATATATATATATATATATATATATATATATATTGAGATAGAAAGAGATAGATAGATAGATAGATAGTTAGATAGATGAATACATAGATGAATGAGGTAATGCAGGGAGAATCGTGGCCCCATTCTTGAATACGAATGAATATTATTATGTTAACTCACACAAACAGGAATGGACAAAGAAAGCACGCTATCTTTCCCCTTTGCGTGATTCTTTCTTTCATGCACACATACGTATATAGATAGATAGATAGATAGATAGAGAGAGAGAGAGAGAGAGAGAGAGAGAGAGAGAGAGAGAGAGAGGGGGGGAGAGAGAGACAGACAGACAGACAGACGGACGGACAGAAAGAATGAGATAAATATATAGAGAGAAGATGAAAGAGAGATAGGTAGACACACACACACACACACACACACACACACACACACACACACACACACACACACACACGCACATATAGTGTCTATAAGTAGCCGCTTAATGACCTGTGAGACTTTCGCAACACGCAAATGAAATCTCTTGGAAAATTGCCTTTTTTTCATCTCAATCTGAGATGAAACGGTTACATATTCGTGTAATCATTGATTCATTATACTAACCTATTCGCAAAATCGGGAATATCTTTTCGGGCACAGACTTGTTTAGAAGTATTTTATTGCAGATAAAAATGAAACAATAATCATAAAAGGCCATGGAAATAGGGTTTCTTTAAAGAAATTACTTGAATGTTTTTTCATTATCAAAATTTTTACCAACATGAACTTCCATACATGATACATCACTGAGAATTACAAAACATTTGGGGGGGGGGGATTGAATATTGACAAATCGTAGTTCAAATTGTGTGTATAGTCATAGAATAAGGTTGTTAAAAAAAGAAGTGACCCTTTGTACAAATTCACTTCATTACTCGTTATGATTGTCTCAGATCATTGATTGTGGTGGTACGAACGAAAAAAAATCTCTTGAGAAAATCTGGAGATATAGTATAGAGTTTCACGCGTGTATATCCAAATGGATGAAAAAAAAATCTCTCGATCGGGAAATATTCTAGGATCATCCCCAAAATTCGACCAAGCCTTCCCTACTCCATTGCTGGTACTTCCACTATTTTCATCGAAATTCATGGAGAACTTTCGGAAATATTGTGTTTTATTAGAAAATATTATTTTTTATATATAGAAACTATAAGGACAATTTTTAGGAATTCATCCAGGTATAATCCGGGGCGGGCGTCGTGTTGAAATGACTTTGACTATAAAACATTGATTCGTATGAGGCCACTACAAATGGAACTTTTATTCCATATTTCATTTCTGAATTTCCGAATATTAGAACGTTATTATTTACGGTCAAATCATGCTGGAAGCACTGGTTCTCGTTCGATCACCGAAGTTGAGCAACGTCGAGCTTGGTTTGTACTTAGATGGGTGACTGCTTGGGAATACTAGGGATCGTGAGCAATTTAAATCTATTTTTCATGTTCTGTAACCAGAAATATATTTTACATGCTACATGATATATTCAATGTCAGTCGGATAAAATTAGGCCGCAGGTCAGATTCGGTCTGCAGGCCGGAGTTTGCCGACTCCTGTCCGTGATTGTTGGACTTACACTGATTTTCCCCAATGAACACAATCACTCGAAAACCCAATTAAACAAACGACTAAATGTATGTCATTTCTGATTCGTGCTTTACTTCTAAAATCTATTTTATTTTCTCTCACAAAGATTCTTTAGTTAACGTCTCCGTTTGGAATTTATATATTTAATGATAGCTATATTTTGTCTTTCTTACATCTTGCTTCTGAATTCAATCAGTCAACAACAGATTGTTTAGGCGTATTTCGCATGTCATTCCGTGTATCATCTTGGTTTTGGGAATTGATTGATCAGAACTAAGTAATCCCGGCGATATGTAACTGGTTTATTTACATAGCGCTTCAAGTTCCCAAGTATTATCTGAGGATATTATTTTGTCAGAGTAATTCCTACTGAAATCTTTGAAGAAGATTAAACGTGCTTGTAATGGCCTCTTTTAAAGGAAATGTTGTATTTAAATAAACTCAAGGACGTAAAAGATTCATATCTTTTAGTGATCTGGAAAAAATTGACAGAAAAATGATCGCAGGGACCATGAAGTTTAATTTTGTCGTAATTGTAAAGAAGATCACACCATAAGATGGAAAAAAAGGAAATTTTACAGTAGAAAATAATAATAATAATAATAATAATAATAATAATAATAATAATAATAACAATGATAATAATAATAATAATAATAATAATAATAATAATAATAATAATAAAAATGGTAGCACAAAGCTTCACAACACAAGATAGGAACCTGAGCAATAATAGGGAAGGGAAACCCAACTGGGAGAGAAGGTTACAAAGGCAGATCTCCCAACTACAGAGAGATGAAGTACTACTTAGAAATACACCACACACAGACAGACCACGAGTAAGACTTTATAACAAATACAAAGTAACGCAAAAGGGCATCGCAACTGTAGTCGAAGAGTTACACCAGAAAAGACTAGCCAAAGAGGCAAGACTAAAAAGATACAGACTAAGAACGGCCCAATACACACAAAACCGCACATTCCAAAACAATGAGAAAAAGTTTTACCAAGATTTAAATGGGGAAAGAAGGCAGGACATGAAACCTGATGCCACAGAGGCCAAGAACTATTGGAATAGCATATGGGGGCACCCAAAAAGACACAACGTAACACCGCAATGGTTAGGAAACATGAGAAAAGAACTAGAAGATATAGACAAGGGGGAACCGATAATACTGAATGAAAACACATTGAAACATACTCTTAGGAAAGTAGCCAACTGGAAAGCACCGGGGCCCGACGGGATCCATGGGTATTGGTTCAAAAAATTCACCACGTTACACGGCAGACTCACTCACCTACTCCAAAATTGTCTAAATGAAGGCAAAGCACCAGAATGGATGACTAAAGGCAGAACCACCCTCATCCTAAAAGACCCGGGAAAGGGGAACATAGCGAGCAACTATAGACCAATCACGTGCCTACCACTTATGTGGAAAATCCTGACCGGGCAAATAGCAGAGAGAATATACATGTCAATGGATAGAAGGGGACTACTACCAGAAGAACAGAAAGGGTGTAGGATAGGAACCAAAGGGGCAAACGATTTACTCTACATAGACCAGATGATCTTAAAAGAAGTAAGGAAAAGGAGAAAGAATATCGCAATGGGATGGATAGATTACAAAAAGGCATACGATATGATTCCACATAGCTGGATACTCGAATGCCTTAGAATGTTCAAAATTAGCGAACCGGTGGTTAAATTCATTGGTAATTCGATGGAAGACTGGAAAGTAGATTTGACAGCCGCAGGGGACAAACTAGCCGAGGTAGGGATAAAAAGGGGAATCTTCCAAGGAGACTCGTTGTCCCCACTATTATTTGTTCTAACAATGATACCGCTTAACAGAATCCTGAAAAACAGCAAAGGATACCACTTCTCTAAAACAAAAGGAAAGGTCAACCACTTAATGTACATGGACGATATTAAATTGTTTGCAAAAAACAGGGGAGAGCTTGAGACTCTGTTCAACGAAGTAAGGGAATATAGTGAGGACATAGGAATGGAGTTTGGGATAGAAAAATGTGCAATCATGGTGATGCACAAAGGAAGGCTTTCAATGACTGAGGGAATTGAACTTCCGGACAACAACAAGATTAGGGCATTGACTGCACAAGACCGATACAAGTACCTAGGTGTCCTTGAATGTGACACGATAAAACGGGAAGAGATGAAGGAGAAAATTAAGAGAGAATACCTCAGAAGGATAAGGAAAATATTAGAAACCAAATTAAATAGCAGAAATCTAATAAAAGGAATGAACACCTGGGCTGTGTCAGTAGTTAGGTATACAGGACCATTTCTAGGATGGACAAAGGAAGAGCTCCAATCAATGGATAGGTGAACAAGGAAACTTATGACGATGCATAAAGCATTACACCCTAGGGATGATACAGATAGACTATACGTTAAGAGAAAAGAAGGTGGTAGGGGGCTCATCAGCATAGAAGATTGTGTCCAGAGAGCTAAAGTAGTCCTAGATAGATATGTGCAAACAAATAGTGAAGAAATCATAAAGAGCGCGAGGGATAGTGCAACAAACAATAAAGTAGAAAACAATGGAACAGTACAGCAAACTAGAAAAGAAAAGTGGGAAAGGAAAAAATTGTACGGCGAGTTTAAAAGACAGATAAAAGATATAGTAGACGAGAAATCATGGACGTGGTTACGAAAGGGAAACCTTAAGAGAGAAACAGAATCGCTCATCATGGCAGCCCAAAACAAAAGCATAAGGACAAACTACATAAAAGCAAAAATCGACAGAACACAGACAAACAGTAAATGCCGCATGTGCGGTGAAAGAGATGAGACAGTAAACCACATAACTAGTGAATGTAGTCAGCTCGCCCAGAAGGAGTATAAGCATAGACACGATAGAGTAGCAACGATGATACACTGGGAACTAAGTAAACAAATGGGATTCAACCATGGGGAAAAGTGGTATCAGCACAAGCCAGAGGCAGTTTTGGAGAATGACAACCACAAACTACTGTGGGACTTTGACATCCAAACTGACCACCTCATCCAGGCAAGAAGGCCGGACTTAGTAATAGTAGACAAAAAAAGGAAGGCCTGCCAAATAGTAGACGTTGCTGTACCTGCAGACCATAGAGTAAAAAAGAAGGAGGGTGAAAAAAGGGAAAAATACCAGGACTTAGCAAGGGAGTTAAGGAAAATGTGGAACATGAAAACCAGGGTAGTACCGGTCATAGTGGGCGCACTAGGAACTGTCCCCAAAACGCTGAGGGAGAGACTGGAGGAGATCGGGATTAGGGGGAGGATAGAGACCGTACAGACCACAGCACTACTTGGAACTGCACGGATACTGAGGAAGGTGCTAGAGATATAAGCACTGCAACGAATAGTAGCTCTGTCATGATATGCGAAAGAGGGAGGAGACGTTAGCTGAGGACCTGAGGAGACTTATTGTCACTCAGCCTTCAGCGATAACCACTGGGCAACCGGTGTGAAACTGTAAATCGTAGAATTACTGCGACCTATGAGTAGTAGGAGAGGAGGGCTGGAGACTTGAGGAGACTTGCTGTCACTCAAACTCCAGCGGTTACCACCAGGCAACTGGTGTGAGATTCCAAATAATAATAATAATAATAATAATAATAATAATAATAATAATAATAATAATAATAATAATAATAATAATGATAATAATAATAATAATAATAATATAAAGAAATATAGACTACAACCTAAATTGTCAACAGTGACCCAACAGAGGAAGGGAAATGAAAGCAGAAATGCATAATTGGCGAAAGAGAGAGGAGACGTTGGCTGAAGACCTGAGGAGACTTATTGTCACTCAGCTTTCAGCAATGACCACTGGGCAACCGGTGACAAACTGTAAACCGCAGTATTACTCCAACCAATGAGCATTAGAAGAGAAGGGCTGGAGATATGAGGAGAGTTGCTGTCACTCAACCTCCTGCGGAAACCACCAGTCAGTGTAGAATTGCTAACAACAACAACAACGACAACAACAACAACAACAACAACAACAACAACAATAATAATAATAATAATATTAATAATAATAATAATAATAATAATAATAATAATAATAATAATAATAATAATAACGATGATGAGGATGATAATAATGATAATATTTATAGTGTTGATAATTCAGATTGAGTTACTATTAATGGTAATAATACCTAAATATAAAATAAGCATGTATGCCAATTTTTTTTGCTTATGTGTCCATTGTTCTCATTGGTTAATTCACCTTCATATTATGACGTGACAATAGATATTACCTCACCTAAATTTTTCTTTGAGTTGAGCTGACACTTGAAAAAACTGAAATTATGATACTTAGATTATCAAAAATGGCGGATATATGCTAGTACCAATATAAATGATTTGATACGAACGGCAATGCTACTTATAATATTGTTTCTGACTTTACACAACGATTGACTCGGACACTAGTAAAAATGATTAATGAAATGATATAGACGGGCTTGACTGTGTTAGAATTAAACTCCTTAGTTTCATTAAAATCTGAAAAAATAAACGATGATATTAAAAAAAAAAAAACTACGAAACCCATTAAATTCCATTATTAGTAGTTCTTGTAATGGGATTTGTAAACTTTAGTAAAGTAAGTAGACCTGATTTGGGCCTTAGAAGAGGGAGTGAATTCGTCATCAGTTTTTGCATACATCACAGTGTCACTGTTATTCGTGCATGACGTCATTAGTTTTTGGTCAGGCCATTGTCATCCATCATTGTTGTTACATACGAGAATTAAAGTCAAAACTCAGTCATAGAAGTTTAGCAATTAAAATAAGAGATCTTAACTCAGTGATGTGGCAGACAATTTAAAATGTGCATAACACTGTAGAGCAGATGTAATCTAGATTGTGTCTTAGTAAGAGAATTGAAGCCAAATCAAGGATTTATCAATCTGGTCGAGAATACAGACTCCATAAATAAGTTTGGCAATGATACAAGAAATTAATGATTGAAGCGAGTAAATAAGAATCAAAGAAGTAACAACAACATCAACATGGCAGAATCGTATGACAAATATGTCGTAAATGATTAAATAATGGCCGACGAGCTCTACTAAAATGAGAAACCGAATCGCTAACGATGGCGACTCATGTCCAAGTAAATGGAGTAACGAATCAATAAAAACGTAGAGAATAGAAAACTCGGCGTGTACAGTATCAAAGAAATCGATAATTTATACTGAATTGAATACCTAAACTGAGACCAGACTAAAGAGGGACAAATTAGAAACTGTATAAGTATGTTTGTGCATTCCCCCTAAATAGGGGTGCTTCATTCCGTGAGTGTTGAAGTCGTACATTGATTATTTAATACCGGCCAGATCGAACAGCGGGTAATAAAGAAGAATAAACTATTGTAACTCGCGATCATAGTCGATGATTGAACGATTGTAGCGTCAACATTTCAAGTCACGTGAAGGAAATCCCTCGAAGAATGAATATGGTCAGAATAAATGATTTTTATGACATCAATGCTATTTTTAACTTGAACATATCTAAAAAGTGTACAAATAACAACACATACTTCAAAATAAGGGCGAAAAGGGTAAAAAAAAAATGTTTTCCATGAGCCAGGAACACATACAAATAAACACATAAACACACGCACATATAGATACACACTTAAATACATGCACCTACAAAAAGGATAGGATCATTCGCCATCTTTAACAGCTACAGTTGTTTAAAAACATGTAGAATATTTGCCCCCCCCCCTCCCGAAAAAAAAAAAAGGATGAAAATTAGAAAGGGTCCAATGGAGTATTGATGCCAATTTCCAAGTCCGTAGACAAAACGGTGAGGCCACGAACGCTTCAACACACAAACACATAAAAGAGATAGAACCTTCTGCCACGATTGGAAGTCAATGCAGTTCAACTCTTTTGTATCCTAATAGACTTAAGTGGGAAATGAAGACGTCACTTAAGGAACATAAAACCATGTGATACAAGAGTGAATGACATTGTCCGAATAGACAACAGTTTCAAAACATGAGAAGTAAAACCTTGAAAAAAAAATCCTCTAATTGGTGAGGACGTAACCGAAACTACTGCTGATGAATTGATGTTTGTTTTTTTCTTTATATTCACTTAGTATTTGGATAATTCTCTCGTGTATCATCAGATTGCAGATCAAGAGTAGACAATAAAGGGGAAGCTGAGTCAATGCACACTCACATTACAGAGCAATAGCTTTACATCGGTGCAATACCGTAGCCAATATGGGATTATGGAGGCTTGTGATTGCTAAGTGCAGAGACCTAGGATTCATCATGTGACCACGAGAAAATCCCATTCCCTGGTCTCAGGAGAGCAATCAGTCCACACTGCACTCAAAAGGGCCGAGCGAACTCAGACGACTTAATGACAATATTTGGGTGGAGGGACTAAATTTTTTAAACTGTGTGTATGCAGTCCTCCATATTAAACATCTTACTCTCGCGAGGAAGCTGGATAAATAGGCATTCTGAGAACATATTCTGAAATTAGAGCTATACAAAGAATATATATTCAGCGATCTACTGGTAGTATATATACTAAAATTGAAACAATACAGAGAGTAGCTATTCTTCTTCTATCTTTATTACTACTAATTAACATAGTGTAAGGCGTAACTGAAACTGCTGCAGATAAATTGATACATCCTCTCTATTTATATTGGCTTTGTATTTGGTAAGTAAACGAATGATACTTCACTTGTCGATAATTGTTGATTGAGTCACTTGAGTTAGATATTATTGATAAAGTAGGTGAAAAAGTCGACTGCATAATAAATCCTATTCAATATTGATATTTCTGAAACCAGGATTAGTTATTCTTCATTTTATATAAAATACAAACAAACAAGTTATCCTGGGCAAAATTTAGACAGAATGTAAATAGGTATATAATGTGAATGACAGCACTCAACAAATCCACTTATAGTAGAGGCCTCGGATTTGTCCGGTGACCTCAAAAAACATATTGTCCTGTCTAGGGAGATCAGTAAGCCCCGTGGCAGCAACTTTCCTTGCACTAAAAGAGGGGTGTCAGGCTTGCTCTGACGCCTTTGCAACACAACTTGTGGGGACAGAGGCAATCAAATTCCAGTATTCGGGACCCCACACTAAATTGACCCTGAGTCACATCGTGCTCTCGTCGGGAATCGGGTAGATATGAATCAACCTATAATGCGTTCCACATCAGATTTTCACCGTTGCAATTGTGTGGGTGGAGATGGCTTTCCGAGCTCGGTACTGCTAAGCACAAGGGCACGTGGCTTCAAAAAAAAAAAAAAAAGAAAAAAGTTCCGTAAACCCGGGGTGGGACATTCCCATTGCAATGAAAGTGAATGGCTGGGCTCACCCTAACATATAGGCAAAACCAGTTGCAGGGACCGGAGCAATTATATTGAAATTCCCGTATAAAGGATTCCACATTGAACCGACCTTGTGTCACATCTTGCTCTCATGGAGAAGCAAGTGAATACGAATCTACTTTCGGTAATTCCTGCATTAAAAATCACTTTGTCTTGTCTCAGTGGATTATTGAGGCCCGAGGCAGCACAATCTCATGGTGATAAAAGAGAGAGAAAGGTTCGGCTCGCCCTGACTCCTTTGCAACAACAATTGTGGAGACTGGAGCAATTTGTTGAAATTCTCGTACACGAGAGCCGACATTGAACGAACATCTTGCTCTCTTAGGGGAGCAAGTAGATACGAATTGAAAAGATACAAAGAACATATATTCAGGAACGAGAAGGAAATTCTGATTCAATTCATGTGTATATGACCTCTGAACAGTATTATAGAATCAAAGCAACCTTAGATAAACAGTATTGATCGCTCATCAGGACTAAAGGTTATTTAAAGGCCGTCAACAGCTGGAATTAGCAGCTGAAAATTTGAATTTATAATAATCTTAAAATACATAAATATAACCATAACCAAATCGGGGAGCTACTTTATGGGCAGAGGAACAAACAGAAAAAATCACGCCAATCAATATAAATTTTAACTGAATCATTCGTCCACAGAATAGATATCCGTATTAGTGATTGACAGTAACCTGCTCTTTGGCTTAGTTGTATATTCAACTGTAATGGAAATGTTATGTTTGCAGTCAAGTCAAACCTGGATTTCTAACGTGGACAGGTTATTCTCTTCCCCCAAAGATGGACGGAACACAATTTTGACTGAACCTTCTACTACCCCTATTTGGAGAGCAATTAAGTTAAGTTTAGTTGATTTAAAAATACTTTCTAAAAAAAATCTAAAATTGATTCAGAAGATATATCATTCCAAACAGAAATGCATGATGATCAAGTAAATGTATAATTTCTCAGCCTGCCACGATATCGGTGTTTTATCCCTGTAAAATATGTAGTGTGTTTTTTTAAATATTTCCGTTGCAACTTATGCATATTCTGATGTGTGGTCTATTAATATATATATATATATATATATATATATATATATATTTTTTTTTTTTTTCTCCACTTTCATCATCCTAATGTAATTCGCTGAATGCAAATGGTATTTATTATGAAACATCTTTTTTCACACATACACGTGCATATATATATATATATATATATATATATATATATATATATATATATATATATATATAT
Source organism: Thysanoteuthis rhombus (assembly GCA_963457665.1). Classification (NCBI taxonomy): domain Eukaryota; kingdom Metazoa; phylum Mollusca; class Cephalopoda; order Oegopsida; family Thysanoteuthidae; genus Thysanoteuthis; species Thysanoteuthis major. Next base: position 3,244,745 of record OY735199.1, on the reverse strand, counting down.
ATATATATATGAGACTGCTATTTTTTATGTTTGGATGTGAGAGGATCTACGGTGGTGTTCAAATGATAATTTTGACGCAAAGAATTACATGACTTCTGGGCTATCAACACTTTGTAAATAACGTAAATAAACTATTGAATGAATCTCAAAAGATGCAGGATACAAAATCTTGGTTTGTATCAAAAGAAACATAGATTTTTATCATTAATATGCTAAATATGTTACTTTTCTCTGTTGGTATTTACTCGAGATTGTCGAAATAGATATGTAAATTAAATCACGAAGCAAATAAATGAAATTTTGGCTTATTAATATTTGATTATTAAAAGTCTTAACTAAAACGAAACAAATCAGCATTTATTTTGCAATTTAGTATTCATTTCTTTTTGTCCAAATTCAATGTAATTTCACAGATATGGAAGTATATTACTTATGAGGATGATTTCAGTGATTGGTTGGTGTCAATCAATATTTTATCCTCCCCTTCCAGAACTTGCTCTCCCACAGGATATCTAGAGTTTTGATGATTTTTGTACGTATGCTAATCATTATTCATCATGATTCTTCTATATTATCAGAAGTGCTCTTATAAGTTTAAGAATCAACTGATACCTTTTGGAGATATCGTGTGGATAATCATGTGTATATCCAAATGTATGAAACAAAAAAAGCCAGAAAAATATCCCTCCATTGACAAATATACCTGGATCTGGCCGAAACTTTAAACAATTCTTTCTTCCCCCGTTACTTACCCCTCCACAAATTTATTGAATACTTTTGGAGATACTTTTGACTGATAAAAAAAAGAAATACCAAGAAACTGTGTAACAAATCTTTGAGCATTAATCTTGGTGTCATAACCCCTCTGATAGTGTCATCCTGGTTGGGTGACCCCCACTTCCCCCCTTTTGGTCAGCCCTTTGATGACATTATGCATAACACTGCATAATAAGCCACTGGATTGGATCGTTTGTTATTGAAATTGTGAAAACCACTTGTCATGTGGTTTTCTCAAATGTTTCTAAGTGGAATCATGCGTACAGTTGGATTTAGAAAGGAATCATAAGAAAGAAATCAATGTTGAACTCAGACGAAAATCACTAAAAGGTCACGAAATTCGGAAAGAATCCATTTGATTTTCTACTTTCCGATTATTTTATTACAGCTCTTAAAACAATGACTAAACAATTGAGTTGTTGATTATATCCATGTGATTTTATTATTGCGTGCATTATTTCAGCTCCAACTCATCGTCCGAATCACACGTTCAGATATCTTTGCTAATGAACATTGTACAAGTTTCCTCTATAGCATTGTCAATGTATCAGGTTAACTTCGCTAATGGAAACCTCATCTCATCAGCTCTACGCTTGCTGGTATTTTTATATAACTAATTCTGACGAAACTGGAGACGAATGTACCCTTGCATTGTTAACTAAGAATCGTTCACATATTAATTAAATCTGATTTAACATGTATTTGGTGAGGTTCTTCGTTTCATCTTCACATACAAAACCCAATGAAATCTTCAGAGGTAGAGGATAGAAAGAGACAAGAAAGAAGATGAGGGTAAATAAGTAAAAAAACAGAAAGCGTTAAAAAGTCGAAGAAAAAAAGAAGAGGGAAGAAAAAAAAAGACAAATAATATTGCAAATAAAAGAAAGTTGGACAATATTGTCAATTAATTTCACCAACTCGAATCAGATTCTTGAAAAGACTTGAACTCATTATATTCAATTATTTTCCGCTTTCTAAAACTAAGAAGTAGCAAAACTTTAGACAATTTAATACTAAGCTAAAAAGGAATTTGAAAAAAAAAAAGGAAAAAGGTTAAAATCAAATGAAAAAAAATTACAATGAGCAAACAATCATACAATGCACAATCCTCGAGGTCAGTGGAAACAATAGGTTAATTAGTAAATTAATCAACTTAATTGTATAATTAGAAAAACTCGTAACTTGAAATAGGGATTTTTACTTCGTATTTATTCAAATGTCATTCTTGTGAGAACGCCATTTTAATTGCAGAGAAACTGTATGGAAATTAATTTAGCTTCGTTTCATCCTTTTAATTTGTATTCTAAAAGGTTTTTTGGATATAGAGCTGTTACCTAAATGAATGAAGAAAAACAGTATTATTATTTTTATGTTTTCCCAGTGGAAGAATTTTGATCGAGAATCTCAGAGCCAATTTAACCCTATGAATCACACAATCTACCGAGGGCATCGATTTTAAAGCTCAATACGTGTGGTATAAGTTGTAATAGAAATGATGGCACAGAACGTCTGTAAACGTTTTTTTCTCAAAGTGATATGATTCAAAAATAGCAATATTGATTTAGCCTTATTGTTTAATTATAAACAATACAACATTCGTTCCAATTGCTGAAAGCAGTGACAGAGAAAGTAAGCGATCAATTCGTCAAAATTGTCTTCATTAGTTTTGTTTTATTGATCAAATGCCGTATCGAAGCACGTTGCAAAATACTGAAAGCTACCTTGAATTCAGGTCTTAATTAGAGCAGACAAAACAGCCGTCATATATTTATTGTAAAAGAGTAGTATACATTAGAAAGACCATGTATTACATCATATGCAAGTAATCATTATTCAAGCCACGTAAAGACGAAATTTCAATCCTTCAGTTATTTGCATCGAAAGTATTCCCAACTTGATAATTAAAGAATATATGAAAAAGGAATTTGCAATAAACAATCAGAATTAAATTATTTTTATGAACGGGATAAGGCCAAGGAAACTATTAGTCCATACCATGTAACCCTAGCTAATCGGTCTAAGGAGCGGCTCAGGGGCAAATTTTATGGAGTTTGTTTGAGGTTGACCTTTTAGTCCACGATTCTTCAAACCTTTTTGATTGCGACCCAGTTTAATTGTGGGCAAAAACCTCACGACCCAGTAGCATGTAATGGACAATCTTTTTTATCTTTCTTTTATTCAATTCAACTAAAAAGGACCTCCTCAAGTTAGCGAAGTTCAAATACAAATGAACTTGTTTCAAAAGTGTAGATGTGTGGAACGTGTTTGGGTTATTGTACACGTATGAATCGTGTCTTGTCTACTTCTACTCCCCCTCTTTTATTAAACCTCGGTTGTTGCATTCCAGACTTCTTTACTGCTGGTCTTTTCCGTTGTGCTATTTTCTTATTTGTTCAGCTTCTTTTGTGTTCAACTTGTGGTCTGCAGACGATACCGAGTATATGCCTTGGTAGACTTTCTCTCAATTGTTCCCAGCAATCAAGTTCGGCCTTCTTGATGGAAAAGAGTTGTCTGTGTTGATCTCAAATTCCCAGTGTACTTTACCCCTTTTATTCTCTAAAACAGCTGTTAATCTATGCTCCTATAATTTGTTTACAAGATGATGTTTTTCCAGATACCGACTACCTAGCCATGTCCACGATTTTCCGTCTGCAATTGTATTCAGATATTTTGTTTTGTATTCCTTCATTGCTTGCCGGATTATTGATCACATTCAAGTATCGTCTTGTATCTATAGTGACCATTTAGATTTATCATTAGAATTGTTATCAGGATTTTTTTGTCATATTAAGCATCGTCATTGAAGAATATTACCTCTTTACTACAATGTGTAACTATCTGTGAATTGATGCATCAAGAATGATTTTAAACCTAAATAAGTTGTCTTCACTTACGAAATATTTGTCAATCTCTACCCCTATAGGAACAATAACAATAACAGTGATAATCACTCGTCATCAAAGACAATAAGTGAACAGCCGTAACTTCAACATTAGAAGTCATGAGATAAAAACTAAAATGAATAACATCTAGGAACATCCAGATTCTCAAAGATTTAGGAGTTGCAAAGCACCAAAAAAGGTCCAGAAATTAAAAAAAGATGTAATGAAATGACTGCTGCTGATAACATTGATGTATGTTTGATCATCTAACTTTATTTTTTACGAATTTTAGTTGAATGACAATATCTACTCTGTTGACAATATTCTATTATTTCACTCGAGTATTGACAGATCAGAGATAATGATCAGTTCATAGTAGATAAGTGTATAATAAACCATGTTTAATCTTTGAATTTCTTGGATTTGTCTATCATTTTTTTGCATTTTATTTCATGACCTATCCTGCCGATCACATGAATGTAGATATATATGTCAATAGTGGTGCTCGTCAAATCAGTTCGCAGTACTTATAGAAAAATTAGAACAATACAGATAATATATATTTTGTCTATATATTCATTAATAATCATTCTGACGCAAACATTTATCCAAGACTAAGTGGAAGAGTCCATTTTATGAACAGAGAAACGAATAGAAAAGAATCACGCTGTTCATCAAGTATGCTAGCTGAATAACCCGTCCATAGGGCAGATATCCGTCTTAGTGATCAATAGTAATCTACGCTACATCGGAATTGTATATTGCGAATGAATGCAAACGTGCAGGTCAAGTTGGACCGGGTATTTCTAACGTCTTTCCTCCAAGTTAGGGAGGTCAATGGCGATTTCCCAAGATTGGCAAAAACAATCTTTCACAATCTAATGCGTATCCTAATTTGACCATGCACTCGACCCAGTTGAGTTTGATTAATTCAAAATACTGTTTTTTTTAAAATCTCGAATCAATTTAACGGAGATATCATTTGAAATTACGGACAGGATTGTACAATGATTGTGTAAATTAACTGTTTACTATTTCAAGTTTTGACCTAGAGAAAATACGTTTTTCAAAATTCTGTTCGTAACTCATGATGTTTATTTCGATATCTGGCCCACAACTGTGCTGCTACCATATCCTATTTTTGCCAATCTGTTTTGATACCCACCCCCAATTTTCAGTGGTCAGTTTAATTTATAATGTAAGATTTTCCTAAATTGGTCAACTACTTCGTCCCTCTCAGTGTCCATGCTTACGTGAACAATTTACTGTTATTTCAATTCGCCAAATGTCCGTCCATAGATTTTAACAAAAACAGTCTCATTCATGTATAGCGAGCAAGTTTCCTATGGTTCCTGATGAAACCCTAGACTATATCTCACGCAAAACACTGAAAATTAAAAGAGTATGTTGGGTCTGCGTTTGAGCATTCTCATTGATAATAACAGAGTTTTGTTCTGTTATTATGACTAAAAGCCCCATTTACGCCCTTCACAGGAACTAACTACAAGTATTATTATTTGAAATCGAGTGGGTCGAATTGAACAATTGAGTGTGTATTGCGATAAAAAGGCTAAAATGTATTGAATTTATTGGTCAGATAGAAATTCAACAGGCGAATTATTTAAAGAAAGAGAAGTCATAAATTCTCAGCTTTCCTGATTCGATGTTACACTACATAGAAAGAATAACGTGATTGCTGGCAGGTCATCAATATTAATTCCTATTATCACATAAAAGGAATATCATTCTAAAGATAATCAAATCGGCATAAAAAAATCAGTATCTTTTTGTATATTGTTGCCTCTCAGTTTGCACATTAAGTTTTAGTCCTAGCTGCTCTGTGATTCTTTTCCAATGTTGATTCAAGCATAAAAAAAACAACAAAAAACAAAAACAAAAAACAAAACAAACAAAAACAAATTAAACCGTCTGGTATTATCGATCAATCTTGCATTGAATGTTCTTAGCGGCATTCTGATTTCAGTCACGATATCATTAAATACTTTATTCCTGTTTCATCTCCTTATTTTCCAGTATTTCTTGTATCATCTCCAAGTCGAATGCAAACCATATTGGATACTCATTTCAGTGACTATGAGAGAAGATATAACTTTTAATTCGCACGACCCACTAATTCAGTTTTATTTTCTGGCATTCTTAAAATACAAAAGCAATCAAATCTATTGCAACAGACTCATATATTTCCCTATATTACAATATACCCGCGATAGAAAATTTCGATTAAAACAGGAAGAAGTAGTAATTGAAAAAACGTCACGTACCAAGTACTTTCAAGAGTGCATCAAGCAAGTATACCATGATTGAATATTCGAAAACGCAGCGAAAAATCATCGAAGTATTTCTTATTTACTAATCATCAAAGTGTTGAATCGTTGATTCGCCGTCCAGCCATCCAAAACATTCACAATTATTCTTATTTCTTCACAATGTAATGAGTGGATTATAAAAAAAACAACTGAGAAAGATTAATGTTATTTTTTTCAAAATGACTTGAGAGCAATGGGAAACGCTAGATTATAAAAAATATATTTGTTTAATTATCACATCAGTTTGAACCAGACATTCCTTCCCATGTAACAAAATGAGAGAAATCATTTTAAAAATTGAAATATTTGATATCTATATCTTAATTGTATTCTAACTGGTTTATTCATAAATGAATCTGTTTGAATGCGTTCCAATAACTTTTTAAATACCATTATTACATTTTCTTGATAATGACCAACAAATGTTGAAAGATCGAGAACTACCAACTTTGGGGAACAACTAATTTTTGAACGTCCCTTTAAACGTTGAAAAACGTTAATAAAATGTTTGTAAGCAAACCAGGAAAATTAACAAAAAATTGAATAGACAGGGTTTGTTATTTTTTTTATCAATGTATGTTTCAATGACCGGTTGCTATCTTGTTGTACTCCTTTTTAACATACACACACACACACACACACACACACACACACACACACACACAGAGGACCACACACAAACACGCATTATATCTGAATATAATGTGTGTGTGTGTGTGTGTGTGTGTGTATGTGTGTGTGAGGTTATGTGAATTAAGAATTGGATGTATGATGTGATAAAATGATTACAAATTATGTTAAATTGTATTGAAACTCTTATTTGAAATAAACTTCCGTCATAGCACAGTAATGTAACACTTGGTCTAGACTGTGTGAATAGAACAAACAATGATAGAAGAATTAGGCTACTGCAGGAAAAGCAAAAATGGGATTTTTCAGTAAAAATAGTAACACCGCTACCCTATCGGTCTTATGCTCGATTCCTGTAGCCACTCCATTTGCTTTAATCATTTTCATTATCATTATCACGCTGTCTAAGCCGAGTGATACATCAATCGTGTAAACGAGAGATCACTTCAAAAAAGAATTTCAATATGATATTAGGCAATTTATATATATATATATATATATATATATATATATATATACATATATATATATACATATACATATATATATATTTATATGTATATACTTATATATATATATATATATTTATATATATATATAAATATAAATATATATATATATATATATATATATATGTATATATATATATTTGATGTAAACATTGGAATTCATCGTTATCGAATTAAGCCGCAAAGAACGATAAAGCGCAGAATTTCCCCCCAGTTCTTTGTAAATGAATGCATGAAAACGACCAAGCACTGTTATCAATTTTATAAGTAGATGATATATCACTACCTCGCACGAATGAATCACCCTAGCTCCAGTGTATACTAGAGGTAATCATATAAAGAAATTCTGAAATATAAAGAGAAAAAAAACTATCTAAAATTATCAGACCCCCCCCCCAAAAAAAAACGAACAAAAAAACAAACAGCATAACATCCGGAGATGACCATAGAAGCCCCCCCCACTTTTTTATGGTGCTTAATGGTGACCACAAGTAAATTTCAGGCTGTAGCCCCCCAAATTGTGACAACATGAATACTCAAAGCGAGAAAAAGTTAATTTGGTAGATTGGTCGGGTGGGTCATTCGTGAGGCTATGGTGAATCGATAAAATTTTATAAAAAATGTGAAAAGCACAAATTCTTGCTGTTCTTTTAATTAATGCCTTGTCGTGTTGTATGCAATTTCTGTTTCAATCATTGTAATTGTTGCTTTCTTTTTCTTCTCCAGAAGAAGAAGAACCGATCCTTCCGGAAAAATACACTCTAAAACCTGAAGAGATTGTGTTCGTGAGTCTAATCGTCATTGTCTGGATCGTTTCGGTGGTTGTATTCATCAAGAAATGGGACAATATACGCATTCTGGAGCCAGTAGAACCACGCTACCGGCATGCACCCAAAAACTTGGAGACAATTCGCATCGTAAAACGAGCCCAAGACAGTGTCATCTACAAAAACTACGGTCGAAAGATGTCGAGTACAATGCAGGAAAGAGAGAAGAAGCGATTGCAACGGATGAATACACTACCGACCATCGAAATGGAAGAAATGTCGACAGAGATTTGACCTTTAGTCACCGCATCGGAAGATCACCGATGCGGTGACGAAACAACCTATTTTTTTGTTTAGTGGACATTTCATTCTGTACAGAATGAGTGACCTACGGAAAGACAAACAAAGCGAAGAACTAAATGCAGTGCGAGTTTCGGCAGAGGAGGGTCCCCTTGTCCAAAACAAAGAAAAAGTATAACGGCACCTTCACCCTGCCATGGTGAAGTAAGCAGAGAATGAATTAAGCAAATAATGAGAGGAAGAATTGATTGAATGGATACTATAAGACATGAATGGATGAATGAAAAAAATAAACATATCATATATAAGCTTTGCATATGTATCAATAAAAAGCTTACCTGTTTTGTTACTCACTATATGTACATATCTATTCCAAAAAAAGTATGACTGGGTGAATATATATCACGTAGAGAGGAAATACATTAAATCAAAGAGGATGTAAAAAAGCCATGTTAAGAACGAATGTATGAGAAAAAGAACAACGCAAAAATATTTTGTAATAGGCAAGCTTTCAATATGTAAATATATATATATATATATATAAAGAAAAACCCTTCTGTAGATACATTTTTTTATGTACACGCTTCATAAAAATCTTTGGTTAGTAATAATCGAGATTTTGAAGCGGAAAATTACATTGTTTCTTATTTGAATTCAATTAAATTAAAATTGATAAAAGCATTGATTGGAAATGAGACTGTTGATTGAACGAACAAGGAAGGAATTTGCAAAATGAACAGTTACATGTATGCCTCTGTGAGTTTAGAAGTATAAATCCACGTAATCCTTGTACAACATATGTGGATTTAAGTTTGCTTAACGGGAGTACACATCAATGTGAACTGTTATTGGATTATCAGCATTTTCAAATACATCCTCAGATGTATTACAATGAACACAGATGTGATTGCAGTCCGACCTTACACACATATAAATGATTCAATGAATAGATCTCGGTGGTAAATTATTGCAGGGAGTCTTCCAGAGATTGTAAATAAGTTTGAAAAAAAAAAAGAATATAATCATTAAAAAAATCTTCATGAGTATTCAATGAATTATGTTTAAAATTGCTTGCTCTGTCCCTCTGCCTGTCTGTCTGTCTGTCTATCTGTCTATCTATCTATCTATCCGTCTGTCTGTCTGTCCCCCTGCCCCTCTCTCTCACAAAATATGTACTTGTGTGTGTATGAAGGATACAGGGTTCTGAATTAATGTGTTAACGTTATTTATTCTAAATGATTGATTCTAAAGAGCAATATAGTCCTCGCCTTAGCTTTCACATTATGTTCTTGCATGTCAAAATCTGATTTCGCCGCCATTAATATTTGTTAGCATCCGACATCAGAATCATATAAACTTTACTCCCAATTCAGTCATACCTGTAGACGGCTTTCTGTTGATCTATGAGTTCCAAGTTTTAGGGTATACTGTTTGAGCGTTAAATTGATAAAGACTAGCTTGTTACCTTGGCTGGCGCAGCGACCGAAAACGCTAACCTGATAAACCACTATAGTATTAGCTAAAGCAAAGATAACCGCTTTCTTATATGAATCTAGCTTCGATTCGTTTCTTTTGCTCTAACCCCGCCCAGAAATAGGCATAGAGAGCTGATATTATAACAATTGGTAGTTCAGACATAGATATTTCCAAAAAGGTATATACACCAGTATTATCAGATGATCAAGTTGTAAATAACGTTAATTAAATGAACAAATTAAAACAAATACTAATTTACATTCGACACTCAGAGCATTTAAAGCTCTATGTTTAACCTACAACATTAAAAATTGATGCTTTTTAAACTTGTTTCTAAGGGTTTTAGAACCACGAGAAACGAATCAAAACTGAAAACAATTAAGTAAAACTTATTGACTTTAGGTTATTCTTGCTTCTGCTAAATTACTGCAAACTACAGGGGGTGTTGTGTTGTGAGAAAGATAGAATAAATGGATGGAAATCAAATAATGATTAATTCAATTTGTTTTTAACAACTGGTACTTTTGATTTTCAGATTTTTTTTTCAACCTTGGGAAAAGGGCAAATGTATATACACACCGCTTAACAGAAAATGTGTAGTCATCCCCCTCTTACTTTTAGTCCCTCTCTATGAATGATAATAAAGTACGAGTAGGAGTGAGTCGATATTTCCCGCTTAGTCTCTCTTCCATTCTCTGAGTGAAAAGAACCATTCGATCTAGAGTTAGGCAGTTTACATCAGCACGTAGAGGATTCAGAAAAAAAAAAGCGGGTATAAAAGTGTCTATTCTAGTATTAATTTGCATTTTAAATCGCCCCCTCCCCAAAACTTATTTGGGGAGGTATTTTGAAAAAAACGTTTCGCTAAAACCATTTCCTTGGGTCCCATTGGTACTTGCATAAGATGTTATGGGATTACGTTGGGTGATTTTTGCAGTAGATTGTTACATGTGCAGACTTTTGGTGAATTATAATTAGATGCACGATGGTCAACTCATTTTCATCGTTTTAGATTGTATTGTAATGTAACAGAGATTTTTCCTAGCCTGATATTGAATCCCAATAAAGGCAGCCCCTTGCTTTGTCAGTGAATAGCATCCGCAGATTCCACATTTGCAGGAGCAGGGGGCTCGGGGCTGGAATACATCGAAAAAATCTAAAAAACCCTCAAAAAATTGCACAGATGAGAGTGCTGTTGGACTTTGGTTAATCACTGACACCTGTTGAAAAGGAACCCATATTCACATACCTACATTTGCTTGCACTCACACACACATATATGTATATCAGTGTAACAACTGAGATTTGTAAGTATTATCGCGTTAAGTTTATCATGGATAGACGTTT
>OY735199.1:3228730-3231230 GCA_963457665.1 Thysanoteuthis rhombus | reverse complement strand
TTTGTCATGTTTTTGTCACATGTTGCTTTGTAAATAAAACAGAAACAACTATAAGTAGTAGCAGAAGTAACAGAGTTACTCACTGACACGAACGTCCCCCACCCTGTTTTGTCTCGGAGTAGCGGCAAGCAGCTTGTCTTTAATGAAATATAAAAAAACATTGAGTTGAATGGAGTCGAAATACGTGAAAAAGATACCAAATTTCAAAACAATCATAACAAGTATAAGATTTAGCTGTTCAATTAATTAATTTCCGGGTTGAATATCCGTGGGCCCCATTCGAATCGTCCACGGGAACCAGCTCGAAATCAGTTCGGTGGGGAGGGTTTCCTGTATAATATTTTTATCGTGAATAGAAATAGATGTTGTACATCTTCCTTCCCCAATTGGGTTCGGGGAGAAGACAACTATGAAAATAAGCGAATAAACTCACACAGAAAGTCAAAGAAGAAAGAATTGATGCATAAAAAAAAAAAACATAAATTTATTTATTCTGTGCAATAATAGAAGGAAGACATTATCACTCCAAACTTGATAAGCACTTTCTACCAGAGAAAAAAAACTTATTACATAGATACATGCAAGGGAAAATGAGAAAAAAAATGAATTGAAAGATGAACAAAAACTGGGAAAGACCCAAAGAAAGAGTCAGGAAATATAACGAGTGTGGAGAGGAAATAAAAAATAAGATTAGGAAGGAGAAAAAAGAAGAGATATAAAAAAGCAGGACTTTTGAGTTTGGGAAATATATACTATACAACCCCGACCCTGATCTATCAGCACGGCTGCCGAAGGTGAAGAGAAAGAAAAAATTCTTCCCAACGCCACGATAAACCTAAAAGAAATATTCTATTGACTGAAACTTCCAATCTACTAAGTTGGAAAAAACGGATATTTTTATGTTATTTAATGCATGCAGTAATATTTAAAATGTATTTCCTGCTTATACAAGAGTTTTTGTCCTATTTCTATGCTTATGAGTCATAATCCTATGTAACCTGTTCTCTATACCTTTCTTTTTGTTTTATAACGTCTAAAGACATGATAAAAAGGCAACTTTACCCTTCAACACTTTCTGGAGGAGGTCAACCATTGTCTCCCATGTGATGTTGTTCATCTTCACATTGATTACAGGCAGCTGTCTTTGGGAGATAGCCAAATTATTCCTGTTGCCTCAAAAGCAAAAGTAGCAAAGAAACTTGGTGAAACTGTATTGAGGACCTCTCAGAAATGCTATCATATAAGAGTATCCAAAGACTCCCAGGCCTCACTTATCATACTTGCAAGGTTCTATTGCTGGAAAATGAGTGACCAGAATTTGTCTCCAGTATAAGTATGCCAAAATATGTCTTATATGCCTTGCACATCTTGACATATGCCGTCAGAAATAACTGTCTGGGGTAAAGGTCAAAGCCTATGTTTTTTTCAGACCACAGGTAAAGAAGATCCTGAAGTACACAGAATTCCCACTAAGAAGGAAAACAGAGCATACTATAACTTGGTCACAATAGCAAGGAGCTTCCACAGTAATTAAAAATTCGAGAACTAAAAGAAATTGGTTGAGATATGGTGCAGAACTAAAATCAATGTCCGTATCCTTGATACTAATCTCAAAAATTCAGAGAAAACATAAGAGCACATTTGAAGATCAAGATGAGCCCCTCCATCAGGATATTTAGGGGTTTTTATGCCACTACCGAAACACATAAAACAAGAACATGATAGGATATCATATTCTGGGGTTTGGTTTGTGAAAGTGAATTACACTGTAATCGTAAATCACGAAAAACTGTTAGTACTAATAAATGTCAATGTAACTTCATATGTTGTTTTTGTTTTGATTTTCTACGAAAAAAAAAGAATAATGTGAATAAAAATATGCAGATTCACCCGTTGTACAAATGGAGAGAGGAATATGTAAAAACATCAATGTCCTGGTCACATAAGCAAAGTTTGGAGGGAATGATGACCATTTTAAAAATTTTCTACACTCAAGCCATTAGGAAATGACATTCTCTGCCCAAGAATAAACAATATTATTTTCCACGCTGTAATAAGTTGATTAACAGCAGAAATTGAGAAAATCATTCCATGGAACAGATAAGAATCTTGCATAAACTGCTTCAACAAAATCCGATTGTATAATCATAATATCAGCATCTTGAACCTACTTGAGAGGGAAAAATGAACTCTGGATTCTTAGAAAAGGTGGAACTGCTGTCTGAACTATTTATAGATATCTATAGCCCAATACATATATATATCTGGTTTTTTGCTGATATCGAAACAGCCAAATTTACCCCGAAAAGTAATTAAAAAAACAAAGTAATCAAAATGGAATATAAAACTGAGAGGATAACGACGGCCTTTTCAATAATTTCTTGTATCTAAATGTTATTTTGGATCTTCTTTTCCTAATTCTTTTTCTACTTTACTATTGGAACCTTAGAAAAGAATCGAATCTTGTACCTTCCTTTTCACACTATATGAGAACTGATTT
>OY735199.1:3096230-3223730 GCA_963457665.1 Thysanoteuthis rhombus | reverse complement strand
ATGTAATGTCTAGACAGTTCATCATACAATAACAAAAAGTAATGATAAATATGTAGTCCGACATACCCTGTTCAATCCAAACAAGGTGATCATCAGCAAATGATTTACACTGAATAATTGGAAAAGCCTGGTAGTGTCGGTGGCCGATCGATCAGCAGTACGAAGGATGGGCTGGGTGAGTTGTTTTCAAACTCCAACTGTGATAGGCACTAATGACCTTGGGAGAGATATGAATCAGACACCTCTCCCGGCTATAGCTAAAATACCGTATAGTGGAGCGAATGACACCACTTCGGATGCTTGTCAACGCAAAGTCTTTTTTTCACCAACAAAAATCAAAAAAATGAAGAGAAACTTATGATATAAGAAACAAAGGGAAAGATGACTGCTGCCGTGACCAGCGTAAGGGTCACTTAATAGGGGGTGCTATATCATACATCTCCCAAGTTTCAGAAAATTCGAACCAAAATTTCAGTAACCGTAAAGATCTTGCTATTTATTATAGCTTAACTTAGTAGAGCACAATGTCAATTTGAGAGAAGGATATTGTGTTTTAATAATAATAATAATAATAATAATAATAATAATAATAATAATAATAATAATAATAATAATAATAATAATGCCTTAGAGACGGATCGTTGTGTCAGGCTCTAAATCTGTCAATCGTTTCTTATCTAGTTTGGCGAGCAGATGTTACTGCATAGAGATCAACACCAGGGTCGTAAATAATTCTTTTTTGTCCAGGTGGTTCTTGAATGTGTTTACACTCAGCCCTTCTACTGTATCCGCTGGGAGATTGCTTCACTGATCAGTGATTAGGCACCTTACAAATGAATTTTCTGATATCATTTTTTGTAGCCCTCTTTGTATACATTGAACTTGTGGTCCCTGAATCTGGGACCTTACAAGTGACTATGTCAAGAGTTTCCGTTGCAAAGTTGTTGTGAAATCGTGAGATAACCTATATAGTCCGATTACATCACTTATGTATGGTAGCGTAATGTCAGTAGTCCCAAAACCTGTCTCCGACCGTGATAAGACTTGTGTGTCGAACTAGGGAGCAGCTTTGATGCTTGTTGCTGTACGTTTCCGATCATTAACACTTTCCCCATGCAAGGGTTCATACTATGAATCCGATCGAGGTGTCAGCATTTTGAATTTGGACTTATACCTTCGCTTAAACACTAACCTCAGACACTGGTGTAACATACAAAATCATTTCAGTAGATGACGCCAGCAAAAACTATCAACACCTTATCAGAGAACTGACAGGTGTGCTAGATAAGAAGACTAACGTTTAATCGATTGCGTTAGATCGATAGAATTATATAAAAAGTGCCAAACACAAATAGAATGCGACTATTTGTGCGCAGTGCTTCGTACTGTACTGGTTCTGAAAGAAAAAAAGTAATTAATGCTCTAGAAATTAGTAGTAGTTACTAAGTTACTTTCAGATGCGATGTATTAGTAAAAACATTGATTGCTTTGTACTTGATATCCTTACCAATTGAATTTAATGAAGTCTTGTCTCTCTGAACCTCTTACCAAATCATTTCCTAATCCAAAGTTATATTTTGTAAAATATTTTTGTTTGATAAATGTGTAATAAAGGAATCATGAAAATATGTTTTTTCTTCTTGGTGCTACTACGATTGGACAACGGAGTGTTTTACCGCTGAACTGGCATCTCGACATAAGGTACATAGTATTACCGGTTAACAGGTACTAGGGAGATTAGATGCCGCAGCGTTGAGTAGGTTACCTGGTACTACGGCTTCAATGGGTTAAATCAATTACGCTGTACTATTCTTCATTAGATTGTTATTTTTGATCGATCAGAAACTATTGTTGTCAATGGCAATGGTTTTAGATTTAAGTTTCATCTTCATGTTAATGCTTTTGGAATAAATAAATAAATAAATGGAAGACAACATAATCAATATTCGTTTCGAAAACCTTGTATTTAGTTTGCTCTAATTACACTTAGGAAACGTTTCTATTTTGATTTTCATTGTTTCTTTCTTTGTCCAGTCAGACCCCACCGTTGACATCAGGTTGTTTTAAAGTGTTATGGGACCAACTCCCCTATTTAATGTTTCTGTTACGATAGACAGATTGCTTTTAAGGTAATGTTTATAACTGACATGAATGGAGGCTGACGAAGCTTTTAGACAAAATTCCCCATGGTATTGAAGGTAGACGAATTGGGAACATATGCATTACTGGTTCATACTTCTATAAATTCATGATAACTCTTTGTTCATTGGTTGATAAATGATTTAAATCTTGCTATACAGATTTGCTTTGGTTCTCTCTGAAAAGTTGCGCAGATAATTCATGAATAAATATGAATATGTATCTATCTATATCCCCTCCTTTCTTCACCAATGTTTATTTACTGAATTGATGCAAAAGTTTCAAACGCTTTTGACAAAAGCTACTATCAATATAGAATTATTGTATTATTACGCGATCATGGAAGTATCTTCTCTGGTTTTTATAGTCTTACACCACCTTAAAAGTAAATTCTATATTCTAACAGAAAAAACAGTTTTGATTCTAAAATGGCTTTTTCGGTGTATTGACCTTGATAGATAGTAGTGCAGAGCAAAACAAGGGGGGTGTGAAGGTGGAAGATATAGGAAGTACGTTTCTGATGGAGGGAATGTCAATCCCTTAATCAGTTTGAACATTGTCACCGCCATTTTCACTCTTGAAATTTTGTCCATCGTTCGAATATTTCGGATTCATCTGTGTTCCGATTTTTTTTATGCTCGAGTAATTAGTTTTTTGTGAAACTTTCACTTTTTTTTAACGGTATGGAAATACTGTTTATAGACTGGGATATTGCTCAACAAGTCATATTCTCTAGTGGGGTGATTTTTTTTCGACTATTTTTATGCCCTTCTCTGGTGTTCATTCATGATAGCATCTCTCATGTCATCTGTCATCCAGTGTGGGAATATGTTTCTTTTGGTTGGGAAGACATTCTGAGCAGATTTGATATCGAGGAAGATATAGAATTAGAGAGTTTCTAAACATCATCAAGGCTATAAATATGTAGATAGGATAAAAGCTCAAAACGATTTGATAACTCCATCTGAAAGACATTGCAAATATCATTCTCATTTTGTGCATCAATGTCAAACTTCGGAGTTGATTTATTTTTATACCAGGGGAATTCCGGACGTTGTGATGACCGGAACATTCGATGGCCTTAAATGTCTGCAGTGTGAAAAACAGTGCAGTGTTAGCTGGTTTTGCCGGTGATAATTTGTCATTCTTATTGTATGTTCACCTATCATAATAAGACTGGAGGTATGGAGTCCTCTTATTCCTCTGGCTAATATGATGAGATGGTAACAATTAGAAGTTGTGTTGACTGGCTTTTTGATATTGTTGTGCAATGCTTCGATGTCATCATCAGTGTAACCAGTAAAATTGTATTAGTATTTGGGGAACCTGCTTTTAAGGGTCAGCGTAGCTAAGCAATCCGATATTGAGGTATAATCTTTTACTAAGTGGACAGGTGATCGATCGACGAAGAAGACAATGCCATTTGATTTGAGAGAAAGGGTCGATGCTCATAGGGCAGGTCTTTAATTTCAGTGTTTTTTGTTTCATCTTGCAAAGACCAACAACATACCACTTGATCGCTTTTAGTTCTTCAATCGTAATGTCGTATGCTTCAACATTTGTTGTGCATGTGTTGTATGTACATAAGTTCTGAGGTTTGGAGTTAAATGCCTGCGTAAAATCCTTGTTCATTACTATCACATCGGACTTGTGCTGGCTCGATGGTCCATATGTCGCCATATTAGGTTATTATCTCCACTATTGACTGTCATTTATGTTAGTTTGTCAGGCCTATACGATTCTTTGCTGGTTTATGATTACGTTGAAATAGTGTTCTTAGAGAGACATCTGCTCCTAGGGACATTCAGAGATTTTTCCTGAAAGCTTTCTGCCTCCTGAGTGGATTGCCACTGAAGAAGTTCCGGGATTCGTTACCAGGTTGTAACCATATACCTGTGATTCATAGCGAGGAGAATACAGTTTCTCATCCTGGGTCTCCTTTCAGGGAACTCAACCTTACTCTCTGACTAAAAAACCTATCCCACAAGGCAGCAGGGGATCGGGTTACTGGGTTGGTCATCGACTTTTGATGGATCTTGTTTTTATTTCTGAAAGATTCCCACCCTTCCTATAAGGTAAACCCATATATTACCATACATTAGCCAATAATACGTACCATCATTCTTCCATATCACCCCCTGGAAGATAGCTATACAGTCGAAACCAGTTGGGAAATATGTATTTAAAAACAACATGATAAATTAATCATGTTTTACACTCATTACTGTTCATACTCCCCCACAGAGAAACACTCACTCATATATATATATATATATATATATATATATATATATATATATATATATATATATATATATATATATATATATCTATGAATGGATACATATAGGGATGCCATGGTATTACCAGTCAATCGTGGACGGCTCGTCCATGTGTATATACATATATAAACTTACATACCGACACATTTATCATATTGAGAGTCAAAGAAATTATTGAAAACCTCACTACATTTTGTATCAGACGTTTCACACCCTACTACGTAAATGGTTATACAAGAAATTTCAGAACATTCAGCTGTAATCGACAGTTCTTTTGAGGGTAAAAGTATGTTCAGGTGAGGATAAGTAACCAACCTGAAACACTTGATTAGTCCTTTTGGCTAGTATCACCAGAGAGAAAAGACATGTATCCCAAAAATTAGTCACGAAAGACGTGGTGGCGGTTATTGAGAAGTCAAGTTTTGTGAATTACGGTTACCTCGAAAGCAGGGAAAATATCTCCAAACTGATGATAGACGACTGGCTGTATTAGTTTATGCTGAGAGCCCATCATGCTAAAACTATTGGAGATGTGTGTGTAGCTATATTTGGCAACTGGAACAGTCATAACCCTGGATATTTTTGAAAACGTAAACCATGAAGTACGATTAAAAACAAAACAAAAAAAAGCACACTTTCAAACACATTTACATTGTAAGTTTTTCTTAATTGAAAGTTTGGATGTTGGGAAAACAACTTTTATCGAAGGAGATGTTCTTTAAACTGATCCAATGGATGGATTGCCTCTCATGAAACTTTTCTTTCCCACGAACTCAAAAGGCTCACTTCGAAATTCTAATACATCCCAAAAGAATGTAATACACATTGAAATGTACATATCATACTTATATTTGAAGAAATTTGACGAAAATGTTAAACAGAGTGAGTGCCATGGATTTTCAATCAATTTTTGCGTGGAATTGAGGCCATTTTCTGCCCATACAACCATACCAAAATTATTTATTTGCAAATTCAAATGATAGATATATAATGATTTATCTTCATTAGGTCTTTGAATTTCAGGAGAGAAATATCACCTTCAATTAACATGCACGCATTTATCTATCTATTTATCTATCTACAAGAATGGATCGATAAGTCCATAGAATAATACAGTTATTAATTGAATGTATTGTTACGGGTTCTGATATGAATGGGACATAAGTGTATGCGCTTAAAAGTAGTCTGGGCAGGGCCCTGATAGGAATTGTGTTACGAGGATACAATGCCGTATCAGTGGCACCTACAAGAAAGTTTTCAATAAATTTTTTAAAATCGCAAGAAGTTTGGAAAATTGTCAGTAGTTTGAAAAATCTTCGAAAGTTTGGAAAATCTACAGAAGTTCAAAAATTCCTCCGAATTTCGGAAAATTGCTACAAAAATGATGATTTCCGTAATGTTGGCAATGGTCAAACAACACTGCTGAATGAATGAACAGTGAGCAGCCTCCTTTGAGATGATCTTCCGAAACCTGGACTAGGAAGATAGAGGAATCAAAATAGACGGCAAATATCTGAGCAATCTTAGATTTGCAGACAACATCGTCCTCTTCGCAGAGAACGTACACGACTTCCAACTAATGCTAGATAAACTAAACGAAGAAAGCAAAAAAGTTGGCATATACATGAACTTGAGTAAAACGAAAATCATGTGCAACAACCATGTTGAGAATAAGAACATAACTGTCAGAATAGAAGATGCAAGACTCTGCAAGTTACACCACTACATCTACCTAGGAAATCAATCTTCAAAAGAGATCAAGCGAAGAATCAATGTGGGATGACAAGCCTTCGGCAGAGCGAGCCCAACTTTCAAAAACCAAACGATCCTAATAATTTTGAAATGATGAGTATCCAACCAATGCATTCTCCCGTTAGTCACTTATGGAGCCGAAACATGGAACCTAACCAAGAGACAGACCTACGAACTGAGAAGCATGCAACGTGCACATGAGAGAATCATGCTCAACCTTACATGGAGAGATCACAAGACAGAACAGTATATCAGGAAGAAAACAGAGTCCAAGACATCATAGTAACTTAGAAAAAAACTAAAATGGCAATGGGCAAACCATGTTGCAAGAATGAAAGACGACTGATGGACATCAAGACTCACAACATAGATACCCAGAGATCACATAAGAAACTGAGGCCAACAGAACACAAGATGGAGAGATGAACTAGACAAATTCAGGAAATACTGGCTCTGCGACGCCCATGATTGAGGATTGTGGTGAATCCTAGGGAAGGACTATGTCCAACGATGGCTGTTAAAGACTGATGATGATGATGATGATGATGATGATAATGATGATGAATGATTGCAAGGTAGCTCATAGGAGGGGAATTTTGATTGGGGTTCGACGAAAAAATAATCATTGTTTAATTTAAGGGTTGGAAACTGAAAAGTAACATCTTCCATTCAACAAGATCGAAGCCAATTGTTTACCTGAAGGAAAATAGTGTCCATATTTCTTTTTCTCAGTAATTGAGATAGCTATTTAACTCTGTATATTTGAGACAGAACAAAAATTACGGTAAGTTCAGCATTACTTTTTTTTTAAAGATTCATTTTATTTTTGCCGCAATTGGATTTAATGAGGAGTCTGAAGTTATGATGGGTATTTTAGTAAATGTTGAAGTTTTGAACTGTTATTTTTTTTCGATCTTAGCTGAAAGGAAAAAAAGGTAAAAAAAAAGAAGGACTGAATGGCAGAAAGAGGATATTAAGTGAGGCTGAGTGATCAGTCTTAAAAAATTGATTTACTGATATTGGAAATTGGCTGGCCACAGAAATCAAGATAAAAAGAGAAGGATTGGCTGATCTCAATGAAGATAACGGTCAAGTTTGAAACGCACCTATTCTCTACTTTGGTTGGTTAGTATCTCGTAGTGTGACTCAAGGTGAGATATTTTGGACAGCGTTGCTCGAAACTTTGACGAGAACAGACGTACAAGATTATGGCTACCTTGTGGCTATAGTGGGGATGAAGAAGAAAAAGTCCAGAAATGACGACACCCAAACAGACAGAAAGGGGGGTATGTTATAAGCTTTAATGATTAAATAGTGACTATTTTAAAAATGCTCAATATTTCATTACTGCCGTTTTGCATTGGCACACCTTCAACGCCAATATATTCAGGAAACTAAAATCTTATTACAAAGATGATTATAGATGAAGAAATAGAGTCATATATTAATGATTCACGAGGATTATTTAGTTTGCTTCCAGTATATTGCATGGGGTGATTCTTTGCAGATCACAAGTTGGTGCAAGAAACTATTTGTCCCTTTCATACTTCTTCTGCATCTCAGATTTTTAACATAAATTTACATTGACTTCATCCGAACATACAGGTGTGATTTCGATTGATGCCTGGAAGACTCGGTGAAAAATCAGAACTGGTGATGAAGACGAAAGATGGGGAAGCTAGGTATCAAACCCCGATATGCTTCTCGGGCGAAATCGAAGAAGGGACCGAATCAAAAAGAAATTAACCCTACAGCACATCTGTTTTGAAATAAATGACATATTTCTGTAGTAAAGTCATGTTATCCCTGATTCTGCATGGAAGAACTTGGGAGATGCGTTTATGTCGACATTATTTCGGATTTGTGTGATTACTAAATTGTATGTCTTGTCGCAATGAAGTCGTGGTCATCTTTCATGAATACAAGAGGTTCTTGTTCGCGAACAATAACACTTCATTTATTTTATTTTCATTGTTTGCATCGTGGGATCCTGCCTTCTCTAAAGAAAAATATTTTTCCTGTGCACGTGGCATGGTTCATAGTTTAAGATCTAAATTTTGTTTAGGTCTCATGTTCCAGCTCAATGATGAGTTTGTTTAAGAACTTTCTTTCAGGAAACCAAAGAGATTCTTGTTCTTAAAAAAGAAATTTCTCTGTTGTAAGCATGCAAATCTACTGTTATTTTTCACTATTTCTTCTGATAATTTCATATGAATTTTCTGTCCCTGGATAATCTAATAATCAATTCTCTTCATTCATATGTTTTCAATTTTGATTGTCCCTATCCTTGGAGTATTCCAATCAGACATTCTTGAACTTTGGAGAAAAGTAAAAACAATGAAAATTATGCTCCTCAAAATATATTGACTCATCAAATGACGTGGACTCAGTTTTATGAACTTGCTGATAATAAACTCGCATAATGGTTTGCATTGGGATTTAAATAATGACTGATGGAATCATTGTTGTGATGCAGAACAGAATTACAAACAGGTTGTGAATTGTTACTTTTCCTTTTCAATTTTATGACACAAGGTTAACTGAGAGCATTCAGCTGCGCAAGTGGATTTTTTAAAATCTAAGAACTGGAAATGTACATTGGCCAATATAAAACTACAGTGTAGCAGAACATATATTTAGGTACATCCATATACACATGTACAATTGCACACATATCTATCTATCTATCTATCTATATATATATGCATACATTTACATGCATATATATATATATATATATATATATATATTATTGTGTCATCCACTGACAACTGTTTCGATGTATCACATCTCTTCAGTGTGGCTATGGACATTCCAATATCCCACCAAGTACCGCGAGGTAGAATTGAAACCTTCACTTCTGACCCACAGGCCGATATCCTACGTCTGGACTACGGAACTGGACAGTCAATAAGGCTAAATTCGAGCAATATATTTATTTACACAGAAATCCCTCATCCAACTGAGTGCTCTATCCCTATGAAAGAGCATTGCATTATATATATATATATATATATATATATATATATATATATATATGCATGCATGTGTATACGCATAAATATATATGATAGTTTATGTATTTCATTTCGTTTCCAATTTGTAAAAAAGTCATATGTATTCATAGACATATACACACACACTCACACACACACACACACGTATATCAGTATCTTGGATGCGAAGTGGGTAATGGTCGTGCAGGTGTTTCAATCCCCAATGTTTTTTTAACATCAATATTCTCTGTTGCTTACCTGCAGGCAAGTGATCTGAATCTTGACTGAACAACGATGAAACAGCAAAAAGGCTTCACTCAGTTGTGAAGGAATCCAAGGCGTCAAAATATTGAACTAGTCATTACCAACTTGATCAAAAATCCGTACGCAAGCTACAACTTAGTTTGCAAAAAATGTAAAAACTACAGTCAAGCGACAAGGAATTTTGATGTTAAAAGAACATTGGGAATTGAAACACACAGCCATTACCCACTTTGGAATCCAAGATGGTGATGTAGATATCACAAAAACCCATCTGTAGTTACGAAGTTCAGGGTTGAAAGCCGGAACAGATGGATTCATTCTAGCTGCCAAAAACCAGAGCCTTTCAAACAGGAAATATACACCACGTCATCAAAAACTGCAGGTTCTGTTGCAGCCAAGCTGAGACTATCAACCACATCATATCCTAAACCTTTTTGCTCTTTCATTGTTTTTCAGTCAAGATCCAGATCACTTGCCTGCAGGTTAGCGTGTAGGCCAATGGTTGCAGTTTTGGATGACAGTTCTCACTGGATCATACCTTTCGAGTTTTGCATTCTCTTATTGGAGAGAAGTTTCCTTGTTTTTCCGTCCATTCTGCATATGTCTGTTACATTCCAGTTAATGATGTTTAAGATTCAAGGATGTTCTGTAATACAGGTATTTCCAAGGTGTCGATGGTGAAGTTGACCTCAGTCTTAAGGATAGCTCGAACCGATCTTTATAGGTAACTTCTGGTTGAAGTTCTTGAATGGTTGTTTCAAGGTTTAAGACGATATCCTCTGTTGTAGCCAGTTTCACCGGAAAGTTGCTTTTGTACACTTATTGGGATCAAATCTCATTTTATATCATCATTGATTGTCATAATATTTTATAGCAGCCCCATTTCTCTCAGAGTTATTCTTTGTACATAGTTAACGTTCATCCAAGAAAGATGGATGGTTTATTCCCTTAATGCCGGTTTTATATCCATAAGTGGTGTTGTTGAGTTCACTTGAAAGAACGATGGGAGCTAAACAGAAAAGAAGGGGCTAAAGAGAATTTCATGGGAAAATTCCACGGTTAATGAATATATTCTTTGATTCAGATGTACCTTTATCGTTGTTTGGGGAAAATTCGGTGTTTTATGATGCCATGCTATGTCCAAGGAAATCAGTTATAATTAATACAATTTCAAATTCATCTGAGTCTTTTGATATCATAGTAAGTCGTACACAATCAAACACATTTTGGTAATCTATCCAGGCTGTACTCGAATAGCACGTTCGGCTCGACGGTTCTCGTGTATCATCTTTTTAATTAGAAATTGGTCTTTGTACCCATAAGAAATTCTTTTGTTGCTTTTTTGTTCTCGGGGAGAGATATTGTTGTTGACCCCTATTTCTTTCAAGTCTTGACTTCGTAAAGTCCTTGTTGTATAGTTTCATGTAAAAGGATCCATCACGACAGGCAACCCTTCACAGAAGAGGGGCGTGGAGTGGGCTTCCCATCCCAACGCATTTTGTCTTCTTCCTTCACTGACTGAAGTCATATTTTGTTTTATTCCAACTTATTTATATCACTTGAACTAATTAATTCCAATACATTTAAACTGTGGGATAAAAAGGTTCATATTATGAGCGATAAGTTTTGATACAATTGATTCAACATCTAGTTTGATCAGCAAAAATTATTCTGTACCAATACTTTTCATCTTGGCGTTGTGTAAAGTTGGCCGGGTACGTGCTATTTCGTTGTGGAATTTGAGGAGATGATGATGATGATGATGATGATGATGATGATGATGGTCGTCGTCGTCGTCGTCATCATCATCATCATCATCAGTAGTAGTAGTAGTAGTAATCCCACACCAGTTGCCTGGTGGTTACCGCTGGAGTTTGAGTGACAGCAAGTCTCCTCAAGTCTCCTGCCCTCCTCTCCTAGTACTCATAGGTCGCAGTAATTCTACGATTTACAGTTTCACACCGGTTGCCCAGTGGTTATCGCTGAAGGCTGAGTGACAATAAGTCTCCTCAGGTCCTCAGCTAACGTCTCCTCCCTCTTTCACATATCATGACAGCGCTACTATTCGTTGCAGTACTTATATCTCTAGCACCTTCCTCAGTATCCGTGCAGTTCCCAGTAGTGCTGTGGTCTGTACGGTCTCTATCCTTCCCCTAATCCCGATCTCCTCCAGTCTCTCCCTCAGCGTTTTGGGGACAGTTCCTAGTGCTCCCACTATGACCGGTACTACCCTGGTTTTCATGTTCCACATCTTCCTTAACTCTCTTGCTAGGTCCTGGTATTTTTCCCTTTTTTCACCCTCCTTCTTTTTTACTCTATGGTCTGCAGGCATAGCAACGTCTACTATTTGGCAGGCCTTCCTTTTTTTGTCTACTATTACTAAGTCTGGTCTTCTTGCCTGGATGAGGTGGTCAGTTTGGATGTCAAAGTCCCAGAGTAGTTTGTGGTTGTCATTCTCCAAAACTGCCTCTGGCTTGTGCTGATACCACTTTTATTATTAAAAATTGAATGGTACAGATCATCAAATCATTGAAAAAGTAAGATTGAGATAAATTGTCATCAATAAAAAAGATAACATAAAAGCAATTCACAGGAATTAATAAATCTATTTTTACATTTGTCAGTCGTGACTGTTGTTATGATCGACTCCCACATGTATATCTTTTAACAGAACTAATTAAACAATAGAAGGGTTGCAAAATGTTGTCAAAGCATTGGAAAATATGTCACCGAAACGCTGATCATTTGAAACAAAAAGAAAAAAAAGAGTTTGAGTTTATTTGGTAATGAAATAAGTTGAGTATTTACACGTGCACGCGCGCACCCCCATATATATATATATATATATATATATATATATATATATATATATATATATATATATATATATGGATATATATGTATAAAGGTCTCTTCTAATGACTTTTTCTCCTACTACACAATATCAGTGTTATCTTTCTTACATTACACTTTGTCTGAAGTCTTTATGTCTGATCACTCGTTTGAGTTCAGTTCATGCTTGGATGAAAAACCTGTCGAGATTAGGATGTTTGATTTATTAAGAATAAAATTCCTATAAAAATAGCTTCAGTCTTTTTAGTTCTAATCTATTCCTAAATAACACCGTCATTTTTGACGGGTACATCCATATATATATGATAATATTAAGATAGTAGGGCATCAGTCAGGCTGGCGAGAAAAAAAAAACACATTTGATTTCTCATAATGCACTGATCAAGGGAAAGAACCGAGTATGGCTTATTACAATTACTATTCGTGTTACTACTAAGCCAAGTAGGGAGACGCTTAGGAGATGTAAAGAAAATGGCGCCGTGGAGGTGGCAGAATCTCACGAGGGGTAAATCCGCCACAATTGCCTGTCACAAAGCTGCATTGCATGTTTTTCTTCTCGTAGCTTTTTTAAAATCTTTTACTTTTCATTTAAATGACACGGGGAAAAAATCCATATAACCCAGGGGAAATAACAGTGATTATTTACTAGTGAATAAGTTGAAAAAAATAGGAAAAACTTTTATTATACGTAGAATCAAATTTTTTTCAAACGTTTAATCGATACAAAATTTCCGGAATACTTTCTGATTTAGGGAGGTTGGTAGGAACAATTGAAAACTTATTAAAAATCTGTTAATTTCAAAAGAGTCTTGTGCAGCAATCAAGTCGGAAATGAACAGACGACGATCAAAATTGAAAATGCAAAATTGGAGAGAGTAGACCAATACACCTAACTAGGACAACAAATCTCCATGAAATCCTTAAAGAAGGAAGAAAAAGAACAAGCAGAGAATCACCCTAGGATGGGAAGACTTCGGCAGAACAAGCTCAACCAAATTATCCTGAAATACAACCAATGCATCATTCTGATAATCATTTATGGAGCTGGAACAAGGAACCTAACCAAAAGACTGAATCCTGCAACGGGCACATAAAAGAATCACGCTCAACATGCTGAGATCACAAGACAACGCAATATATTAAGGAAAGAAACAGGAGTCTAAGACATCATAGAGTCCATTAGAAAACTCATATGTCAATTGGCTGGTCATGTTGTAAAAATAACAGAAAACCGGATACCAAGTGATCAGATGCAAAAAACGAAGCAAGTAGAATAAAGGATTTCAGAAAGTATTTGCTCTGCGATGCCCATGACAGAGAGGTGTGGCAAATCCTGGGGAAAGTCCATGTCCAACGACAGACAATAAAAGATTGATGATGATGATGATGATCAAACATGAACCTGTCTCTCTTTCTCCTTGTTAGAATATATCAAGCAAGGGAGGGCACTCTAGTGAACGAGTTACGTCCCCTGAAAAATGATTTGACGGAAAAGGATATTTGGTCATCGTTTATGATTCTTTAAAGTAATCTCGGGATTTCTTTGTGACACAAATATTCAGTTGTAAAAAAGGAAGGATAAATTTTTCTTCGTTTACGATAGCATTAATTTCTGTGAGCAAAATGGGTTCAGTACTGATATCTTCTTCTCCGTTCTGTTCCTTTTATTCCATAGAAAATGAAACGTAGTTATATTCGAATCATAATTTGTCGGGAGAAAATTAAAAAAGAAAAATTATGAAAACACACAATTGACCATGATACCACAAATATCTACATCTAAACATGTTTCAGTGACAGCTGAGTACCGTTATGTATTTCATTGATCATTGATCTCACTCGGTCAGGCAGGCAGACTGAGACTGTGCTGATATATAAAAACAAATTGTATTTAATCTTCTTTATCCTTCAATCAATTATTTTTGAATGCATTGATTAATCAGAGGGAAAAGTCTCTTTACTGAGAGCCGCATTTCATGGTTTGGTCTCTCGAGTATAAAACAAAGGAAATTCTTTCTACGTTCAGTCGATGTCTGTACCTGAAGATTTTAACAGTGTCATTTGGTTTTCGCAGATAATCATGCAGTAAACATGTGTTTGTCTGGACGCAAAGATCAATGACAGTTTTTTTGTCTCAGGTGTGAATGCTATTTTGAATTGACTTCCAACAGATCAGTGCAATACGCTGGATTTCCAATGTTTTTTGACGCAAGAGACCAATCGTGAGTAGAAAAGAAAAAATTATAAAAAATACATTCGCCAATGTGTTGTGAATACTCCCATTCTGGGAAATTCAAAGAAAAATTTGTTATCAGATGCTATTTCAATGAGAATTATGTCCTTTTGAGCAATTTATGGAAGTTTGTCTGGCTGACAATGGATCTTTGAATGTGTTTTAGACTGCATAATAAGTAGAAATGGATATATAATTGTATAACTATGCTATTTAAGAGAATACAAAATAAGAAATATTTCATAGTAGTTATCTTCGCTACATTAATTAGGATGCAAGAAATAATAGTTCATTTTCTTTGTTCCTATTTGGCGGAAGTTTCTCACATACAGCATCATTATTGTTTAAGACAAGATCGCTAAATACATGAGAAAATTGAAAATGCGATTTTGTAATGACTTTTAAAGTCATTGATGTTGAATTAAGGAATATATATACTATCTGATTTAAAAATTGCATTATCTTTAAAATATTGACAGATTTAATGAATCATTTCATTAGGTCCTGAAAATCTCACGCAAACGTATAATTAGTGTTGCAAGCCTTTTTTGCAATAAACGACACTGCTTTTAACTTCAACGAATATAAATGATTTTAAACTGAAGAAAAAATGAATGACAATGGAATTAGATAAAATTCTTACCGCCTCAAAATTCTTTCGATAATTTCTACTCATAGATTTTTGGATTAGAAAATTTAAAAAAAGTAAATTCAATATAAAGTAAATTCAATGTAGTGTTTAAAAATAGATTTTGGCTAACAGAGTTTATTGCTTATTCTTTTGCCACTTTATAAAAATGCAGAATGGATCGTAGTCCACATTTCACAGGAGTGGAACCGTGGTCATCAGTTGTGAACTCAAGTCAGATCACAGGATCTTAGAGATCAGTACGATACTTGAATCGGTCGCTGCTTGGTACAGTGTGTCAAAATGCTCCCTCTGAAATGTTGCAGCAGACTACCAGTACGCATGATACATACATAGCCAGCCAGACCAGCTTAAAAAATGCGGAAACTTATCCTGACAGTTTAATTTAACAGTTTCTAATATAGACCAAGCAGTAAAATAATATTAAAGACCAATGTATCATTGTGCATTTTACAATGGGCTCATAGGAAGAAGGGTACGCTAGGGAGGACTTTCCTAAATGCGTAGTGACTTGTTCATTTTTAGTTAAAATGATGACGTCACTTCTTTGACGATCCTGTCTATAAAAGGCCTTACGTCCATTAATCATGGCTCTTTTTACCCCGGCCGATCAAGGAAGTTACCAACTTACTGGGGATCCATATGAATCTACGTTACAATCTGGACCTGGGAGCTCAATGAGGCCCCGATATTCCAGCTGGTTTGATTTATATTATTTTACCGAGGTTATCGCCTCTTGTCAACAATCTTTCCCGATTATACCCCGATGGAGTTGATACCAATAAATTGTGGGTAAGTAATAACAATAATGACAGTGGTCCAGTGTAGAAGTACCAAGTTTTGATAATCACCAGAGTTTGCTGCAACAAGCATGACGTCCCAAAGAGGTTGAGGAAGAAAAACCTGGTCAGCTATGATGCGTTTGTTAAAAGCAAACATACAAAGAGAACATTCAATTAATAAATCAACTCATAAGACACTTATAATGATATAATATATTGATAATTATAAACAATACGATCAAAGTCAAAAAAGAAACGTAATCATTTGGAGATCGATCGTGATAGACCAGACCTATATATATCAAATTTCTAGATAGCTATTTCATAAAGGAGATGTTATGATGAGAGTTAGTTATTAGTTGATTCCTATACACGAGAATGTAATATAAGAGAACAATATGCTTAGTGAGGAAAACACGCGATATAACAGGTCTAATGCAAATTGGTTTATCTATCAATGAAGTCTGATCATTGAGGCTGAATGATATCGTTGACCAAGCTGAATTAATAAGAAGCAGTTGGTTCAATGTTAGGTGCAAAGAACTGAAAGGGGTGAAATGTTATACTTGATCGGCAGTGATAGTGTTGTGTCGCCGGATAACCTTTACAGATTCTCACATCAAGAAAAATTGTTGACAAAAGTTGATACTTGCGGTAAAAGAATGTGAATCAAACCAGCTAAGCCCAGAGTGAGCACTGATAACCAAGATGTTGGATCCATACATATGCCCTATTGTAAGAAGCTAAGAAAGTGGTAAAGCAGCTTGGAAAGATGTGGAAAGAGTGACATGATTAATGGGAGTGAGATCTTTCATAGATAGGAACTGGAAGTGACGTAATTTAAAATGTGACCAGTTTTCAAGATTCATATCTACAGTTCGCATTCATTTTCTTATTGATTTCAACTAAAGATAAACGAGTAATTGCTGAAGTACCACCACGCCGACCAGATCTGCGAAATGAGATAAAAATACTGTAAATGAAAGAACTAAACAGGCAAAAGGAAGTACAAATATTTCTTAAAGGTAGTTTTCAACAGTGCCAGTGAAAAATCATTGTAAAAGTTTTGCAACAAATTCAAATACACATAGATACAATAACAGGCTGGTTTGAGTTTTGAAGCAAAACAAAGCGAATGAAATGCAAAAAAAATGTTTTCGTCTTTTCCCAAAATGAATGCCAGTAGAGAAGTCTTTTTTCTATATATGTGGGAATTTTCGAAAAGGTTTCTTGTGAAACTCCATTTAAAGCTCGTGGAAACGTTCCAAAAGTTATTCAGCATGTGTGAATGTTAGTTAAAAACACTCTTACTGTGAGAGTATTTCTGTGTGACGCTGCCAAAGAGGAAACTGCTGTTGCATATAATCACGTATGTGTGTGTTTGTTTTTGTGTGTATGTGTGTGCGTGTATGTAGCACTGTGGTGTGTTTATTGTAGCATTTGGCCATTTACAGCAAGCGTGTGTAACCCTGACTGCAGTAGTCGACGTAGGTAAGCACATGTCTGTGATCGGTCACGTGGTTGTTGAAAACGGAGGATATAAAAATTCATGCGTGTGTTTGCCAAAGAAAAGTTTCTAGAAGCGTTGAAAATGTTGAATCTTTTTAGAATCACCAAAAAATATTCCTGTTGTATATTCGAGGTGAACCTTTTTGCATGTAAAGGAGGAGACAGTTAGGAGGGAAATTCCAGTCGTGTGATGAAAGAAAAATAAATGCTTGTTCGTTGTTCGAAAAATAATTTGAAGGAGCGATGCCATATACAAATGAGTCTGAGGTAGAGCTACTGCAGTTTTCTGTTGTGATGGAAAGATTGATTTTCCTCGCAATTTTGTGTTGAAAAACTTTGATATGAGACTAAAAGGATGCATCTTTTTGAAGAAGATTAAAAATGTGTTTCTCAAAGAGGAGAAAAAAGTTTGTAGATTCAATTGTTAGCGTTTGTTTATTTTTAAGATTCACTTCCATTGTTCTATTCAAAGATCCTATTGGATTTATTTACGTCGAAGTTGTCACCAATTTGTCAGAGTAAATGTAGGAGAGTCATAATAATAATGGCAGGGGCCCTGTGTAGAGAGATTTGGTTATTAGTTTATTTCTATACCTAAGAACATGATATTGACGAGAACTATGGAATGTTCTTAATAATATTTTGTCTCCAAAGCTTATTACCTACTTGGACTTGCTCCATTCAACTTTCAGTTTTTGAAGAGTAAAGAGAATTGCTACAAACTTTATAACTTTTGTAAATAAAGACTTCAAGCTATTTAGATCTTGAAATTAATTCATTAATATCTACTGAGGGAAATAATGAACAAATCAAATAATGTTATGACACTTCCTTTATTATTCAACATGCAGCCTAAGAGTTTTCAAAATGCTGAAAAAGAGTAAAGCACTCACTTCATTTAAAATGTATTCATCGATCCCTCCTTCTTCCTAACGAAAGAAATATATTAATTTCTTTGAAATTCTATGATTATTGAAATTGCTATTAATTTGTACATTATAATTGCCACGATTTTGTATCTCAACAAATTTGTAATTTTAATAGAACTGTGAAAGTTTTCGATATGATTCATTGAAAGATATTTTTTCTCTCAACTTTTGCATTTTGCAGTGTTACAGTTGAAGACAGGATATATGTGTAGCAGATGCTACACTTGATCCCCAATCGCCAAGATATCTGCATTTCTTTACAAAACACAAATGACAAGATCAGTAAATCTTTCATTGACGTCATAATATTGTCCTAAATATCCTTTTTCGATGAACACTTTCAATTCATCGAAGTATTACATGGTAAATACAGGCAATCTTAGTCGTGCCATACTCTCCAGGAACTTCAGTAAAAGCAGAAATTACACCTAGCAAACATAGACAATTATTTATTTTTGTCAGATTTCTAGGAAGAATTATACATAATTGAGAGTAAGCTCGAAATTTTCCTGGATACGCCACTTCAAATTCTTTTATACGTAAACGAAACAATTTACGATTCACTTGAAGAGATTGTTTTTAAATATTTCATTGAGTTGTAGAATAGATTGCAGTCAATATGTAATGGAAGTAAAATCCAAGTTATCAGTTTGTGGACTCAAGTCGAGTCAGCATGTCGGTTCGATAATGACGCATCACCAACAGAATTATCGTGTTTTACATCTGTTTCATTGCTGTACAAAACGGTAAGATTGATTTATGTCAATATTGTGGAGAACGAAATCGTTCAAATTACGCGGAGTCGATAGTCTAAAAATAATTGTCACCTACTTTGCAATGGAAGGCAATGCAATATGTGTTGTTCTACCCTATGTGATTGGTTCCCTTTACAATCCCCAATGAATACGATTTATATCAGACTTCACTCAACATGAGCAAATCAAACTATCAAAGAGTTTTTCGGACGATTAAATGTCGTGCTTATAACGCAAACAAGGAGTTTAATCGTCCGAGAAACTCTTTGAATGGTAATGACCGTTCTCGAAACTACAGACAGTATCAAATCAAATAGGTTTTGCACCGAAATAACGCAAATTATTCCGCCATGTATTTCCTGCTTTCATCGTGGATTTTATTCATATTATGTGTAATCTGTGTCAACCTATATGAATGAGTATCTGTGTGTGCACACTTCAAAATAGAATCATTTTCAGACAATCAAATTTCACGTACGTTTCTGCTCAAAATTGTTAGGTTTTCTGTCATATCGTGAGTTTTATTGAAAAATTGATGTTTTATTAGCAAAAACTTGATAATTTCTAATTCTATATAATTACATACTTGCAGTCTAGTACTTTAATGAAAATACTTCTCTTCCAACGGTATATTCCCTTTTGTAAAGGTCAATCTTAAATCTTTTCTATCTAGTTGTGAGTTCTCAGTCATGATAAAAAAATCTACTACCAATGCATCCTCCCGATCGTCTATGATGAAGCTGATACATGAAACCTCACAAAAAAATTTCTTGCAGGCAAAAAATAGCTCATCGTGCCCAAGAAAGAATAATCCTAATCATCACATGGGGAGATGAGAAGACACAACATATTAAAGATAAAATGGAGACAGAGATATCATAAAATTGATTAGGAAGTTCAAATGGCAGTGGGCTGGTCATGTTGCAAGAATCTTTGACAAAAGTTTAGCAATACAACTCACAACGGGGATCCTTAGAAATCATATACGAAATTGTACCCGGCAAGAAATAAAAGGACGTGACAATTTAGGCAAGTTCAGAAAACATTGGCCTCTCAACGCTCACGATCCAGAATTTTGGTGAATCTTTATTTCATCAACATGTGAATGAAATACCTACAACAGAAATATTTTTATTTAGTTACTCATCTGAGTACTGACCTTGATTGTTTTTTCTTAACTTCCATGATCAGCTGACCTATTCAAAGGATACGCTTGTATGAATGAAACTCTTGAGTAGTGCATCCAATTGCCAAGGTCTTTTCATTTAAAATTGTATTTCTATCTGTAAGAAAATGAAATCGTTAATTGGATTCCATATAAAAGTGTATAAATGCTTATAAGTCGGCCGTATATCAGTTCAAATGAAAGACTTCTACTTTAGTGGCAGTCAGAAGCGACCCGAAGACTCCTCTTTCGTTTGCTATGGTTCTTTTTGATAGGAGAGGGTGCGACTAATTCCTAATCTTATCCCACCCAAATCACACTTCAAGGATGTTGTCAGTTAGTTGCTGAGTACACAGGGAAATTTGTTCTAATGAAGTGCTGTCCACACTCTTTGCTCCTAACGTGAATCAAATCAGGATCCTTTTCTCAGATGTTTCAAGTCAGATTTACATGCATCTTGGTAGACAGGTGTCCACTGATGAGATACTCATACACACATACTCATAAAAATATTCCACTCAGGGCCACGTGATCATTCATAGCGTTTAAACTAAAATCCATTTTCACTTCATATTGAACTTTCGGTTCTTGCTTTTTTATAGCTTCATGTTTTACTGAATGCTTCTTGAATTAGCTAAACGATATTTGCATAAAAGTTGTTTTTGATAAACTCGATGTAAAGTCTTTTCTTACTAATAGGATTTATTTTTCCCTTTACTATTTGGTACGTCCACCCCTTCTTTCTTCTGTGTCTCCTCCACCTCCTCCATCTTATGATTTCACTTAGTTCTGATGACATCTAACACTATCTTCTTTCGTCTCTTTCTCTCTCCTCTCATCCCGGAGACGTCCAGCTCTCTCATCATATGCCTCTCCATTCCCTCTTTGTCATTTGAACAATTCATTGTCCTGGAATTCCATTTTTCATACCTCAGGTAGATATAGTATATAAAAGAATTGACTAAATGTACGGAAAGACAGTTTGCACAACGCGGCATGTACGTTTGATTTAATTTAAGACAAAAATAGCTTATTATGCCCTTATCTCCAAACTATTTGTTTAT
Organism: Thysanoteuthis rhombus; assembly: GCA_963457665.1. NCBI lineage: Eukaryota > Metazoa > Mollusca > Cephalopoda > Oegopsida > Thysanoteuthidae > Thysanoteuthis > Thysanoteuthis major. The sequence continues at coordinate 3,202,358 of OY735199.1, read as the reverse complement.
AGAGTTCTAGAATTTCTGAAGAATTTGTTTTCGACTAATTATAAAATGCATTTATAATTATACATTCATTTATAGATTTTAAGGACACGGAGCCGTTGAATTCGGAATGTCGAATTGAGAAATCATTTGAAAACCACGAAGTTAATAATTATGATGGCTATTTCAACCATGGCATAGGCAAAATGATTGAAATGAAATATTGAAAACCAATAAATTGGGAATCAACAAAAATGATAGATTATTCTTTGATATTCAGAAAGAAGAATGCAATTGCAATTGCAATGTATACGGATTGGATCATTTTTGTCGTTGTGAGCCCGAACGCAGACCCCGTCGAATTATGATTATGTGGCAAATTGGACTGGAAATTGTTTTACTCTTCACATTTGAGCATTTTAAAGATATATCGCTATGAAACTCTGGGTACAATGTCTTTGCTGTGTTACAGTGACATACATAGTATAAAGAAATGGATATATAATCTGAGAATATAATTATAAATCTGTTATATCATTTGAAATTCTTTGAAATGACCCTCCTTGTTACACAGAGAATAAGTCACTTGGTCTAGACAGTGTACGTAGAATTACTCATTTAATGCCGCTGTCTTATTGCCTCTAATTGTTGTCTAGGTCAAGTCACCCATTTACTATGTATAAAAAGGAAGTCATTAAAAGATATAGTGCATTCTTATATATATATATATATATATATATATATATATATATATATATATATATATATATATATATACATATATTTAAGAGTGAAAGAACAATTCAGAAGACAATTTTAAATACATATGACATTCTTTCAATTAATTTTGACGTTGTGCCAGTTCATGGCTTTTTCGGATAGAAGTGATGGATAAAAAAATTTATTGATCGATAGTTGAACTAAGTTCGTTTAGAGGGTTTTATGAGTCAATATCTTCAGATAGCTTATAATCAACATAGATTCACAGGTCACACATGTATATATATACAGAGAGGGGAGACAATCCTGCCTCATAGTACTGGATGGGATAATGGATAATTTATAGCCACACCGAAGAGTTGTAATACGAGAAATAGCTATCCGTAGATGACACAATAATTATTGCTCCCCTTTTCAGGGTTGATCATTCCTTAAGTGAGGTAACTCTTTCATTGTAAGCTTATGCAATGCTCTTCCATAGAAATGGAGCACCCTGGTGGATGGGGAATATATGGTAAATAAATATATTGCTCAAATTCAACCTCATTGACCGTCAAGTTCCGTGGAGCAGAGGTAGGATACTGACCTCCGGGTCTAAAGCAAAGGTTTCAATCCTGCCTCGTTGTACTGAATGGAATAATGGATAGTGTATAGCCACACTGAAGTGTTGTAATACAACGAAACAGCTGTCTGTGGATGACACAGTAATATATATATATATATATATATATATATATATATATATATGCACACAAGGATATATATATATATATATATATATATATATATATATATATATATGTGTGTGTGTGTTCATTTATATGAATATCTGTTCAACATGTGTATATGTGTACGTAAGTAGGTGATAAAAGGTATGTATTTACTCCAGCCGTCCTGTGTTAGTAACAATGATCCTTCATGTCCACGCTGTATCGGAAATCGTTAGTAAATATCTGTGGCTGTGTCATCTTCTTTCCTGTCCGCTTTAACATTAACCTCGTTGAAATTTAACAATGATGGGCTACGCATTTAAGCGTGAGGACAAAGGGAAAAGGTCGGACAGATTGAACGATGGCATGTAGTCTCTTTTGTCATCCGAATGCAATTTCTTATCTAGATTTGAATAAGTAGCCATACATCAAGGCAGACTTAAGCCATCACAAGTATTTTATGCGCTGGCTTGACTTAATGATATCTGATTCCGTTGATGGTATTAACTGATACGCTACATCGAGAACACAGACCAACTCTTGCGTGTCTTGTTTTGGTCCATATCCTGTCTCATTAGGCTTTGCTTTTGAGGTGATTATGTAAAGCTGTTTATCCAGGACGGATTACGCCGTGCAGAACAATGTGTGTTCCTGGGGAATGTGTGTTATTTCCTGATTGTCTATGTGTGAAAAGTCTTGAATAGGGCTTCTATTCCCTTAGATTTTTGTTTTTGTGACTAGGACAGCGATATTTTAAAATTTACTTTCTTGCAATTGTACAGCAGGGGGAATTTGCATATTTTATTCGCAAGCAAAAATTGCCAGAAGACCAACAACATCTGAATCAAAAGTAGCACGTATTTATGCTGATATTAAACAAAAATGATTTCAAAAGATTTCGGGTTGAGTATTTTTTTTGAGATGCTCAATCGTACTATATTCGGGAGAGAAATGTTTTGTCATTGCATGTCTGTGGAAATAGCAATATAATGAATAATAAGAGAAGACGACTATACATAATACTGAAATTACGCAACGTAAGGTGGTGGAACATGACACAACACGACATAATACAATAAAAGAAGAATTTTTGGATTTAAAGGTATATATATATATATATATATATATATATATATATATATATATATATATATATATATATATAAACATACTGGTACTGGTGCAAAGTCAATCATAGGAATGTAATGTATATACATGTGAACAGAAGGAAGTGAGACAGACTCAGGTGTAAGTATGTATAGAGACTGTGTTTATAATTAATTATTCAATTAATCCATAAATGAATTAATCGGTGTGCTAAACATGTTTCGGGAGGTGTGCCCATATTTAGTAGCGTATGGCGTGAGTGTGTAGAAAATAATTTTAGCGTCAGATGTTTTGCTTTGGAAACAGAAATTGGAATCCATGATGAAGATTCCTGTAGGGTCATCATGATGTGTGGAATTTTCTTCCGTCTCTGGTGAAGTCAGTGCTGGTCTGAGGCAAGATATGATAGTAGCAGTAGTAGGTCTTGGAGAGACCATAAGATGCCATGGTTGTAAGGTGGTGGTTTAGTATTAAATTGTAAGGGTAGTTTGGGAAGAGTGGAGATGGTCAGATAATGAGGCCAAGGAGCTTACATATATATTTTTATATATATACATATACGTGGTACAGGATGACATACAATGGCACACCATAATGACATAAAACCGTTCAATTCTTGTTCCTGAGTAGTGAGTGATATTATCAAATCTATTATGACAAGTTCTCTACAATCTCTTCCTTGGGAAATCTTCCCGGAGCTTTTCTGAGGCAAAACAGATAAATAACAAAATACTTAGATTTGATAATTACATGTAATGTCATCGTAGCAAAGTTTGATGGGAATAAAAGTTATTTTTATTCCTTCACCGTACAATCAATCAGAAAATCCCATTTATTACTCGGGAATAAAAAAGTGTACGAAATATGGCAAAGCGCGCCTATCCTGAGTTTATATATTCTGAATCGGGCAAATGATTTATTTTCTGTTGAATTCCCAAGCATCCAAGAAAGAGAATCCACCGTTGTGTATTCATGATCCTCTTGATGGATTTCGTGGATTCGGGGACGCCTCTCCTACCTCCATCCTACGGGGTTAAGATAACTATTTTACAGCAAAAAGTTCGGAAAAGAATCAGCCTTCCATTTTTAGTGATGAACTATCCGTCCTATTCTGATTCATAAAGAGACAAACACTGGAATTCTTTTCATCCTTACGTTGATGTGAAAAATAATCGAATTAGAGGAAATGGACTGACGTGGAAAATGTCAAAATACTCCATCAAAGTCTGTAGATAAAAGCTTATGAAAAAAAAAAGAGATGATTGTTTATTTTCATGATGTTCGATATTACGATATCCAATGTCTACTAAATTCCATAGTTGTAAGCGACTCTTGTAGTATTCATAGAGAATCAAACGTCTGCTGTTCAATACTTCTCCATATTTTTTCTGCCAAAAAATGTAGGGAAATTCATAAATCGGATATGTTAAGACATTAAATATTGTGAGGAGTGCTTTCCATAACTGTAAAGGCTGGTTTATAGTTAAAAATGATATATATATATATATATATATATATATATATATATATATATATATATATAGTGTGTGTGTGTGTGTGTGTGTGTGTGTGTGCGCTTGAATGTTACTGAGAAATGGATATATGATCTAATAAAAGGACCAAACATGGCGTTATACTATATTGAAATTAAATCTGAAATAAGTCCCCATTATTACAAGGGGAATATATTATTTGGCCTAAATAGCGTATATCGAATAGACAATTAGAGAAAATGGCGCTGATACATTTTTTACATGTATAAAGCTTGACAGAAGTTACCTTTTGTTCCAACCATGTGTATAATGATACTTCGTCTGTTGCTATACTTACTGATCCCTCATCGTCAACTACGTTTTTTGGGTAACCTACGTTAGTGAGTCTTGTTTCAAAAAATGCAAGGTACGTAGTATAAGATAATGTCAATATACAATACATACAAAACTTTGAATAAAATGGCAGACATCATATAGTATGAAAGGGATTTGTGTTCGATTAACACTGCTGGGGTACCTGTCTAATATAGCTGTTTTGTTTTTTATATCCCTGAAAGTGTTCAAAGGTAAACAACTGATAATCCCAACTAGAGATAATTTATACATTGTATCATAATAAGAAAATATAAGTGAAACAGAGAAAAAAACAATGAAGGAGATTACATGAATTGTATTGACAGATATTGGGAAATAAGTGACCAAAGTAGCAGAAAAAAATTGAATTGAAAAAAAAAATTAATGTTTGAGGCTGTAAAGCTTACTAGACTACACATATTTATGTAGTAGTTGTAGTAGTAGAAGTAGTAGTTGTCGTAATAGTAGTAGTAATATTAGTAGTTGTAGATTTTAGAAATAGGTTTAAGATAGGGGATAGAGTGAGGCAAGGAAGTAGAAAATCACTAGATTTTTTACTACGAACCTTTGGAGTATCTCTTGGAAAATTGACTGGGAGGGAATGGGAATAGAGAAGACGGATAATATTTAATTGAAATTCGTCGATGACGTTTCCATGACGTCAGAAGGATCAGAAGAATCACAAAGCATGTTGACTGATCTAAAAAGGGAAAGTAAAACAATGTGTTAAAGATGACGAGAACAACGCATAACATCAGCGATGACTTACAGATGCAAAACGGGGAGATCAATTCAAAATCGCATAGAGATCCATGGAAAGTGCAATGACTGTATACAATACAGACAACATGGAAAACTATAAGAAATGAAAAAAAAGATCATGGATCAGAGGGAAGAATAGAATGAATAATGTTATGCAATGATTAGGCAACAATAGAGATGGGCTGAACACTTAACAAGAAGAAATATCAATAATAGAGCATAAGTTTAACTGATTGATTCCCATAAGTCAGTAAACACAGCAGAAAAAAACGAGACATAAGATGGAAGAATGACACAGGTTTGCCAGTAAAACATGGTAGTGGTCAGCGAAGTTGTAGTCGTCATGGACGTAGATGGTGGGACCTTTGTCCAGCACTGACTGTTGCTGATGATGATATGGAATTATTCATTGTATACTCTGCACATTGTATTAGATCTCAAAAAGTCTCGATCAATGTTGTAATTCGATTTATTGAACAGTGGAAGTTCTTCATGGGAAGCTACTCGGTCAGACTAATAATCGAGTAGTGTCCCTTGCATTTTGAAATTTCCAAATCTGTTATGTTTTAAAGAGGTTGTTTTTAAATTAAAAAAAAAATCCACTTGTGTACTCATCATCAACTCACAAAAGCCGACCCCCGCCCATCCCGAAAAAAGAAACGTTATTAAAAAAATCAGTATAATTGAAAACGAAATGAAATTCTGAATTAATGGATTAATTCCCTACGTATGAAAAAGCGAAGACTAACCACACCTGTATATCTTATTGTATCATTTTCCCAAGATTTCACGACAACAAATGAAAATCAAGGTGAGTTTGGAAAAAGGAAGTGGGGACACATTAATTTTTTCACCGGGGAAATAATTAACCAGATTATGTTTCAATTTTTAAAAACTGAAACGGGTGTAATTTGATCGATGGAATAGCATATTTTAGAGTCTAGAATTCAGAGATTTTAAATTTGTGACAGTACCTTAAAAAATGATTTCAATGACTTTTCCAGGATTCATTTTGTAAAGAATTTTGTTATGAAAAGGGTATTTTGCAAAGAAAAAAACAAAACAAAAACAAAAAAAACAAACAAACAAATTAACACTTGAAAATATTTCAAAAGTCAATCAGTCTATCTTTTGAGGGAAGTAAGTTGGGTATTTTAATCAGTTATTTGAACCAATGGCGTTATTTATTATTGAAACGCCCACGCGTAAAATTTAAATCGAAAAATAAAAAAAAATACATTAAAAAAAAACTTCAGAACCAAACAATCTATATTTAAGGTAAATGAAAACACAGCATGAGAACAGAACTAGAACTAATTTATAGGGAATTCATATATATATATATATATATATATATATATATATATATATATATATATATATATATATATATATATATATATATATTGTTTTCTGAATTTTTTAGATGAGGTATTATTACCCTTTCTATTATTATTATTTGGACTATCCTCATCTTGGTTGTTTTCCATGCATCGTTTCGGCCGTTGTACTCTATGGCCTTCATCACGTATCATCTGGTAGGCGTGGGGAAGTAACGAACCGAACCCTTTATTTAACCGACGGGGGTATATTGACCGCGCTCCCCAGGAGTAGTATCTTCGAATTATTATTTTCTCATACTGGGATTGAACCTAGAACCATTAGATTACTAGCAGTCTGATTCTGCAACCACTACGCTATGTGGTACTAGGTTCAATCCAAGATGAGGATAGTCCAAATAATAATAGAAATTATATATATATATATATATATATATATATATATATATATATATATATATATATATATATATATATAATTTCTATTATTATATATATATATATATATATATATATATATAATTTCTATTATTATATATATATATATATATATATATATATATATATATATAATTTCTATTATTATATATATATATATATATATAATTTCTATTATTATATATATATATATATATATATAATTTCTATTATTATATATATATATATATATATATATAATTTCTATTATTATATATATATATATATATATATATATATATATATATATAATTTCTATTATTATATATATATATATATATATATATATATATATATATATATATATATATATTTCTATTATTATATATATATGTATATATATATATATATATATATATATGTATATATATATATATATATATATATATATATATATAACCCCGTCTTACAATTAAATCTGGACGATTTTTTTCTCGAGGAAATGTGCCTATAATATGTTTTTCTGTATTTTTTTTCAGCCACTATCGTTTATCCTATACATGAATTCAATATACTCCATGAATCAACGACATTGAAATACTTTGATTCAGAGACGGAATCCTTTTTTTCCCAATACAAGCAAAATCTGCTTCAAAATCACTTTTCACGATGTCCGTTTCTGTCTGCAGTTGTTCGGATTTTGAAGTCTGACAAAATCTTCCAAACAAATCGTTCGATAACTATACTCTTTTGCGCTTCAGTCAAAATAACTTATTTGGTAATACCAATATTCTGATTTAGATTCCACCAATCTTTAAAAATTCTTGATGTATGTTTTGATGTTATAGAAATAGGAAGATGTCATCCACGTTTTCGTGTTCCATTTTATACTTTTTGCAGAATCAAAATTCCTTTCGATTGATGTTTCGTGAAAAGAACTGATTTGGAGGCTGGCGTTTTGGAGGCTGGCGTTTTGGAGGCTGGCGTTTTGGATGCTTTGTTGATGAAGAGAGATACTCCTTGTCTGTCAATATTTGTGACGAAAGAATCAAAGTAAACTTTTTGCAACATGATTCAAGATGTATGCCTTGTTTGAAATGATTTGCATCGTCCCTCGTGATATCTAAATCTACCTTCACACTCTTGAATTGTTTCGGCATTTAGAATCCTCAGCTTGTTAACACAAGGAATTTGTTTCAGTCTGTTAACTTAACATCCATCATTAATACAGTGGGTTAGGCATTCGACTATTTCCACATTTGGAGAAAGTTAGTTGGGAGTAAATTTAATTGATTTTAGATCGCCAGATTTAAATTATTTCTATGATGGCCAGAATCTTATTTCCTGTTGAAAATAGTTTACAAGATGAGTAATAATTCTGGGCCTTATGCCTTAACCACTTTTAACCCTTTGGTGACAGTGATGCCGCATTGCTTGCTGAGGCAATAAAATCCACCAGGAAAAACAAAAATAAATATTTTACTATGGTCGCCGCACAATAGCCAATCATATGCTGTCAATAATTCCTTCCTACACATGGAATGTACTAAGAGAAAGTTTTCGAGATTCAGCAGGAAACCATGTACGTGAAGTCTGAACTGTAGCTGAGGAGCTGCACCACAAATTATTCGTGGCCAATTCAGTGCTTTTCGCGTTCAGTTAAGTGAAATTACAGCGATATTTCGGTAATTTTAACATCTTTTGGGCATGTTTGAGGCATTTGGTTATTTTAGCACTCTTTTGTAGTGAATCCAGTGCAAAAAATGTTTTTAGTTGGCAACACCAGCCAAGTAAAGCAAGGGAATATCAGAATATATGTCCAGTTTATCATTTGAAACAAAACTTAATTGTTGTCCTAAAGTTTCCAGATACCCAGTTTCACCCATCCCCGTTATATCCATATCTAAGTGATACAAAGGGTAGGTGAAAACGCCCCATTAAACAAAAACGCCATTTAGACCTTCCAAGAAATGTTAGCTACCTTTACAATAGACTTGTCTAGTTAGAGAGGGATTCAAAGTATCCTTGAAGATGCATATCTAATACAAGATTAGAGCGTGCAAATAAAAAGCTTGTAAAAATCCAGGGTGATATTTTTAGTTTTTTTTTAGAGAGAGGAGGGGCTCTTTTTTTGAATAATATTTTTTTTGCTGTTTTAGAAGTCAAAACCGTGGGGGAATTTTTTTTCACTATCAGGGATCAGATTATTCGGGAGACGCTTTTATTTTTTTTAACTTTTAGTGGACAAAATCGATGCGTAACATATTTTTACCATTATAGATCAACATCTAGGAGTAGCTACTTTCCACTTTCAGTGATCAAAGTTTAATCGAATTTTTTTTCATTTTCAGAGACAAAAATCGATGGAAACGATTCCTTTCAATTTCAAGGGGATGCCCACTTCTAGAATTGAGTGGGACATTTCTTCAACTGGTAGGGGTTGAAATCTTAGGGGAATTAAAGAAGGATTATGGGTTAAGATCGAGGAGATTTCATTGGGGGTAGGGTCAAAATAGAAGGAAAACCCTTTTCAAATTTGTAGGGGTAGGAAACATTGGAAGTCTTCCTTCTCAATATCAGGATTCAAGAGCAAGAGTGAGCTTTTATAATCTACTTTCATTCCTTTGAGAGGTTTAAAGGAAGGGGGAACAATGTTATATTTGTAGCTATTTCCCTAAGGGATTCTTGCTAGGTAATCATATTTTCTTCTTAATTCAAATATCTTAATGCTTAGTTATAGCAAAATATTTTGAATATATTTGATTTAAAGCTAGAAGAAAAAGTTTCATAGAAGTTGACTCTTTCCAGTCAAAACACTGTTTCCTCCAGTGAAATAGAATTTATTGTGTGTGTGTGTGTTGGGTGCGTGTTGGGTGCGTGATGTGTGTGTAAGTGTTTGTGTGTGCACAAAGCTCTTTGATGTTTGTGAGTCAGAAACTGAAATGTCGTGGTAAAAGAAAAAAATATCTTTGTATGGTTCGTAATAAGCGTCCTACTTATCCAAATCGCTAGAGATGATACTTTCCAACATCAAAGCTTTGTACCGTAAACATTAAGGCGTAGATCATATGTGGCGCTACGTCTGTGCCTTTTGCTTCCAAGCCGATCGATGTTTTCCTATTAGATGCGTTGAACAGTTCGGCCATGAATTGATTTTTTGGGGAGCATCCAATGTATTTTAAGGATATTCGTATTGGTTGGATTAGGCCGATCAGCGGACAGTGTGGGAAATGGACGAAGCCAGGGTAAAATAGCGTATAGCGAAGTGAGTGACGCCACATAAGGTGCTCACCACCTCTAATTCTTTCTTCATTTGTTGCCGTGGCCAGCGTAAGGTTACTTACTCAGCTGTTCTCGTTTATATGTATTCATCTCTCGCCAATATTCAACAGTCGTTGATTATTTTGTTGATATTCTGATGTTTATCTTCATAACCAAATCATAATTCATCAAAAGTCTGCCTGTTCGTCCCATTGTAACAGCCTACTGCAAATCACACTCAACATAACCCCTTGAAATTTTTTTTGCGATCTAGGCGGGTGAGTTTTCACCAAATTAGTTTTTGACAATATCATGGAGTTTGATCAATAAGTGAATTCATTCCGAAAGGACCTCATTTTTCCAGCTTTCCTAATGTTATCTCTGAAGCAGCATTTTTTTTTTTAATTTTAGAGATGGTAAAAACCTGTATAAGTCACGAACATCACTTTTTGACGACAAAATTATTTAGACGTTACCTGGTTTCCTCCGAGAACACTTAGTATTTTTGTATCGCTCACAGAGTCATGCTGAGTGTTTTTCTGTTAAGCGTACATATTTGTATATTTTCCCGTAAAAAAACCCCTAAAAGTCGCGAACATTAATTTTTAAAAGGTGTTTAAAAGTAATTTAAACACTATCTGATTTCTATTCATTCATCATTCTTTTTTTCTACTGCAATTATCCAGCCCCTTGAAGCTGGTATTTAGTCTTGTTCTTTGAACATTTTGAATCGCAATGATTTTCTTCTGGCAAGATCCACAGGTGCACACGAATGAAAAATTAGTTTTTTTTTACTTTTAGAAAAACTATACCGTAAAAGAATTTAATGATGGAAAATCTTCGAAGACGTTTCCATTCAAAGATATAATGAGAAAACAAAATCATAAAAACGTTCAGCACCTGGGCTCAATAACTATTTTTGAAGCATATTTAAAAATACAGATCAATTTTCAATATCGGCTGAAACATTTCCGAATGAATGGTAGTATGTGAGTATCATATGAAACAAATAGAACTGCTCCTCAAAATCGTTATAAGACAAAGGTTTATAATTAATTATGATTCAGGTTTTTTTTTGTACTCAGAGTCTATACACCAAGAGTATGTGTGGGTTACACTTGAGATCAAGTGACTGCAAGTCTCCTAAGTTACACAGTACTTAGTATTCAAATTGGTTTTCGGAATGCTATCCTCTGGATGGTTTTAATTCTCCTTCAATCCCTCATTTCATATCCCACTAATTTTTCACTTTTTGAACAAGATCCTAATATCTATTCAGTTTTTCACTCCCTTTCCATTCTACTTCATTGTCCGGTGGAGTAGTTACTTCTATGGTCTGACAGATCTCCTTTTCTTTATTTGTGATAATCAGAGATAGTCTCATGACCTGAATAGAGTTATGTATTTGAATTCAAAAAATTCATCGTATTTTAGTTTTTCTATGTAGCGGAGATCTTCTGGTTTGAATGTATTGCGTGCCAATATTGCCACTAATAAATCATGCCAATATTAGGGTCACTCGATATATTCTTTAAAAAGTGATTTTATGAATTTAGGTCTCTCGGAAAAATATCTATACAAATATAGTAATGGTTAGTACTTTGACACAATAAACTTAATTCTCTGCCGTTACACTAATTAAGCTTGCATCTAACTTTGACGGACGGGAATTATTCCTGTCTAACGAATAAGTTTAAGCAAGCGATCACTGTTAATCGTTGTGAACACGGAAAACACGGAACACGTTAAATAAAACCAGGCATCTTGAATAAAATTAATCCTCAAAGTACCAAAGCCTTTGGTATAGATTGATACTAACTCCTCTTACGGTATGTACTTCTATAATCACATCAAAATAAATCATATCCACTTATAATGTTCTGAGGAGGAGGAAACAAATAAAAATTTGAATAATAATAGACTCCAACTGTCGTTTGTTCATAAAATATTGATTATCCTTGAGCATATCTTTCGGGGTTACATTTATACTTTTATTCTAAAATTTCCAGATGAGGAAGGCTTTTGTTCACTGATATGTTTAAACTTCATTTAGGCTTTCTTTTGAACTTTTTGGGGCAATACTTTCAGGAATGTTGGTTCCACACCACTTGGGACAGGAAATACATTTTTAAAACATTCATACAACTATTTTACCAACAACAACGTAATTTAAAACTTATTCTTTTGGTTTCTTTGTTTGTTATTCTAAGAAGGAAGTAGATTCAAATATAAGAGCTTGTTTTACAGTTCACACTGCCTTTATTAGATTTTTAGGTAATTTTTCTTGAACTTTAAAATTTCCAGTTCCTTATTGATTTGAATGGATATTTATGCCAACCGTTTTGCAAACGTTATGAGTATTGAAAGGGTAAAAACGATATTGAAATTATTATATATTATCTTTCAGAAGAATCATCTATGTTTTTTCAGTCTTGCCAAGGACTATACGTTTTTTAGGGCAAGTTTAGGTCTTTATTGAGCAAACATTTAAAATTTGGTAAGTGCATATCATGTACACATTAGGAATGATATACGGTGAAATAGGTGCATTCTTCTCCGCATGGTTGATGGTTAGTCTTTCAGTCCAGGTGAAAAAAAACAAAATATTGAATATTAATTGAGAAAACGAAAGATTGATGCAATACTGTCTCCTTACCCTGCATCTTCTCTGAATTAAGGGAAGTTTAGTAAATAGCAATCATGCATATCAACAAAGGTCCTCAATTGAACCCTTGACTTTACCGATTACGAACTGAATGGCTGTTTATGTCGGGTTTAATTTTTGTTTTGTCCCTTTTAACAGGGAGGAATCCCTTCACTGCTGACCCCTTAAAGGAGAACAAAGTTTTCTTTGATTTTTGAACCCTTCAACTTCTTCCCTTTCAATTCGGACTTATTGGAAAAGGATTAGTTTCCCTTCAATTTAAACCCTTTTTTTACATAGACAGATAAAATGTTATATATATATATATATATATATATATATATATATATATATATATATATATATATATATATATATATATATATATATATATATATATATATATATATGTTCGTGTGTGTGTTTAATAAATGGAAAGTAAGAGTCCAGTTTAGCATCATAGTTACATTATGGATAAATTATCCATTTTCGAACCTTTATATAGTTTTCAAAATATTTTACTTTAAGACCCTTGAATATTTGAGTGTACATGCCAAATTCGATTTTGCAGCACCTATGTTTAGGTGGTTTTTATAGCGTGACAGACTTACCTAAAGAAAGACAGCGTGACTCCTCTCACCTTTATACCAATTACTCTCGACAGAATGCTCCGAGTGCATGGAGATTAAGCCGTCGATCATGTTAAAAATAAAACACCAAATGTAAATTCTCGCCTTCTTACGTTCCTAGCATTGAACGAAAGTCATTGTCTACGTCGTGCCTATCGTGGGCTTATCTTCTAGAATGAATCACATCCAATAGCATTTAACAATTCTCTAATCAATTCTATTTGAGACTATCCCAATAATATAGAAAGTTTTTCAATCCTATTATTTTTTTTCCATTATCGCAGTATCCTTAGGCTGTTGAAGAAATTGTTTGCAGTTTTTAATTTTTTTTCCTTCACTATGGACGAGATATATTGGGATTATCTCCGGGGTGTTATTTTCTTCGTGATTTTTCGTCATTATATTCACAAAAAGATAAAAAAATGCGAATTTTCTGCATACTTGAAATGAAAGATTAGTTTCAAATTGGAATAATTTTGAGAGAAAAAAAGAAAAATATAGAAATCCTTCAAGGTATTATTATGAGTTCTTTCTCCAGCATCCAATATTCGAGCATCTTCAGCTTTATTCTCCCCTTTTCCGTTCATTTTTGTCCATTTATTATTTTTGTTACTTAGCCAATGGCATAACAATCGTTTCAAGGAAAAGATTAGGATTTTATACATATATGTACCGAGAAAGAAAATGTGGGTGAACACTCAGTTTAAGAATTGCTCTGATTTCGTCAAGGATAGTATTGTAAGAATAATTATTTTCTAGAACGTTGAAAACTGATTTTTGTTGCAGAACGAGAACTCATTGCTTTATTCGAAAACAAAATGATAAAACTACGCATATTTTGGCTTGAAGTCAGCAACAATTATTCTTATAGAAAAACTTCGAATACCATGTTTAATGCAAATAATAGAATTCTTCTCAGTCATATCTCTACAGATAAATAGATACATATATCTCTGAACATATGGAACGTGATGGCAACAATGAAATAAAATTTTGGCAATAGAATTAAGTGAAAAACAAATTCATGACACAATTATGGTGGTAAGTACCAGAAGCATACGAGGCAAGGTTGGGGGGGGGGGCAACTATCTTCCACCAATTTCTGGCCAAACAGTGTAAGTTTCCTGACAAATCAAGGCCTCTTCCCATCTCAACCAAAGAGTTACAATGTGTCAATGGCCATCAATCAACAGAGAAATTTTAAATCCATCAAAATTAAGTTGAGAAATCATGTCATCAGTCGTATGTATAAATGCTCCATGAACATGACAAAAGTATATTTATAATAAAACAGGTCAGGTGTGTAACACGTGACCAACGTCTTATTATAGCAGCATGCTCCGTTTGGGTGATCAATTGAAAAAAAAAAACTGGAGAAGAAGTGATTAATGAATTTCCTTTGTAACTTCTGTTCTCTTTTATTGGGAGTGATCACCAGAAAAAGTCCAATTTTCCCCAAACCAAGCGCAGGCTTTGCCTGACACGAAGTATAGGGCCAATTTAGAATACAATTACATTGTAAATTGATCCCCCCCAACCAATTACAAATCGGAAACAAAAACGTCTTCAAAGACATAATGAAGTAATGTTCAAAGCTCGGTACAACCTATACGCTCAACTCATAGTTAGCCAGACTGACTTGAAAACAGAATAAACCGATGTTTAATGTTTTGTTGACAGTTTTTGTTGACGGTTTCAAATACTCGAATCCCGTATTGAAGCCAGTGGAAACCTTTCTAAATGAGATTAATATTAATGATATTATTGGACAGAGTTATATGAAATTTGATTTGTGTATTGTTTCGAAAGGACACACTTCCACATGCTCAGCTTTTGGCGCCTGCGTATTGCAATGTCTTGCATGACTTCCTCTTTGGATTGCATCTGATTCTCGCGTTCTATTCTCCACTTTCTCTCAATTATATCTGCAGAATATCTTGCCGTCGAGTTTAGACGCTCTGAATTTGTTTACTGGACTGAAAACAAAACAACGACCAACTGGCGACAAGATATAATCAGAAAATAAACGGTAAATATTCAAATCACAAATAATAGAATATTTGCCAATTTGCTGCCAGGAGTAGTTTTTATATTTATTCACTCATCAGCAAATAAGAAACCTCTTGGGACTCTGGTCGTTCGGGGGATTTTGTGTACATTACTGCAAATTGGTAAACAAGCAGGATATAAAATTGCATTCCATGGAATCTCGAAGAATTGGATGTGAAAGCATCATTTGAGCATGATGTTCAAATTTCTTTTTTTTTTTTCAAGCCAGTCATCCGAAAGTACCCGGTTTTTCTGGTATGTAAACTGCTCTCTTCAGAAGGGAACTCTCTCTTGATTTATCATAAACGCTTGAATGTATGTTGTATACTGTAATTGTATCGTTTATTTATGAAAGTATGAAATCATATATAACGAAAAAAAAAATGCTTGCTGAAAACCCACCCAACGGGAAGTTCTGTTCAGCTACTCGCTTTGAAATGTCTAAATGGAGACTCTGGTTCCAATAAGACATCAACTCTTGGAATGCATTTCATATTGATAAAGGGATTAATGAATTATTGATTAATGGATCATTATCGGCGAGTGCAAATGCAGACAACGCAATATAATTTCATTTTTTTAATTTTCAAGAATGAATGTGTTTAGAATATGCTACGGGATTATTAACCTCATAAGATTTGGCGACACTAGCTCCAGCCATCTTTAGAGACGGAGAAACAGACCTTTAAAGAATTAAAGTAAGATGATGGACTTCATGAATGATATAGTTTCCACTAATTCAGTGAGAAAAAAAAGGTTGGTTAACTTATCGAGTTCAGTAAATGGTTAATCATTTACATTCAAATCAATGTTATAAACTCCTGTCCGATTAAATGAAAAACTTGTAATCTGAGATACAACATTCACTCTCATTTCTGAAGATGATTGGATGGGCATTGGTTCAAAAATCGTTTCTGATTGCTTGAATATTCATGTTATTGTGATAAAAATGTGTTTCAAGTGGTAGAAGCAATTTTCCTCTCTAATAATTACTTTTTAACCCCCCCCCCCCCAAAAAAAAAACGGTTCTGCGCTTTAGATATTTCACTGGAGAAGAGTTTGAACAGTATTTTCCCAAGGGATCCATAGAGCTGGAAGCGAAGAGAAAATTTGGGTCTGGCCAAGAACCAACGCTCATGAATTAAAAATAATTTGAAATCCATGCCATAAGTCGCTGTCGTAATCTAAATCATGAATAGTTTAACTCGTCAGTCTACTAACAAATGATTATTTGTTGATTGCATTGGAATGACCATAGAGTAATTGAAATGTTCTTCCAGATATATAGTTTGATTCAAATGAAAAATGTATTTGGATGAGTATGAGAAAACTGCCCCATGGTTTATGTATTTATCTACTCCACTGGTTCATGGGGATTTTGAACATCCCCCTCTATTTCAAAGTGTGCGTTCGAACCTTATCCCATATCCTACTTATCAATAACTGTTCGATATTTTATATAAAAAACTGAACAAAAATTTAGATAAAATTTCAAGCGTTTATGACAATTCTTTGCTTGCTTGAGCGCCGAAGAGTGTGAGAGCATATTATTAGGCGATGATATGTGATGCCTATTCTATGTCACAGGTTTGTGGAACGATGAATTAAAACCCTTCAGTCAATAATCTCATTCTCTGATGTTGAAGCATACATTATCAATTGAGTTATGCACATAAATGAAAAGATGGAAACCTTTTTTTTCTATCACAATTTGGAAATGTGTTATGTAAATAAGCGAGGAAAGCATACTTTCCATTAAGTTTTGATTAACAAACAAGAACAGATGAGGCGTTAGATTCTGAGCGCATACACAATCATATATTTTTTTGTTTTCTATACTTATGTTGCGCTGCAATATTATCATAATTCAAAATTAGATCAGAGGAGACGATCAATACAGGGAACATAACGATATTAATATAACATAATTGAAAAGGTACACGCATACGCACACACATAAATATATTTATGTATATTTATTTACATATGTATTTATTATATGTATCTATACACATATATCAATACGCATATATATATATATATATATATATATATATATATATATATATATATATATATATATATATTTCATGCATATATATAAATATACATTTATATACATTTTTATTTATATGAATTGTGAATTGAGTTACGATACATAGAAACTTATTTGGAATGATTCCCTGTTGTTACACGGTTAATATGTCATTCACTTTAGTCAACGTAAATAGAATGAACAATTAAAGAAAAATGGGGCTGCTGCAGGAATCAAACCTACCACCGATAAGGTAGCCACTTGAACGTAGCGATGCTCCTACCATTGGCTGTTTACCCCAGTGATAAGAATATCGCTACGTTGAAGCAGGTGTTCTACCGGTAGCAGGTCCGATTCTTAGAGCTGCCACATTTTCTCCAATTGTTCATTCTATTTACGATGTGTAAATTGAGAGACATATTAACCGTGAAATGACAGGAAATCATTTTGAATAAGTTTCAATATGATGTAATGCAATTCATTATTCATTCAGTTGGACCAAATAGGTTCATTTTTCAAACATTCACGTACACACATGTATATATATATATATATATATATATATATATATATATATATATATATATGTATGTGAAAGAAAGTGAGAAAAGCATGCATTCCGGCAAATAAGAAATAAATGTAAAAAAAATAGATGAAATGTACATCCTGATTGCGTTCAAATATATACATAACCGTAAACAATTATTTCTTACCACTGACGTAATCTATGGTTAGTTTGTATGGAGAATATTTGTAACGATATTTATGTTTGTTTTAAAGTTTTTCAAATAATGTTAAAACAGATGAAATAAACACAGTACACGATATAGATCCATATTATTCTCATTATTCTTGGCGCAATAATAACAATGAACAAACTACGGAGCATAGTTAGTGACAGATATCTGAACATGAATGCTTAACCTTTGGAACTGAAGTGTGCACTTGCTCTACTTACTTAGTTAGCAACTTGTGTGATGACTCTTTCATCTTCTGTTTTCCAATTATAAACTTTTACAACTGATGAAACATAGCATGAAGCTTTACTTCTACTTCAATGATACCACTTTATGTTTTTCTTTCGTGTTATAACATTCACGCCTTCTTCAAATTTACACCCTCTTTCCTTTATGCCCTTGTATTCAATCACTGATAATGTTCAAATCGATCGATCTTTTCAATGCTGTTCCGCTCTCACACTGTAGGCGTGTGTTCAAAATGTGTGTCAATTTTTCGAAGTCAAGTAAAACAAGGCTAATTCTAATACGTTGCATGTGCACTTCAGATTAAAGTCAGCTTATTACGTCTTCAATAATTGAATAATTCAAACGACTTGAATGCAAATTTAATGAGTATATCATACACTCACGATGTTTTAAAGAAATGATAAGCTAGTTGAGAGAAAACATATCCGTAAGAGAGATATCAAACAGGTTCCCTGCACAAACTTTCAATTTCTATGTGATTCAATTAGTGTAATTTGATTCCCGAAAATTCACGGCGATTTTTCAAACGGCTACCTCAAAAGATTGATCCAACAAAAAATTCTGTACTCTGTTTCTGCTCGTCACAATCTACGACCGTTGTGTTTCAAATGGTCAATTCATCAAAGATCGAACAATAACAAGACAAAATTTTTGAACGCCAAAATTTGAATGAAACAAACGACGGATTTTCTTTGTTCGTGTTTTTGTTACGTTGCAGAATATCAAGGTTTAAAAAACTGGGTTATGGTTTAGCGAAACAGTATTATTTTTATGACAATTGTTTACTTTATTTCTACCATGAATTATACGAAGAAAGACATCACTTTATATGAATTATTTTTTTATTACAATAAGATGTAAGAGTTTTAAAGCAGATGAGCGAAAACAAGAGAAATATGAGACGGATTCCATGAACGGACTTTCAATTTTTATCTAATTCGATCAGTGTAATTTATTTAGAAAGATATTGGAAAATAGTTGAGTTGTTCGTTGGAGAGGTAGAGAAAGGGACTGAGGAGGAAAAAGAATTAGGCAGGAGTAGGGAACCTTTTGCTTGAGAAACATGTTTGTATGACATTCAGATAAGATCTCAGGTTGGCAAAAATGATTTGGGGAGGGATTGAGGAAAAAAGAAAAGGAAGAAAAAGAATTCCATGGGTCCATTTAGTTGATCATCAAAATTCGATGGTGACCTCAGCAATTACCAACAGATATCAAACAAATGGTGAAAATAATCTTCGCCTGAAAAAAAACAAAACAAAATTTATGCAAATGAAGAACAACTGATAACAATAGAATTTTGAGTGTGGGCGTCTTGTCTTCTATATTCTAAACATTTTTGATAGGAAAATTTATGTTTCAATGTGCCTAAGAAACTTACACGTTGTTTTCATCGAATTTATGTGTATGAAACATTCCTCATGACATATATATATATATATATATATATATATATATATATATATATATATATATATATATATATATAAGTTGGATCCTTCATGAAAGTTTTAAATCAAAATAATTTCACGTTAGAAACAAGTTAAATGTTCAAACGATTTATTTTGCAGGAATCAACGTAGTTCTGTTGAGTTACTTTTTTTCATAGTGTATAGCTAGCTTAATTCTCGTAAGATGGATATAACTACAAAAAGTCCGTTTAGAAGAGTCTTGAACTCACATTTCATATCTGTGGAGTTTGAATGACTCAAATTTGTGACAGAATGCACCCAAAAATGAAGAGCCTTTGACAAATATGTTTAAGAATGAAAATAAGAATCTTGGTTTAAACGAATGAAAAGACGAAAATTGTATTAGAAGAAAGTCTTGTTATAACATTAGGGCTACGTGCAGCTTTTAAACAGATTCTTTCTTTCAGGTATTGATGCAGTTATGGTAAAGGTCAGGTTTCGAATGTCCAACATGGTAGGTTCAGTATTTCCAGTCACAAGAATATTTAGTGAACTACATAAGCTTTGGGCAATATCTTGACTCCGAGTAAAAATCGAAGTTAGTCACGAAGACTATCACGAATATACGTTATGTGTACAAATAATCATGTAGATATCTATCTATTGGTTTTGCTCTGTAATCATAATTGAATGGCAGTTCAACGCTGCAAACATTATCATTTCGAAACAACGGAATATTCCAAAGTTATTGATGTACACATACACCAAGCAGTAGACATGGTTGGACTGCTTCGTCCTTTCCAAATTATATTCAACATGATAATCTCGCAAAATTATAGTCGATAAAGCACATAAAGCTTGAACTATATAATTATCAGTCGCCATAAGTCACAAAGAGTTATGGAAAGTAAAGTTTGGTAAGTGATATGTAATATTGATAAGATCGAATGTTTCTACATTCTATCGATTTCTTTTTGGTGAGTTCAAGCAGAGAAAACAGGAGAATAACTGCACTGGTAAAGATTGACTGCATTTATATACATTTCTCACTTACCACATTAAGGAACGTTTTATGAAAATCAGTGCAAGTGTACTTTTCTTTAGAAAATGAGTTGTTGCATGCTTTTCAGTTTGACCATCAATCTTTCTGTCAGATTCCATGTTTCAGTTCCATGACAATCTGGAAGATGTATTGGTTGTATACTCTTCTTTTTTGGACTAACAGGACTTTCGTGTTCTTGAAAGTCAAACTTATTCAACCGGAAGCATATCATCCTAGTTGCTAACCTAATGTGATTCTTTGCTTTATTTCTTTTTCTTCACCTGAGAATTTCATGGAGAAGCGTTTTCCTTGGGAAACGTAGTGGTCTACTTTCTTCATCTCGCTCTTATCGATTTTGATCGTTGTGTCTTTGTCCCCAACATGTTTGCTGTAAATGACATTTGTTTTGCTGAAGTTCATGTGGGGGCCAATTTCCTTGCTTGCTTCATTTAGTTTGTCCAGCATTTTTTTGAAAATCGTGAGGGTTCTTAGCAAAGAGGACGATGTCGTCAGCAAATCTAAGGTTACTTGGGTTTTCGCTGTCTTTTCTTATTCCTTTGTTTTCCCAATCTAGGTTTCTGATGATCACCCCAAGCGAGGCTGGGAAGATCTGCTATCACCTTATGTCACTCATTTTTCTTGTTGAAAGGACTCAAAGTCTTTATGATAAAGGAGTTGCTAAGTCGATAGATAAGTTGCAGTACTCTACACATACCTTCTGGCACTATTGCATCATTGTACGATCATTCTTTACTTGACAGTCGGTGTCAGGTCGGTGACTGTTCCAGCAGAGATGTGAGCGTCAAATTTAGTTTTGCCACGCCCCTCATTCAAGCTGTGTCTCCAAAAATGTAACCAGGAAATCCAGTCAGAGAGAGATAGAGAGCCATAAAGATAAAAGAATATACAGCCCACTTAGCCGGTTGATCAGTTGGGTTATCCGTGGGGCTACGGTTAACCAATACAAGAAATAAAAGAAACCAGACGAAATAGAACCATTTGACACTGACTTCCAAGCAATAAAACTAGTTAACATTTTCGATGAGGAATAACTACTGGTTCCAAATGGATTGGTTCTGCCAAACACCAGCAGTCTCTCATTATCATTCTGTTGAATTAATTAGATTCAGGATCATATTAGGCAGAAGTGAAGATAATTGGAACCATTCAATCGGTTTTTAATTGATCTGGTATATTCCCTGTTTGATTTGCAATGAACATCCTTCGTATAACGCATTAAAATATTCGGTTATAAATGTCTAGATTAACAAAATCTTGAAAAGTCCCATCTCAATTAAACTCACTTAGAATTTATGATGTCCACAGTATCGTTATTATCAGGAGGCACATGGGACAGAACTTAATGCACACAGAAAGAACTTTCATGGTGCAATAAATGTCTATGCTTCAAAACAAAGAATATTATTGAAAAGGAAAAGCTGACTTTCAGGTTTCAGTGTTGCTATAGACGAGTATTATTTGTTACATGAAAGCCATATAGATGATCAAAATAGAAGAGTGGTTATTCAAAATATCATTGTATCATTTCATAACATTTACGCAAGATAATTAGACGTTATTCAGACTATAATTGATATCAAAGGCTGCAGTGGAACATTGAATATTGCCGACATTATTTTAGGGAGGTTATTTGTGCGACTGAAAATAATCATGATTGAATTTCTACAAGAAATGTTTGTAAATATGCAGATGGAAGGCATAATGCCACTGAAAATGAGGTCCTCTGAAGGTACGTCAATGTTTTGTGAAGGTAATTAAATATGCGTGTAATTGTGTGATCGCTTTATTCCGTGCCTGTGAACTGAAAAACAAAGAAAGAAGAAAAAAAAAACAGGTCAAAGCTTTCAACTGAAAGGCGTTAAGGGCTGACCTTTTGTTAGATATCAGGTCTATACATTGGCACTTAGAAAGTTAAAATATAAAAAGGCCGATAAATTTCTCAAAGGATATCATACCTAACACGGAAATTTCATCTGGCCATTCCCCATGTATGAGGTATGTTAATATATATCTGGAGCACAGGGCTATATAATGTGTGCTCGTAAGTGTGAGGATGTACCGGTGAGTCAACCATCCACAGAAATGTGTATATTAAGTGTGTGTTCTGATGCCAACTGTATACAAAGTGGATATGGGTGAAACGTGAAATAGAATGATTAGAAGAGATTTTCTGTCAGTCCCTTGGCTGTCTCAATGGAGGATAGGCACTGAATGAGAGCTTTCATAAATAAGTGTTACTACATTTAAATTTCACTTCAGTTTCAGTCTGCGATCAATAACTCACTGTCCTTTCTGAACTTATGAAATCACCTGAGCGTGTTGAAACAGAAGAAAAAAAGTCGAAATCACCAAGAAACGACGACAAGAGAAACAAACAAGATTACAATACTACTATCCACGTAGTATTTTATAGTTGTTGGAGCCAGAAGACAGTTCATGGCGCCACACTTTGCAACTCTATTGACATACAATTTATTATTTTTTTGAGTCCTCAACAATAATACCTGGGGTAGGGGGTGAGTTCACTCTCATGCCGATCATAATGATCTAATTTTCATATATCTATCTATCCATTTATCAATCTTTTGTCACCCAGCCTAAGATATTCTGATTAAATCCAACCGAAGTATTAACGAATGCAACGGTTTTTAACCAAGGTATGATTTAATTACGTATATGCTCCTAATCCATTATCTTTTACTGAGGGCATACACCCATGGAGTCCTTCAACAGAAACTAGCTGGAATATTTCAGCATGTGAGTTTTAATTTATTGCGTACTTTTGGAAACAAACAAATCACTTTAGTTCTTTACATATTCTCTATAATCCTACAAATATACCAACTATTTAATATTCAAAGATGGAAAATGTATGCTTTGGTAAACACTGATTTCGAAATTAGTTATTTCTGATGCTGATGATTTTGGTATGTTTGGATCGAAAAGTGCTCTAAGAAGATAAATATCGAAGCAAAGTAGGGTGATTCCAATGATGATGATCAGTCTTTTATCGTCCGTCGTTGGACTACGCAAGATTCACCATATCTCTCTATCGAGGGCGTTGTGGGGCCGATATTTTCTGAACTTACCCACTTCATCTTACCATCTCATATTCTGTCCGCTTCGGTTCCGCATTTGATATCTTAGGATCCATATGGTGAGTCGTTATATCTATCAGTTGTCTGCCATTCTTGCAACTTGACTAGCCCATTGCCATTTGAGTTTCTAAATGGTTTCTATGATATCTCGTACTCTTGTTTTTCCCTTATCATTCTGTGCTCTTTTATGGTCTTTCTATATGATGTTGAGCATGATTCTTTCTCTTGTTCACGCTGCATGGTTCTCATTTTGTTTGTCAGTCTCTTGGTTAGGTTCCATGTTTCAGCTTCATTGGAAACTATCGGATGGATGCATTGGTTTTACACCCCTCTTTTTAGGACTAATGGGATTTTCTTGTTCATGTAGGTCAGATTGTTTAACTGACACTTCAACATCCTAGAGTGATTCTTTGCTTGATTTCTTTTTCTTCTTCTGGTGATGTCATGATGTCTTTGATGCAGTGGTCTACTTTGTCTAGTTTCGTCTTTTTGATTTTGAAAGCTGTGCGTTTATTTCCAACATACTAGTTGCACATGATCTTTGCTTTGTTGAAGTTCATGTGATGGGCCACTTTTCATGCTTTCTCCGTTCAGTTTATTTAGCATTAGTTGGGGGTTGCAGATGTTCTCTGCAAAGAGGTCGATGTCGTATGTAGATCTGAGATTTCTCAGGTATTCGATTTCACTGCTGGCTTATGCGCTCTTTGGTTTATCTACAATTTAAACAGCCTATAAACATTTGGTGATATTTTAAAAACTTAGATTGCATTATTTTCGCAGAGATTCGTTAACAGCATAAATATAAACATAAAATTACAGTGTTAAACTGTTTCATTCGAACTGTTCTCCACATTTTGGTTATTAACGTTACAACATACAATTCGAAGGGTAGACCAGACAAAATGCTGTGACTATAACAAGCAAGATGAAGACATCAGTTAAAATAAATCCATGCACAATGTTGAAAGAAGACAAGTGAGTTTGAATCTCACTGTGTGCCCTGTGATTGCAGATTTGAGACAAAATTAGAGTAAACTTGAATAAATAAATGACAACTGCAAAGGATAATCTCGGAAATTTACTTTCCTGTTTTCATTCATTAAGCTCAGTTTAGTTTAATCTAGTTTTGGTACAAATCCACGGGCACACAGTGAGGAATTAACTCACTTGTCAGTAGTAATAATCTGTGTGACCAGCTTGCAAACAAATACGCCACGACAGGGCGCCTAAAATTGCAGTTTTTATCGGCCTTCCGACGAGGGGCATTTTAGCGACATCATCATCATCAGCTTTTTAACGTCCCTTGTTCCAAGAGTTCTGCCAGACCTGACCATCATAGGCGTTGCAGAGGAAATACTTTCTGAATTTACTTTTTTCGTCACGCATTCTGATATTTTACTATCCATAGATTCGCATAAGTTCTCTTGGGATAAATTTTACGAGTTGTGATGTCCAGTAATTGTCTTACGTTCTCGCAACATGGCCATCTGATTGCCATTAGGGTTTTCTGATTGTTTCTATGATACCACTCCTTCTCTAATATATTGGACGGTTTTATGATCTCTCCATGTGATCTTGATTATGGTTCTCTCTTGTGAGCCTTGAACAGTTTTCAGTTTTGAGGTCGATTGATGTCGGTTAAAGCGGGACCACAACACGTATACATGCGGATAGGACCAAAAATTGACGGATCTCTTCGGTCACTGCTATGATGACATTAACCCAACCCCTGACCCTCCCAATTTACTGCTATGGGAAGATGGCTCCCTTTGATAGGAATCCCCTGGACCAAGCTTGCTCCGATTAGAAATAAAGACGAGGCACGCTTGATCAGAATCGAAAGACTGATGTGTAATGATAGTTATTCACTTAATTTATCAGCCTAGTTTAGACACAAGTAGATATTGAACCAACGACTTAGTAGTAATGATCTGTGAGACAGGGTTGCGCACCCTTGTGCACAACCGCGATGAACACAGGATTATTGTTTTAGTTCCAACTAAGTTATATTAACGCGAGGAAAATATTCACCAACGGAAACATTAATTGATTTTAAGACAATGCAATTCGCACAACAATTCCTAAATTAACTCATATTTTGTTCCTGGAAAAAATATTTCATTTACGTAATAGAATTATTTTGTGGAGTTGTTTTCCATCTCCAACTGGAAAGATACTTTTTGCACTTCCTATTTTGCGTTAAGTCCTCCCTATTTTCGAGAATATCAACAGCAGAAGAGAAACTGTAAAGTGAATTTAGCAGAAAATTGAAGCACATAGGATTTCCTTGATCTCTGTTCCTTTTTTTATTCGTTGCACAAGTTGCTATTTTTCCCTTTGAAATTCGATTCTCAGGAAGATGGATACGATGCTTGCATTTGTTCTATTGAATAATAAGTTTAGTGCATGCTAGAAAATGGTTCATTCAATCAATAAAGTCTTCTTGTGTCTCATTTTTGCAAGTATACTTCATCACCAATATACCATCACTGCAACTGTGCTATTCAATAATTCTTCTCCCCTCGAATAATCAGTTGGATCATTTGAAGTTATAATAAATGCCCAGACTATCATGGAAATGGAGCATTGGTTGACGTTTCAGTACATTTCGAGGCACGAAGTTAGTGAAGCTTAGCTTTTTCAATAACAGAGGGCAAAATAATGGGAAATTTTATTGTTCATTTATTCAGAGTGGTAGTCTGGGTTTGCAGTCGACTTTGCAACAAAAATAGCTCGGAAGAACGTCTGGGTGACGATTGGAAATTATACATTTCATACGACGTCACAAAAATGTCCATTAAAGAAAATTCAAAGAAGAAAGACTTGAAAATTGTACAGGAATCAGGTATTTGTGTCAACCAAGATTACAGTGTATTTAATATTTAAATGAGAAGAAATTTCCCGCTGAAATAAGGATCTCTATGGTCTTTTCTAGTTCTATATCTTTAATTCAAAATTAGTAATCTAAATACAACATAAAATTTTGAATCCAGATCTGTATGTCACAGTTTATATTTTTAGATTTCTAAGAGTATCTCTTAAGTGTATTCCATGTACTCTAGGTATGAAAAAAACACGTTCATTGCAAAATGACACCTTATCTTAAGAATGTAATTGAAATTAAAAGAAATCTTGAGTTTTATCTTTTTTGTATGAAAAAGAGGAATACTAACTTTCATGAATTATTGTTAATGAAAATTTGTCTCTCCTATTTTTATAATGATTATAACGTATGATTGGACTGTTATAAATTCCATGTCTATTTAAATCGGCAGTAAATCAATCATCACGTATTCTTTGGAGACAGCTAATCAAGAATTGAGAGAATTAAACCTCTGTATGTGAACGTTTATTAGACATAAACTAGCCATTAGATAAAGATGATTTCAAGAAAAATAGATTATTCAATCATAGCTCAAATAAACTGCTTCAAAATCCAATGCTTTGAAAAAAAAAAGACAATAAAAAATACATTTTTTCATTTCATCAATCAACACGCTCTTAAGTTATTGTACGTTTTTCTACGGTCGGGTGATGACAGACGGCTTTGACAGAAATATCTCGTTCTGACGGATATTGGACGGAAGCAAAACAATTATTTGCTTGAAGCATTATTCTATTAATACTAACTGTCCTTACTCTCCCTTTTCTCAAATTCACCGAATGATTTTATATTTTCATAAATCCATTTTATTCATACTGACCACGAAAAAAATAAGAAATAAAATGACTATAAATATGCAAATCTAGAATACTTACGATACTAAGGTCCAAACAAACTACCACTAAGAAAAAACAGTGAGGAAAAAAAAGAAACAATAAATGAAAAATAAACCCTGTATAATAATAGCGAGTGAAATATTTTTCAGATCAAAAGCTTAAATCATATTTGATCAAATAGAACTAAAACCTCGTGAAGAAGAGAAATATCTTACTTGATTTTTCTTTTCTTGGGATGAGTGTTCTGCACATATGTATTTTTTCCAGAGAAAGATCGACAGAAATTTATTGGTCTTGGGATTCATCCGTAAGATATGTAAAAACTAAAGCAAGCTGTTACGTGAAAGCAGAAAAAATAATCAGATTGATAAAGGTGAAGGAGTGATCAATCAAAAAAATTTATCAAAATTTGAAGTGGAAAATTCTTTAGAGAATATGTTTTGCGTCCGAGATTTTCGCAAAATCTTTTTTAATGTAAAATAATGCTCCATTTTTGTTTCGATATAACAAAAAAAATATTTTAAATTCTGCCATTTTTTTAAATATCTCTGGTTCTATACAGTTTACTCACGAAAATTTTGTATCAAATGTTTCTCAAAAATCGTGCTTTTTGACAATGATACGAGGATTTTGACAGTGATCATCTTTTATCCAATCTGTTTGTTTTAAATCCCACCGGACATGTTTGTTCATGAGTAAAGAAATTATTGATTGACTTACCTTTCAGACTTGTATCTATAATCTACTAATCTTCCTTAGTAAGACAAGATATGTTTTATCTCAAATCTTTATTGTCTTACAATATGAACGGATTTGCATTAGGTGATTGACCCTCTTTCATGAAGATTGTGATTTTCGTCAAAGCCATATTTCACATTAGTAAATGTAGAATAAAAAATTACAAAAAGAAGTCCTTGGATCAATCTCATTGAATTTTTTTTCTCGTTTTCATGTGAGGTAATCATTCTAAATATTGTCTACTGGCAACAGAGTATACTTTGCAGGATTTTATTGTATTTAGTAAGGTCAGTCGAAAATGAATAAGTTGATAAGCATTTTATAACAAAAACTATAACTGCCATTCAACAAATACTGTTCTGGGACCTAATATCGACCAACTTCTAATTGTGACCACCTAAAGTTTCTGGAGTTCAAAAACTTAAAATATTAAAGAGGTTTGATTTATTTGTTGGGTATTATTCAATGATTTTCGGATTTCTGTGTTTACAACTGTTAAAAATGATTGCATTTTTCGATAAATTCAACAAAAACTGTAAAACGGTTGCAATTCACCCTCTTCAAAAGAAAGAGTAAGTTCTGATATTTGAATTTGTTGCCTCACGCTGCTTTGAATGGATATTATTTCGACATCTTTTTGCAAAATTCATAAGATGACTTTAAAAAAATATATAGGTTGACACTAATGTCGGCATAATTTAGAAATACCAGCACCTTATATAAATATTTTTTAAACAGGATAAAATTTCTCAAGAAAAAATATCAACATACGTAGGGCATATGGTTACTTGTGAGAGTCAATGAATTCAATTTTTGACGTTATGCCTTGTAATACTGCAATATTTTCCTCCCAAAAGAGGAAATGTGGTTTACGTAACGATTAGATATGAGTGTCACTAAGAGAGCGATCACAGTAAAACGTAAGAATACATCACAATATTGTCCTTAAATAACAAGACCAAGCCATTAGTAAGTAGAATCAATTTATCTTATATGTTTTCAGTCCTCGAATTCCCAAATGCTCAGTATTATGGAATGGACTCGTAGGATACACAGCTCCTCATTTGAGGATTTCTAATATCGGTCATGTTTTTGAAAGGAGGATCTGCTGAACTGAAATCAGTTCTACCATCTAAAAAGTGTTCATACGTAATATTCACATTCTAATCTTTGAAATTATGAGTTGTGTGGCACTTTAACAATCCATACAGCGCAGCAAATTGAGTTTATGCTAAATAAGCCGATATGGTATTTTAAACTGCAGAGATAAATGAAATCCATTAAAAATGGTGAAGACAGTAGCACATTTTAATTGTGAAATCCTATCACGAATTTCATTTCTTGCTTTTCACTTTATGAGATTTAAAAATGAAAGCAATTCACATTATTATCTACCAACAGTTATTGTTGCATGATTTGCAGGAAATTAGCCATGTCAAAATTGATTAATTAGCGTGATGTCACTGGAGGATCTGAAATTTTAAAATTTGACTCAGTTCGATACAAAATCAAATTACTGAGGAAGATGTTGGTTGCGTCAAACTTCCTGATGGGCCGACTTACCTCAAAAATTGACAAGTTCCTGGCTGTTACCCGAAATCAAACTATAGCAACTGGCGACGTATCAATTCTAATTCATTGATATGTCTGGCAATAAAAAATATTTTCATCTTTCGTTACGTCTAAAATTCTTATTTGAATTTTGAATTCTATTTTTCAAAGAAAAAAAACACTGTCACATCTTGAGACTTGAGAAAAGCTGAATTCTTTCAAAACTGTTTATTTGATAACAAAAAAAAATAGAATTATGATTAGTCACGTTATAGTTTTGAAGCTTGTGCCACATTAATGGTAATGGATTCAAAGATGATATTTGTATCTGAATGTGGACGCCATTATATATTGCTTCTGGGACACTGTCTGCAAAGCATCCGAAACTATAATGGATAGCTCTCAGGTTATTGAACTCATTGTTTATTAATATGATCAATTAGTCATGTTGAAATCTTGTTTACACCTCTTAATCCCATATGTAAAGATACACGGACGCAGAAATGCACAGATTGACCTGAGTGTAAATTCATATCAAGTTGTTTATCATTCATAGCCGTTTAGAGTGCCTATTGATGCCCCCAGCCCATAATCTCATTGATGGTCGGCCTGACTCGAAACTTTATCTATGGCAACAGTTTAATGGATTACGTAGGCGGGTAGCTTTATTATTCCGATATCAAGTCGTATATTAGGAAAGACTGGATTATTTGAATAGCCGATCATATTTGGGGCTATTGATATGGGGAGAGTAGATTATTGGCCTGGAGAATAAAAAAAAAAATTTTTTTTTTCCAATTCCGTTTTCTGTTCCACTAACTGAATATGATAAGATATTAATAATATTAAACAACCGTAGCCACAGTGTGGTGAAAAATCCAATCATTTTCAAAATATGCGTTTGTTTGTAGTGCTCCTGGCCATACTATTTTGTCTATTTGAATTGGTATTAGTGCTCCACAACACCTATTTTGAAAATAATTCTTTCATCTTTGGAAAAGAAGCTTTTTTGAGTCTTTTGAGGCCTAATTTTGATGGGTTTATTATTTTTCTGCTCTCATTTGTTTTTTTTCACGGGAAAATAACATCTAAAATACTCCAGAATTTACATATCCCTAGATGTTTCTTTTTATTTCATTTCAGATTCTTCCTGATGGAAAACGCCAGTGATACAATACATCGAATTCATGCTGGCCATATCTATTTTTCAATGGAATTTTTTTTACTCAATCTGGAATTTCGATGCTACGATTGTTCTATTATTGGCTGTGATGGCAAGCGTTATTCTTTTCTGCTTCTAAGAACTGTGCAAACACACGGTGTAAGAAAACACATCAAAGAAAGTTAGGTAGGTTGCATCTGAATTGGTGTATTAAATTCTTTTTTTTTTCGAACAAACAATTTTTCTATCAACAAATCCAGCCAGCATATTAGCCTTATCTATCTACGTCATTAGATATAACAAATTCAACGTGGACAACGTATATCTGTGAAGATTTGTTAAACAATCGGAGTGTATCATAGTTCAAAGTTGTTGCTTTAATTAAAAATCAGCTACAACTTAGACTTTGTGTCACTTCTCCGTTATGACTCACAACGATCATTTTACAGTATTGAAGAAAAAGAAACATATACATATATATATATATATATATATATATATATATATATATATATATATATATATATATCTACATATATATATATATACATATCTTTCTCTTGCTCTCTCTCTCTACACACACACACACACACACACATATATATATATATATATATATATATCTTTATTCATGTATATAATCTAGAAAACTTCGCAGTTTTGAACACTAAACGCTTTTTTGTGTCACTCCAGTCACTAATTTTCCAATATCTGTTGATGTAACTTTTTTTTTATTTCTCTTCAGTGTTTTTTTATGTTTCACACATAATTCGATATTATGGTACTATGTGTAAATATGAAAAATGTTAAAAACAAAACAGTTATATTAACATGGCACCCCAGCAGTATTGATCTAACACCATCTCCGTTTCAGCTATGAATTTGATATATAGGTCATGTCATACGTATAGTTTGTTATTTTATTTTGGGTATTATAATATTATGTTGTATATGGATGTTATTTTATACTATACATTATTTGATTTCTTTGAAACTGGGATTACTTACGTAGGTTACCCCTGATACGTATTTAACGATGAGGGATAAGTAAGTATAACAAAAGGCGTGGCTCACTGCTCGTGTCCCTTCTATGGAGTGTTCACACTTGTAAATATTGAATCCGTTGTGTCAGTTTCAATCTCAGTGTGCATGCAAATTAAGGTATAATGTGATCTTTAAAAGTGCTAAATTTCATCGAGTTGATTCTAAGAAATTTTTTTTCTGAAAGGTATATTTTCAAGAACTCAGTTGATATCTTTTGAAATCTACATAGACATTTGATGTAGTGAACAAACTTTCTTAAAGTTCCGGTTGTGGAATGGTGGCTAGTAGGAACATGAGAAATAATTCAGCCGTCCTTGTATTGTGTACTTTGTCTGGCTGTTTGAGTGAGTTGACTATGAATATAAGTTTCCAATTTCAAGGGAATAATGGAATATAATGAACTGTAATTCAACGAATCAGTTTGAACTATTTTTCCAGCTGTGTACGATACCTTCCATACTTTTAAAGATGACGCTGAATTTTGAGTTTTCACTGAAATGTTCTGATGTTTTGACAAACGAGAAAGTGTTTAATCCTTTTTAAAACCTGTGTGTAAATATTTTACCCAATCAAGGACATTAAATGATCGTAATCAAGTAACATATTTTATTCTAATGCCCTCAGTTTAGTTCAGGCTGGCCGAAACTGTAACAGATCCCACTAAAAAGACATTATTCCTGTATGCAAGGACTGATAACTTAAAGACTGAATATGAATTGCAATTTCACTGGAAAATTGACAAACATTTAAAAAGCATTTGTTGAAGAGAACAGATCCTTTGAAAAATAGTCACTTCTAGCGATTTTGGTTCATTCTGGAATATCACCTTTGAATGGCAGTAGTTATTAGTCCTTAAGTAAACTCAAACTACATTAAAGGTTCAAAGTCTGCTCTACTTCTAGAGCTGCACTCATGATAATTCTCAATTACCTGGGGTTTAGTGTTTTCCAAACTCACGGATAATGTTAAAGTTTTTTTTCCTCCGTTCTACACATCCGAAAAGGAAAATCTAAAGCAAGGTGTTCAGAGAGTAACACAAGAGAGAAGTTATACAAAAGGCCGATCGTTTGGTAAAAATGGAATGTATAGTTAATAAGCAGCATTACTGACATCAGAATAAAATGTCATGTATTCCATGACGAGAAAAATAATAATATTCCAACAAAAGCCCTTACAGTCACCAAATTGGACCACTACCAAGTATTAGATTAGATCAGGTCAAAAGATCTATATTAGTCACGTGACAAAATCCATTATACCTACGATTGTTTTGCGTTTCGAAGTTCAAGAGCAGAAACAGAGTCCACAATCGTTGACTTCTCACGTAGGAAAGGGAAACAGTATAGTTTCAATCATGTTTTTCATTTTTACTCGAATTTTTTTTTCATAAAACATGTGAAAAACATTTTTTTATCACAAAAGTAAGGTATTATTATTCTTTTGCTTACTAACTTTTCCAAAACATGATCAAGTGAAAGTGATCAGTATACGTAATGAGAATAGATCCATAATATATGTGTCTTAGAGTTCATCATTACTTCATCCGTCTCTTCTTTTACTTATTTTTCTCTCTGAAACAACACAGTTATTTGAAAAAAAAAAAAAGATATGTTGAAAATGTATATTACAAATTAAACGAACTATTAGTTCCCGAGTTGGAATATTGTATGAGGTATATTTTTTTCTTTTTACTCTTCATGTAGGAATGAGTTTCTTTTCAGCTTATGAACCAACCATATAGAAATCAAATCATCTGGTGAACATAAACATGGACTACACATCAAAATATGGTTCTTTGATATCCGAAATAGTTTTATTCTTCAACTTAAAGCATTTTAACGGTTTTGTATTAATCCTATCACGTTATGAAGTACTGTTTCTGCTGTGTTAAAGCAATAAAAACAAACTCACAAATAGTGGACCATCATGAAAGGAAGGAACCGCCCTTTAGCTCCTTTGATGCAATCTATATGTGCAACACTTGAATCAATGGGAAGATAGTCAGTAATCCAGACAGACTTTTAAAAACTGAAGAAACTTATGTCGACTGTTTTGGCAACAGCTTTCGTTGACTTTTTTCGATATTGTGGTAGACGACATTTTTCTTTATTGAAACGAGGAAGCAACTTGTTACAGCTGTTGGATATTGAAATGGAAAGTAGAAAAATATCAAATGAAAATCACTGACAATGTATGACATCAAACAGATGTATTCAGAGGAAAAAGGATTTCTGATAAAAACATCATACATCATTCAACCCTTACATATCGACTCGACATTGTGGAAATCAAAAACGGTCTGACCAATGCAATACACATTGGAAAACTATTAGCTTTAAATACATTCTAAACGGTTGCATGTTCTTTGAAAAGCTACACATGGGGTCACAGCCAGTGACTTGATTTCCTTGTTATGTCTACAAAGTCAACAGTAAAAAAAAATCACTTATAAGGGAGATGATATTTGAGATAATAACAAGTTGTACCTTGAGAGTAATAGTAATTGGAGGGTCATTGTAAATTTCGAATGACGGCTGGTTTTACAGTTCGAGAATACGGTAGCCGCTTTTTGGATTTGTAATAGCTGTATAGATACAAACCTTTATATATATATATATATATATATATATATATATATATATATATATATATATATATATATATATATATATGCATATATATATATATGCATATATATGCATATATATATATATATATATATATATATATATATATGTGTGTGTGTATGTGTGTGTGTGTGTGTGTGCGTGTGTGAAAATATTTAAAAAAAAATTTTGGTAATGATCCATTGCTTCAATTCCTGTTTTTTTCTACATCTTCAACTGATTTAATTTCTGCAAGAACTTCACGATTACAGAAAATGTATCAATATATATATGTAGTAGCCTCATATTTTATACAAATTTCATAAAATTAAATGAATGGTTGGTTGACAATTTCCAAAGTTCTTCCCAGAAAATACACATTTCATAAATGAATAAGTTTTAAAATCTTGGTCTGTTTCGATTGAAACTATTCCAATGCAATTTATTGTCCCATGTTTACACAGAGTAAACAACAAAAACTGAAATCATGGTTTAAACATTGAAAACAAATAATCGTTCCTTGCAATTTCCTCCTATCATTTCGCTTATGATATACACTGAGTTTTATTTCTTACTTTACTTTTCAGATCTTATATTTGTAGATTTGCTTACTTGTTTGACCGAGTTTCAATAGTTATGATTGTTTTGAATCGTGGGGAAGCTCATAACCCCAAACATGAAAGACTAGTGCACTCAATTTTTTTCATTCTATTTTTGTTTTGTTTAGTTTGGAAATAATACATGAATACAAAAACAGAAGGGCCCAAAAAATGTTATGCATCGGGCCAATCAAAATCAAATTCAGCCCTTCCAATAACAGAGAAGTATTGGAACTAAAGGGGGTGATTACGTCATCAGTGGGTTTGTAACATTATTGTATGATGGCATACCGAGAAATATACTTGACGTATTCGGCGTACTAACTTGAAAAATGAAATTAATTGGAAGAAACATCCCAGAGGTCAATGAACGAAATCTTTATATCAGGATACTGATATTTAATCTCACTGTCCATTTTCCCTTCCATCTATCGTTAAAAAGATTGTGATGAAATAAAATCTGGGGACAAAATCACTTGATTGGAAACTAAGTGGTGGAAGTGGGACAGACATAGCACCGGTACTGGACACGTTCAATACTCAAAATACGTATTTCTGTATTGAGAAATTTTCACGCAGTTGGGACATAGCTGTGGTGCACAATCGTGTCGTAGCGCACAGTTTGACAACCTCTGGCCTACAGACTAAGTGCAAGGCGGCAAAACCCGAAAAAGATTTTGCCCCATTGTCTGGCAATAATGTTGAATTATGATATAGAAAACACAATACGATTATTGAAATCGTTCAAATTTATGCTCAGTTAACTCCATGGACTACATTTGGAACGATAAGAGGATGGAAAATGAACAAGCAACGCCAAACACAACACTAATTCATTCTATCAATTCATTTACAAAGCAAAATATAACAATTTGTTCAGTAAGAAATATTACTTATGAACTACAGAAGATCGTAATGAGTAATAGTTATCCATTTCACGATGAAAGCCTTTACCCATTGCAAGATAATCCATATAAAGCTATCCATAGCAAGATAAGAGTTCTGACTTACACATAGAACTGGGTTGTTATCAATCACAATAAAACAGAAAATTTATTGAATTAGCCATAGA
The DNA here is from genome assembly GCA_963457665.1 of Thysanoteuthis rhombus. Lineage (NCBI taxonomy): Eukaryota > Metazoa > Mollusca > Cephalopoda > Oegopsida > Thysanoteuthidae > Thysanoteuthis > Thysanoteuthis major. The sequence goes on along the minus strand of OY735199.1, from coordinate 3,165,810 downwards.
ACAGTAATTCCTTAATGAAAATTGCCAAAATAAAAGTATCTTTTGACACTGATCCAAAGATTTTCAATAAGGTTTTGATATTGGGGACGTACAGGCCATTCAATGTCGGTCGTTTTATAACCCGAATTTAGATAGGTATTAAACTGTTGCAATAGAAGCATGAGCTGAAGCACTGTCGTGGATAAATGCTGCTTTCAGTTTGAATGGTAATGTCCGATACTTGAGTCATGTCTAAAAGCTGGTACTTAGGAAGTTGATTCATGGTTTGTACCACCGAGACAATATAAAGTCGGATAGCAAATATTGATTCAAATACTATTATTCACGCAATATTTGTTTGATCGACCATTGCATGTTATACACATCGGCTAGTTCTACAGCTTGTAAAATATGTGACGATACCAACTCAGTTTGAAAAGTAACTTCAGAAAATTAGTAATCCATACTACTCCATGCTGAGAGCTTGAATTTAGATACTCTTGTAAAATCACTATGGCCATACTTTCCGCAAATCAATTGGCAAACCACGTTTAGCTGCAACAAATTACTCCTAACATGAAAAATAAAACTATAACTTCGCTTCCTTGGGATGTTTTGTTGTTGAATAGAAGAGATTTGGGGTAGGGCAGCACAGGAAATCAATACACTGCTCTGAGATGATTTATTAATGAGGCGCTCGGAAAGGGTGGTATGTAGACCTCATGATGATGCTCTTTGTTCATACTCTCCCTCATGTTGGACAGAAAGAGGGGAAGAAGTATTAATGTTTTACCACTCATGGGATGATGGCAAGAACATAAAAAAAAGTGAAGAAATGCACCGTAAATAGGGAGAGGAAGGTGGAGAAGAAAATAGAAGAAAAACTCAGAATCAAGCCGAAAAAAAAAGAGAGAGAGGAGAGGATGCTTAAATTTGGAAACCCGAGGGGAAAACGCAATAAATTACAAAATGAAGGACCAAAGAAGAAATAAAAAAAAGAGAATATAACTAGGAAACACCATTATAAAGACAGGTAATTGAAAAAAGTGGTTCCAAAGTGCGATAAGCGCCATCTGGAAAATGAATTGTCCTAATTAAATTGAAAACCAAATTCTTGATTTGAACTTATCATCTCATTAAAACTGCATAGACTGCATACGTATATAAAGGATGAGATAAATAAAAACTTTCAAATCACAACTTCGATTTTTTATTCTATCACGCTCATCAATTTTTTCTGAATGGCGCTTATCGTGTTTCGGAGGCACATTCTTAAAATGCTCATCGATCAAGCCCACAATTTAATTTATTGCCCATCTTACCCCCCCCCCCCCAAAATTAATGAAATTCATTGAAAACTTTTGAGATATCTTATGGATAGACATGAACCTTTAGGGATATTGTGAGCTGCAAGCATATGATTGAGACGTAGGGGAGGTAATTGTGCAAAGATTGACTCTGACGATTTCGTCCCTTGTAGCTCCTTGTCCGCATTCGTATAAGGTACCATCAAAATTTATTGAGCCGTTTTGGAGATAACGTGTTGACAACCACAAATCCAAATCTAAAACTTATTCCTAGATCTGTATCAAAATATAACGAATTCTTTTTCATTCAATTGTCCATTTCTCTCAAAAATTTAATTGAAATTCATCGAGAGCTTTTGGAGCGGTGTTGACAGCCCGACGGATGGAGAGACGGAAAGATGGGACTCAATACATACAACTCTCGAACGTCGTTTACAGAGATAAAAGAAAAAAACAGGAGAACAATAGAAACAAAGTTTGGATGCTTCTTGAAAAAAAAAAAGATAGTGAAAGAAATGTGGAGAAAGAAGGAAATGTGGGAAATAGAAAGAAAAGAACCAAAAGGAAACCCTAATCTGAAAATGTCCCTTCGCTAATGATTCATATCGATGGGAATGGTTACAGGCAAGAAGAAAAATAAAAAGATAATTTTTCGATTACTTGTCTTAATCGATTTTGCAAAGATAATTGCAAATTTAAAGAGCTTCAGAATGAGGAAGTTTTATCTTTGAACAAAACAAATTGTTTATTGATCGATATCTCAGGTAGTTTCGATGTGGCAGAGCAAGGACACAGCTGCTACCTGAACGCATTCTAAAGTAGAATATTTTGGGAAATTTCAGACTTTTAACGAGGAGAACTCACACCTAAAAGATCCCTTCGTCCTAACTATTCAAATATATATATGTACATTTATTTCCTGGAGAGTCTTTTTCAAAGGTCCAGAAATTTATGGTAGTAGTAGCAGTGCTTTTTTGAGAAAATAAAATTCACCTCAAAATTTCGATTTTTTCATAAAGATTTTGAGAAAAAAAATCAAAATACTTCAAAACATGTTGTATTCACACGTTCCCCCACAAAATGGCGTCTGGTTCAATTGGTTCATAAATAAGGTGGGAAAGCTCACCTAAATTTGGAAAAAAAAATTGACGGTCAAGTTCTTTTAATTCCATAATCTCCTATATAATATTACATATATTAATCTTATATTATATAATATATATGTACATTTTTATATTTTGCATACAATTTTTACATTATATATTCATACAATATATAATACTTACATGATATAAATAAATTTTTTAATATTTAATATCACTGCTACGAAACCCTGCAGGTTTCTCACTGCATCTTATACTCTATATTTAAACGGTGTCAAACATCTAATATTTTTCTCAGATGCATTATTATCATCCATTGCGAACAAAATCGATTTTATCTTAAAATGATGTAACAAGAAAAAAGATAAAAATTTGACCAAATAAGTTGTGAGGTCTCCCCTTGAATCCATTTGTATAATACATAGTTGCATACTGCCAGTAATACTTGTATTCATTCTTGACCATGCCTACGTATACCATGTTCATGTTGGCACTAAAATACCACCTTGATTATAGCCTATTTTTCTCAACGGTACAAATATTTGTTATGTGAAAACGTAAGTCATCAAGTTTTGACTCATATCTTTATGCTTTTTTTTCCAGTTAATCATTTAATGGACGACATAAAAGGCTTACTTTACAATCAATCATCAACCTCTTTCATCCAACTCATTTTTCGAAGAAAATAATCATTCAAAATGAGAAAAAAAAGAATTAGGAAAAGAATATCAATTGATTTCTTTATACCGATATATTATCACTTACTTTACAAATAGAATACTACAATGGATGTTGTCTTTACGAGAACTGAATGCCTAAAAGTTGCCTTTTTAGTAATCCAGATCTGATGCCATAGTGTAGTAGTTATCATGTGTAGGCATTGGATTCTTTATTTTAACTTTTCCAGAATCAAAAAATAGTCGAACGCCCTCTTCATGCATTATAACCTTTTATATACAAAGATTCTCCCATTACTACGACCACAACGTTGAGTATTACGTGATAAGCACAATTCAAGAGGGAAATTATAATCTTCAAATGGAGATAATTCAAAACAACTTATAATTGGGACCGGGTTAATCCTATCAAAACATTCACATTTTTTACTTGCATTTTTTATAAACCATATAAATCGACAAATATGTTTGACATTTCAGTTATAAACTTTATTTCGGTTTTGATCATTGTGCATTGGTTATGACTTCAGTTTCTAATACCTCCATATATATATGTGTCATGTACATATAACTTAGATACTAAACTCCCATAAATCACTGTAATTAAACAGTGACTCAAATTAATTGTGATAAATTGCTAATTTTGAACACCCAGCTGTTCATAAAAGTGAAAGGTAGTATAATAATATGGTAATGCATGGTCACAGAACCCGAATTAATACATGTTACGTTTTCAATATTTCAATCCCAAGAAATGTTTCTTTATCGTCAAACCCATACTATTTGGTTTTAACTTTAATTTTGTATCCAACAACTATAAAGGATGATAATGGCCGGTCCAAAAACGATTAATTTCATACACGAATAACGAAGCAGTTGGAATGATATGGTGTAGAGGAATAAATTCTGTTACGTCCAATTTTTAGATTTTAATGAAGCAAGGGAGTTTGACCCAAGCGGTACCAAGCTTGTTTCCAATCTTTTTTGTTCAGTCTAACAATTTATTTGGCCTCTTTTTAGCCACAAAAGTTCCATCGAGAAAAAAGCACTAAACTATGGATTATCAGAGAATTAGTGGAAAATGCAAGATATTTTTCATAAGTCATCAGAAAAATAAGAAAAAGTTGAAATATCAAAATGAAAATGCTTGTATTATACTCTGCAGATGAATGAGTGTGAGATTGCAATGCTGAACATTTTCACCGATTGCTTAATCGGCCTTTATATCGGAGTTCGTCTACACTAACAAATAAGTTTCCAATCATATATAAGAACAGTTTTCGAATCCTAAGGTTACTTGTAATTATATATATATCTGTACTAGTTGAAGTACATGAGTACACAGGATAAAATATTCGGAGAGTGAAAAAAAAGACTAAAATTTTCAGACTTGTAAATTTTCTCTTCTATTCAAAACTTTCGATGGGGTGAAAGGCCTTCCTTCACTGTTGATAGCTGAAAAAAGAAAACATCTTTCTTTCACTTTGCGAAGAGCGAAGAGGGAAGAGTTTCCTTTCGCTTTTGACAACTTGGAGGGAGGAAAGTTATCAGTACACTTTCTAAAACTAAACTGGGGAAAAGTCTCCCTTCATTTCTGACATGTTGAAAGGGGATATACACCCCGTTCACTTTTGACACAGATTGAACAGAAAGTATGATTTATTACTTTATTCATAGTGTTTTGGAGAAAGGCTCCTTTACCCTATAGTAATCCCACAATAAGTTGGTGCATTGCCAATGTGTTTCTCGAGATAGCAGAATGATCTCATTTATCAGAAGCCTCTACCGATTACCTTTATACCCAAGTCTTTATCTTTTGAAACAAGAAAGATGCTTTTTCTTACCGTGGATATCTTATAGGATACGTGCAGTGTTTACAAGTACTTGATTGATGATCGTGGAGATAAGAAAACAGGGATATCATGGAAAGACGGAGAAATCTCAAGTTACCGACATCAAGGAGAGAGAATATTGAAACAACTAAACTAAATAAAACCATCAAAAAAAAAAACCCACAAAAGGAACGAAGAGAAGACCAAAGAAGATAAACAACGGCAGTCACCGAAACAATTCATGGAAGAGGTCGAGGTTTCAACCCAGGAGGAAAAAAACTCGTGTACTCGAAGATCTAATGACGGGCAACGACCAGCTCGTCGAAGAACTCTGCGAAAAAACCAAACTCCACCAAAGAAAGAATACACCAACGAATAGGATATGCAAGACATAAGCAATCAGTTCGAAGATTTCTTAAAGGTTATGCCATCAAACGAACGAAAAAAAGGAAAGACCCTGGGCAACTATCGATTTAACCAAAAAACTAGTTAAGAAATCACCAGGAAACTATCTATACTATTTCAACTATGCCTCAAACAAAGTAAAGTCCCAAATGATTGGAATACTGACCAATAATGCAGTTATATAATGAAAGAAAACTGAAATACCTCAACAACAAATGGCCAATGAGCTCACTCAACTGCATCTACCGAATCAACAAAACTCTCTATGAAACAACAACGAGCTGGCTTTAGAAGACACTACTTGACCATTGGCCATTGATAATGAATTAAGGGGAAGAGAGGCAGAACACTCAAGCTTTTATCGACTCCAGGGAAGCCTTTGACTCAGTGAAAATTCCCCAGATCATGAAGGTATCACTGTACAATGTGTAAACTCCGTAACCATCAGAGTATTGCAACATATACACCGTCTCAGCTCAAAAAAGGGGGAAAAGGCGATACCAGCTCGCTCTAACTCTTCACTCTCGCAAAACCTAGAGAAAAAAGAATCAAAATAGACGGCTGATGCTTAAGCAGCCTTGAATTTTCAGACGACATGTTTTTTTTTGCATAGAATCTTTATAGCTCTCACTTAATGCAAGACGAACTGAAAAAAAGAAGTATGAAACTTGGTTTTCATATGATTTTAGTAAAACAAATGACAGGTACAACAAATATGTTGAAGACAAATGAACAATGACCGAATCGAAAAAGGCAGAGTTGGAAAAAGTAGACCACCACATCTACTTACGGAAACGAATCTCCATAAAATCCCATAAAGAAGAAGCAAAGAACCACTTTAGTGTGGCAAGCATTCGGTAAAGCAAGTTCAGTTTTCAAGAACAAGAAAATCTCATTGACCCCAAGAAAATGGTGTACGACTAATGTATCCTCACGGAAGTTACTTATTGAGCTGAAATATTGAACCTAATTCAGAGACTGACCCTCAAACAGAGAAGCTTGTAACGTGCACATCATACTTAATATCCTATGGAGAGATCACAAGAGATAACAATATATTAGAGGAAAACAGCAGTCTGGAATGTCAGAGAAACAATTAAATAAACCCAAGTGTCAATGGGTGGGTCGTACAGCGACCCTCATGGACATTGCAACCAACAACGAGGATCCTCAGAAATCACATGCGAAACCGTGGCTGACTGATTATTAAATGATACTGGCCCTGCTCTAGGAAGATCTACGACGAACACTTACAGGCTGCTGCTGCTGATGAAGTGAGGATGCTTTGTTAGATGTGTACAATGATATGTAAGCGTATAGCACTATGGTCTGATAAGTGACAGGTCAATCTGCAAGATTGGGTGGTGGTAGTCAGATCGATAAACGAACTTCAAAAGTATTGTTGATCTACAGACCACACATGCAGCTTACGAGAGAGAATTTACGATGGAAACGGAAACATCATAACAGAATCAAAGGAGGCCAGAATTTAAAGAAGATTGAAACACTACTATACACGTATTACGAAATGGGAGCGTATCTTTTAGTAGCAAAATCTTTATGCTATGAGGCCAACGAGGTTGAAATTATGGTTATAACGTTTTGCCAAAAAATTATCATGACAGTTAGCACATATCTGGGTTCATTAGTTCAGGTGATGAAACTGTGACTGATTTCAGTTGTAAAACGAAGCTGGGGAGAAAGGAATGTGGCACGCTTGATGCACATTTCCCAACTGGGGGAAACAAATAACAAAAGTCCAGGTTTTGAACAGAAAAACGTTTTTTAATTGCCATCTAGCGTTGTAAGAGCACATAATCAATTAAGACGCAAAGCAAAATTTACAATGACTTCTTGCAGTTTGGAAAAATGTAATATCTATAAAATTTTGTCAGTGAGAGTTGCTCAAGCGTGAGGTTTTCCGCATGACAGTCGTTCATGAATTCTATTGGAGTTTGTCTTTGGAACTATCATTTTCTGTAGTTGTCAGATAGGTCGTCTTCCATTCAAATTACATACTATAGTGGCACTATTTGGTCTCAGTTCTCCTCTCTCTTTATCTCACCGGCAATCATTGCCCCCCTCTCTGTCTCACTCTCTACCCTTCTCAGTCTCTCCCAATTTCTCCCTCCACCACAGGAACTTCTGTTTGATGCTTCCCTGACTTAGGAAGATCTATCACTTAGTGGCTTTTATTAGGATTATGGGTGAAAATGAGATTTGACTGACCTTTCCTCCCGGCTTCCATGTTTGACCCCATGTTTTGAGCAAGGGGTAATTAAGATACAATGTACGGGATGGTGAGTAGCAGATATATTTTTTAGTTAATCGTGTCAGTTGGAAGAAAAATGAAGACCTATTATTGAAAAGATGTGTGCGTGTGTGTAGGTATGTAGGAATCAACTCATACATTTGGGATTGGGTGGAATTGCTGGTGTCTCCCAGAGAAGAAAGTATCAACGAACTGATTTGGTGTATCGTTGGTGTAAGATGTAGAATAGAAAAAAACGACTTTTGAAACGGATTAGATTATAGGAATTGCACTTTCAGAAAGAGACATCACGAGATGAGAAAAAAACTTTTCTATCTTTAAAATTGACTTTACTTTATAAATATGGATCAGAGCTCAGTAGAATCAAGGGGGTTTTCCTTTGCAGATTCCCCATCATGTTTCTGGTCACCGGTCCAAAGAATTGCAAAATCTAGTCTTTGTCCAACATGGTCGAAATGTTGCCCAGCAATCTTTCACGATCTGGATTGTGTCTAATGACCAGACAGCTCATAGAACTGTATCGAATATTTGAATCTGGTTGATTTTGACTCGGTGATGTGTGTTTTGAAATAGACATTATACAACAGAGAAAAGTTTTCAGCGTGGTACATTTATGCCCTTGGGAGCAGATGACAGCAGGTTTAAATAAAGAAAGATCGACTAATTAAGGAAAAAATCAAATTAAGAAATCAAGTTAAAGATAGAAAAACTGAAATATGGCTACGAAATGTTACAAAAGAAATTTGATATTTCAAAACAAAACAATGCTTTTTGTTATCAGAGAAACATATTTGATATGAAAACTGCAGGGACGAAAAATTGTTGATAAACGAAAGGAATTTATCTTCTCTCTTCTTTTTTCTATAACAACAGTGCAGTGTGTTTTTTGTTTAACTTTACTTTAGCAATCTGTGAAAAATGTGTTCTATACTTTCAAGCGCTTGTGTGCCTGCATTTTAAAATCTATTTTCTCAATTCTGGTTTTCTGTGTATTTCATCCGTGATTTTGGCAAGATATGTTCGCTAAAAAGCTACATCCGTGGCTGATGGTTCAAAACGATTTATATATTTTTGCATTCGACGTGAATTTCTATTCATGGACAAATTCTGTCCATTGAGACCCCGATTCAGCCTCTGCTGAGTCTCATTTCAGTATTTGTAGTTTTTAACCTATATTACTGGTTTTTTTTACTCATATTTCCTCGTTAAATCTCTGCTAAAGTGATCTGATGCAATGAAATGTTGTACAAACGGATGTATAAAAGTGAATATTTTCGAGGAAATGTACAACATAAAGCATTGCACGTGAAATTTGCTTTCCTGTGGAATCGCTTTATTGCCTTTTGTGAAGTCGGAATAGGTTTTGATCAAACGTATCAGCAGGTATTTACTTGAGGGGCTAAATGATTTTCCATGCAGTCCGGGCATTGTTTTTATAACCGCATCGGCAAATATGATGAAACCACGCTACATTAGTGGAATTGGCGTGTCCACCAAGGCCATGTTGCGGAGCGAATTTGATGCTTTTGTTGAAAGGGTTTTTATTTTTCTCGAAAGGATTAAGTCACCCTTGAGTCATAAATTCATGACCCTTTTTGCTTTACATGTGCACATTAGACAGTTTTTTTGTGGACAAAAAGTAGGAAAGAGAAGAAAGAACGAGTGATTATTTTCTCTTTTTTACTTTTGGAACTCTCTCCTTGCACAGTGAATATTTTTCTTATTTCAAAGTTTGCTTGTGGTTTGTGAATTGATGCTATTCTATTTTTTCGGTCATCGAGATATTCAGAAGAATATTTAGATCTACAGATTTTTTCTAACATTCATCATCGTATTGTTGCATGTGTGGAACTCTCCCTTAAAGATTTAATTCTGCAACTGAGCTTTGTGAATCTATTTTAGTGTAGTTCTGTGCAGCCTTTTTTTTCTACTGATTTCATTTATATGAATCACTCTTTTGACATGATATTGTACAATATGTAATGTTTCTTTTTTCCTGAAACGGTACGTGTAAATCGTTCGGGATTCTTTTACGCTTATAACTGTATTTTCTGTGAGTTGTAATTCTGAATATTTGTTGTATAAAGGAAAAGGTTAGGCTATTGATTTCTTGCAGACGATAACATCAAAGTGTAAAACGAAATTATTTATATTCAAGCATAGTACTAAACTATGCACGAAGCATGGAGAATAAATTGGTACATTGCTCAAATAACGTAGAAAACATCACAAGGCCTGTATTGTCTTGAGTTTTTATATAAAAATCATTTATGTGACGATAACAGTTTTTGATTTTTTGCAAAGGGCTCATGTTACGTAATAGGTACATGGAAAGCACAAAACCAGTATCTTTCCCCTATGCATCATTTGCGTAGGAGGATGTTCTATGCTTCTAAATGAGTGTATCCAAAGGTGTAGACCCCTTTTGAAAACGTGCTTCAATATATATTCAATTAACCTTGACAAGCAGAAAAAAATTAACCACTTGTTTCGGAGACGATAAGTGCGTGTGGACGTGTGTATCTAAGAATCAATCTACGTACTTGGAAAGAGAGAGAAGGGAATTGCAACCCATTCAGAAGGCAATATGGGCACAGATTTTAGACACAGATTTGGATGGACTAAGATATAGATAAAGCAGAAGGAGATTCGATGTTAGTAAAGTTCATTTGTGTCCCTCGGAAAAGAAGTTACCAAAAAACTGAATATTGTGTGTCGTTTGTGTAAGATGCAAAAAAGAAAATGTTGCATTTCAGCAATAGGAATTTCCAACGTCGTGTTTGCTCTTTGGAGAGGTCGTACCATCAAAAGAAAAACACAACAAAATTAAACTGTTAACTTTCTTTTATTAATATACTCTTCTTTTAGATATGAAGGAAGTTAGCACCTATCCACTGCTTAACACTTTTAGATGCGACTTTCTTTACAGATTCGTCATGTTCTTGGCGATGAACAATCTGAACACAACGGGCTTCGACCGATGCACGTTGTCAGTGAAATAGTAAAATGTGTTCACATCGGAAAGCAACATAGCTAACATTTGGGAAACAGCAGGCAACCCCCCTTTGGGGAACACCCCAACATCATCTAACATGATCGAAATGTCGTGTGGCTAGATTACACGTTCCTACCAACCAATCCATCTAGTTTGGTTGTGTAATTAGAACATTTCTTACCAGTATTGTCATATGTGATATTTGAGCCTTCCGTATGTTAGTGTCTCTTCTCAGCAAAATCTACGTGACTGATTGTCCTGATATCTGGCATAGTGAATCAATAAGACTCGACTTATAACTCAGGCTAAGCTTCCAGGTCATTTAGGGTCAAAAGATTTCATACTTAAGCCAATTTTCGATTTTCAAATATTTTTCTGCAAGGATTTTCATTCACCCTTCAGTCTTTTTACATAAACAAGTATTGGTGTTTTCGTCAATCATCACTTGATAGCGTGACACTGATAGATTTTTTGGGGTTCTCGTCTTTCTCTTTGTCCCATCACATTGATACACTTCCAAAGTTATTCTTTTAATAATAGAGAGAAGCTTTTGTCTACTCCGTTGGCTTTCCTCCTTGATGAATATCCAACATAAGCCAGTTACGATGAAGACAGCATTGTGCGAAGGAGAAGAATTTGATTATTTTCTAAGATTAACTTGAAAATGATTATGCCGTTCATTTCTTTGCAGGGATGAAATATTGTAAACCATCTATCCGTATGTATTCATGGCTTATATGTATTTATCAGGGTGATCAGTTATAGTTGAGTTTTGGTTAAGACGTCAGTGGAAAGATTGAAGGGAGCAAGGGAGATGTATGGTCGCTATGATAGATGTAAGAATATAAGCGGCAAATATGATTGTGGACGCCGAGATAGAACAGAGTAAAGACGACATATACAAGTACTTAGATGAACAAATAAAATGTACATTTAACAAGTAAATATTTATGACGATACAGGAATGGAATGGAATACATATGAGAAAACATGGATACGATCATGAAGAAAAAAAAAGGAAGCAGATGGGAGTTAGTTTATATGCGAGAGATGGGAGCTTTATGCCGAGCAATAGTTGTAGTTTGTGTTGGAGTGGAGATGTCTGAGCTGTCATAAGATTTGGAGCTTACTAACGGATGGTTATAGAGACCAGGTATCAGTTCGAATGTCTAAGTGCCAATCGTGGGAATTATATTTGGAAAAGCATGTGGGCCATTCTCAGGAGCTGAAGAACACACGACAAACAGACTATTCAAGACATAGAAAATACATCAATTTCAACTTAGGTGCACTTCCTGAAGTAAGGAGAATTAGAAGACAGATCATTGTGACATAGTAAATGCATTGCTATTTCATTCATGAGAGATTGACGTATATACGCGTTTAGGTTAGTGGTGAGGACGCGGTTGGGTAGCTGTGCGTATGAGTGATGTCTCGAAATCGGTAAAGTAAGATAGGCAGCGTTCAGTACAGCTATTGGTCACGGTGAGAAAACAGTGGATCAGCTGGGAGGCTGGCGAAACGATAACGACCCTAGAGAGAGAGAGGGGGGGAGAGGGGGAGAGAGAGGGGGGAGAGAGGGGGAGAGAGAGGGGGAGAGTAACCGGCTTGAAGTGCCTAAACAACTGAGACATTCAACACGTGTATTCGGGCTTTATAAGGAGTTGTATCTAGCCAACAGAAAGGCCCCCTATTGAATTCCTAACTAAAAGTAAAGAGGCCCCTCATATCATTGGTATATTACAGCTATTTAAGTTCATTTCAAATTTTTGGTGAATTATTCGATCACTACTTCAATAAAACTATTATTCTACGATAGTCAGTAAACAGCGCATATTAAAATAAAAAACTTGCGTTTCCGTGTAAACAATAATCAATAACCCTTTTTCTGCTGGTATCAAAACGTAAATGTAAGTATTAAACATTAAACTGAACAGCAACAAAGACTGACAAAGTGTACGAAACTTGAAAAGAATGATTAACTTATCAGTACAATGAAAAATAAAGAAGAAAGATTAGATTTGATTAGAATTTGACTCCGGCTTCTTGGTCTTGTCTTTCGCACTATAGTGGGTCACTCCTCTGCTTATGATGCCAGTAATCGTGTGATTAAATAATAAAAAGCTTGATCCTTCCATAATTCATTCATCTTCTTCTCTAATATGATCTCACTTGGTGCTGTTACTACATCTTTAGAAAGGTTGTTCCAAATTGGTACAATGTGCTGTATGGAACTGTTTCTTCTCAGCTCTATTTTGCATTTGTTCTTAAAATTTCTTTTTCTTGTTTTCTTGTCCAGATGGAGTCTCTGCAAGATTACACTTCGTGGATCAAAAGCAAATTTATTTGAGCCCCCAGCACTGAATAAATTAATTATGAATGGTAGGATTGATTGAAATTACATTATAGAAATGTCTCTTTACTTCATCGATATTATAAACATACACCAACTCGTTCGGTACTATCCTTTTGAACAGGGGAGAGATGTGACTTAAATCTTCCAAATTCAGATTCACTATGTTAAATGCAGAAATCCTCCCTAATGTATTGTTGTCTACTCTTTTCCCCCATACCGGAATCGAACCCGTAACCTACGTGTGAAGCAGAAGTGCTAATCATTACACCAGCGGTGAGCGGAGTTATATTCTGGTGTTTTGACAGTTCCAACTATGGGATTTAATCAAATCTGTAAAAAAAATCCCCAATAATTTTCTTAATCTTATTGTTCTCATCGTTGACGCTTGAAGTAAACAGCGTGAAAACGAAATAACGAAGTAGCTTTCGAGAAAATTTAAATTCGCAGTCTATACACCAGGTTTTCGTCTCATACTGCCGACGTTCTAACCAATTTAGCAATAGGAGCTTAGCTACAGACATATCATTTTATTCTAAGATGAAGTATTTCCATAAATAAAATGGAATATATACATGTCTGACTAAATTCATTTATCTTTTGTTGCTTTCCATCTCAATGGCCTATAAAGCAAAATGTGATACTAGATTTTCGCCCAGCCAAGGCATGAGCTTATGTAACCGGATTGGTTAAGGCATTGTCTATATGAAATGAACTCTAAAGATAAAAGGTGTAGGTTCAAATCTAATTGGAATTAATTTTCACGCTGTTCACTTCCAGCAGTGTAAGAGGTAACTGACCTTGAACATTGTAAGAAAGAACAACAATAAGACAAAAAAGGTCGAATATTGATAATGTGAATACTTCATCTCATGGATCCAATAATTGAATATTAGTCAGCGATGAACTTGTTCTTCCAATTTAATGCTTTTGTCATGAAATCTAGTTTTCAAAATCTGGTCTTCAATGCATGCAGCAAGGGGGGCACCATTAGGCAAATCACAACTTATGTTCTGCTAGAGCATGAACTTCACCTGCCCGCTTATTCCTTTGAGGTAACACTCCAACTCGGGTTCCTGATATTTAGTATTATGGATTTTAAAATGCCCGGGATTGAGAAATTAAAACTTAGGATTGATACAGCTGAATTTCTCCTTTCATAGATATGAATGTCGTTTATATATGTGCCTGCGTAATATATCTTTTTATGTAAATGAATGTGCGGAATGTTATACTCTCAAGAGCTAGTGGCGCAAAAAGCCGTTCTATTTCATAATTATCTTCAATTCCAACACCACCATCACCATCACCAACAGCAGCAACATAATTTTCATAGTCATTGTCGTTTTCCCTCGTGTTTATATTAGTTTTTCGCTACATCATCATAGCCATTAGCTTTTTTGGCAATTCTTGTCTCTATCTTACTTGATTTTTTTGTTTTTTTTTAGAAGTGTCATCGCCGCTCTGTCTTCGTGTCTGCCTGTTGGTCTGCCGAAATATTATTTCTCAGCTGTTTCAAGTCAGATTTACTTGAAACTAAGTAGAAAAGTGGTCTTTTCCTTGATAAAATGCACCTTATCTTCTACTCCATGACACGCTTTCTCTCAATAAAGATGTTTAGAATTCGTGTTAAAATTGATCTGTTTTAAGTCAGATTTACTTGAGACTTGATAAAAAAAGTGTTTCTTGATATGATGCTTTCCACCTGAGATCAGCTTCTACTTTAGATCACGTGATCAAACACGAGTGTCATTTTAACCTTAAAGTGGACGCTCTGTTGAAATTTCTCTCATTATCATTGACGACTCTGAATTTTAAAGTCTGCATTGAGGACAAATATTGTCTGATAGTTGAACAAGAATAGCCACCGATTCTCATGTGAACATAGACGTCCAACGTATGTGTATCGGTGCACATTGAATAGATGCCAGTATGAAATCACAAAAATAGATTCTAAATACACACCTTTAGATAGAAATACTTGCTAAATAAGGGAAACATATGATTGTTTGAAAACACTATTAGCATGTGCCTTTGAACACATCAATGCATAAACCATATCCGAATGCGTACAGCATATTTAAACCGGAGTTTACACACAGAAATAAGAATATTTACTGAATATATCATAAACATTTGAAAAGCAAGAGGAAAGAAAACTGTTATTCCATATGCACAAATATCCAAAGAACAAGGTTATTGGCGACTTCGTTCTAATTATTGGATCCATGAAAAAAGTATTTAAGATAAAAACAAACAGAAATATTGTTAGATATGCATACTCTTACGTCATTATATACTTATGACATGTTTTTTTCCTTTTTTTATGTTGATGCGAAATTCTATGCACCTGGTACTCAGACTTTTATTATATTCAGACATTTCCAAACACTGACATTTTCACACTCACACACATCGAAGAAGCGCACCATCGTTTTAAATGAAAAAACAAAACAACAAAAAACAAAAAAAACAACAAAAGAAAAAACCCGCATAATTCAAAATTTCCAGCTATAAACAGATGTATCCTTATTTCTTTGCATCATTTGATTTTGAAAAAAATTAAAAGAAATGGACAGAACATTAGGAATAAAGATTCAATAATTTAAAGCAAACCCTCCAATATTGTCATTTATTTCTCATAACTATAATCCATTCTAAATTCTATTCATGAATTCATTCATTTGAAGAAAGCAATTATTTCACACAAATCCTCTTTGCAACATGAATTTACCCCTTGCCAATATATTGAAATTATGTTGATTACCATATTCGAATCTCCCAGTGAACAAAAATACATTTCTAAGGATGTATAAATAACTTTCTTATTTACGTGCAGATATACCCGCAATCAAATGCATTTAGGCCTACTGAAGCCCATTTACAACCAGATATGTGAGAATGTGTGCGTATATGGAAGGTTGGCTATGTATGTGTGGATGCATACAGAGCCATGTATGTACTCATCTATCACCAGTTTTAAAGGAGTATAGACATATTTGTCACGTATGCATTCACACACACACACTCATATATATATATATATATATATATATATATATACGTGTGTGTGTGTGTGTGTGCTGATGGCCAGAATGCACATCAGTAATGAAGTATTCAAAAAACTATGATAATTCTAGAGGATTGTAATTGTCTGCTTAAGTTTTTGCCTGCATTTAGGGAATCACTTGAGCGTTGAATGGTGAAATTACAGGTATGGATTTGCATATTCCAAAAAGTCCAAAACTTGTGTTTGTAAGAACAACGTAAAGAAAGACCACTTGCAATCGCCACTGTTACACGCGTGAAAATGCTGAGGAGACTTCGTTCTGTTATAATTAGTAACCATTTGGTTAAGCCCTTGAGACAACAGAACCCCACACAGTTTGATATCAGAGCAAGGTCATTTAAGCTGGTCCAGGTCGTTCATGTAACACAGCAGAAGGAGCTGACTGGCACCTGGTCCAACATGTGAGCAAATTGCTTCAACTCTATCAGACGACTTAGAAAAATCTTGAATGTAGGTTATTAATGGATTTTCTTGAAGACAATATTAACTCGTCGGTACAAACGTAAGAATTGAGCAGCAAGCATCCAATAATTGAACATCTGGAAAAAAGTCCTAAAGATTGGCAAAGGTAAACTCAGCACGAAGTGATGCTCATCTAAGAGTTTGGAGACGTTAAAATGATGATTTTTGACTAAACTGTGTATTAGTCCGATTTTGTAGTTCCATTCAAATGTGCCAAATGGACGAGCTTATGAAGATGAAATAGACCTAAAACGTTTTGTGCCACACATGAATCACATCCGCCCTGGTAAGTGATACGACAGGAAGCTCTACAGCGTCATGGGGTGTTGGTTATTGAGTGACCACCAAACTCACGCAATTTGATCGTTCTTTGCCCTGCATGGGATATGATAATGACTGCAAAGTTTCATCAAATATAATAAAGGTGAAGGATCGGATTTTCTTGGCTGACCAACTCATTTTAGGGAAAAGTTTTTGTTGTTGCCATCGAAATGTTGCTCTGTGTTCCTCAACACTTTGTTCAAATAGTATCCGTCTAATTGACTATTTAAAAGTGTTTTCAAGTTCTATTTATCTTTGCAATCTGAGAATCGATAAAATGTGGGTCGAATTTTGCATAAATATACCAATTTTTACATTACAGTAGTGAAAATATTAATGGTATTCATTTATTACGGGGAACATTGTTTAGTATCATAGTTGAGATGACTAAAAGGAATTTGAGAAGGACGTTGTTCAAAGAGAAAAATATCCCAATAAAACACTCGAGAACATAGAAATTCGTAGGTGATGTTGAACATCTGTCATTAATATAGATTTGATATTCAGACTGAAGGGATAGACAGAGTCACTTGAGACAGAAAGTTTCATCTGGCTACAGGGAATGTTTAGTGTTTATATGGCAGATTTATGAAAAATATATGAAATAAACACACATATGTCTGACTACCCAAGCAATAGATAGACATTATATAAATGTGTGTGTTGGTGTTTGTGTGTGTCACAAATGCGCTAAAACTACCAGACCTATTGACATAAAAGACGTTTTGAAGACTCACAAGGCATACAATCGTGGCAAAGGCGATATGAACTTGACCACAAAGGTCATTCAAGGTCTCTAGAGGCAAGAGCATAGCATATTAGTTCTAAGTATCTGAAGCAATAATTAGCTTAATGAATTCAGGAATTCAGTTTGCCATGTACAAAGAGACAAAATATTTCTGACCTAAAAGGTGGATGTGAACAAAATCGATACCTATGGTCACCGGAAGTTATTGGAAGTAGAATTAGTTTATTGAGTCCGCGATCTGTTTTGCTGCCAAACAATTACAACTTTGGGAGTGAATTTACACGATTGGTAAACCTGTACAGAAAGAGATGAGATCATTGATGCTGATATCTGCTGGAATCTACACAACTAATCATCTTTTTTGTGTCACAGGTCATCAGGGTATAGGAAAGGTGAATTTTTGATTGAAATAATTTTCAACTGCTAAACCAAGAAACTTAAAAGGCTGAAGAAACTTGATTTTTTTCTGTTTTGTTTGATCCCAAAGAATAATTCCAGTCAAAAATTCTTAACTTTTAACATTATAAGATGGAGAATCACTCCAGAGTTTTTGCCTTAATCTGACTCAACTTTTCTGGTCTGCAAAAAGGCTAGACGATCTTAGGTTGGATTCTGGAATTACTTTCTAATTCTGGCATCCAATCAGAGATGCATGAACAATTTCCCCAGAAACCCTGTTTGTTTTAAAAACCACGATATTTATTTACAGTAACAGCTACTTTTTCTATGTGCAGATGATCTTTTCCCCCCATTTGTTGAGGTGTATAAGAATAAATATATTGTAAAGCAAACATTTTCTTATGTTACAGTGACAACGTTTATTCTTGCAAATGGCAACGAATCCTGTTCTGACAGCTGTACATTGCAGCAATCGTAGTCGTTACGGAATATCCCTCTGAGACGAAGAGGGAGTTCATATGGAGAAGCTAATAGGAAATTCTGCTGCGAATTGAAGTTGATGGTTGGACATATCTATGAATAAATGTACTACGAAGCGGTACACTTCCATATCCAACGCTTACACACATTCATATATATTTCTTCTAAGAGAGAGAGAGAGAGAGAGAGAGAGAGAGAGAGAGAGAGAGAGAGAGAGAGAGAGAGAGAGAGAGATTGGTTTCAGGACACAAACGTACACGTATATATATATATGTAAAAACAACAAAATTATTGGTAATATTCCCAACATAAAGGCATTTTACAACAAGCACAAATAACGGAAAATTTGATCAGTTTATCTACTGATCGATGAAATCTGTGAATATACATATATTGGGACCAAGACATGTAAAAAAACGTATACAAAAGCGACTGCAGAGAATCTGAAGAATGTGGATTACAAAAAGATACTCAGCACATGAGAATATGCCGTTTTCAACAAACATCATTCGCTTTGATTACCTCATGAATCAGGTATGTGAATTTATTCGATTGTAGGGAAGTCTTTTGGCTATTACTGTATTCAGCAAGATTTGTCTTCAACCAGCTGCATAGATGTGGGCTAGAAAAGTTACACTCCTTTCCGAATTTAGAAAGAATGTTCTTATGTTGGACAAACTTACAGATAATAGAATCTTTCTTTAGCAGATATGATTGATAATCTAGCAATATAGCGTGTGTTTTTGCCCTGTAAAATTTGATCTGTATGGAAAGTATCTTCTGGTGGCCATAATCTAAATAAATTCTAGCACTGATAATCAAAATACATCAAATTGGTTGGAGTGTGAAATTTAGTCCTTAAATGAATTTGAAAAGACAATGTGAAAAAAAGTCAACAGATTCAGAGTCGGTCAGAATATCAAAAGAAGAGAAGGTCCAAATATTCGAGACTATCCAGTCGCAGAGTGTAGGCGGACGGAGGTCAACATTTGAAGGCCAAACAAGCAAGAAAGAAAAAGAAGGCGAGGTTCAAATCGCAGTATCAGGAGTAAATAAGGATTAAGATTTTCGTCTAGGAATTGGATTGTGATATGTGCTTTTCTTTTAATTCCAGCATCTTGTTGATTTGCAGCTGTCTCCCATCTTTCAAAACAGGCTGAAGGATAGAAGCGATTATTTTTCTACTCAGCGGGTTTTGTTTCGTGTATCCATACACTCTCATTATGGAAGCATGTGGGCGTGCCAGTCGTTTGACATGTACTGTTTTGCTCCTAGGACTATGTCGTAGCACAGTGGAGAATTCAAAAAATTGACTCATAAGAGATATGGAAACACATAAAGAGTGGGTGTTCTACAACAAACCCTAGCTTCACAATGTATGGGTATGTGTGTTCGTTTATTTGACAGGTTCCGACTCAAGTGGTGTGTTTTCGTTTCTCAAGTGTATTATCGCTGCATATCTCTTGGATTCATCCTTTGGCTTTTTCACTTTTCCCAATCTCCTTCCTACTTCGTAGTTGTCACCTAAATCGGTAAGAACTCCCAACCAATCGATAATACGGCATTATTACATCATATCTGATTTTTTCTACGATAAACAACGAGTTATATTTCACAGGAAAGACAACTTTCAAGATAAGAATTATTCACGAAAAACCATTAATGTGATTTCAAGCAAGTGTCGTGAAACTTTTCTTTCGCCTGAAGTGATAACATTCACGAGAGAAAAGTAAAGGAGTAAAAGTTTAAATACTGTGATGTATTCAGATATTGTTTAAATTGTGTCCGTTTCTCCCTTCAGTTCTGTTGCAGTTAGTCTTATAGAAACAACGTCCTATAGATATACACATGTACACACACTTACAATATATATATATATATATATATATATATATATATATATATATATATATATATATATAATTCCATAGTATAGGTCGCTACATTCTGACAAAATATTTCTCTTCTATTCGTTTCGAATTTTGTCCATTTTTTCAGAATGCAACAAAATACAGATAAAATCTCTATTTCAATCATCCTGAACTATAATATGCCATATAGGTTTTGAAATAAATAAACAATACATTTTTGCAGTCATGCATATCATATGTGCGTTTGTGCAGAGTGTGTGTGTGTGTGTGTGTGTGTGTGTGTGTGTGTGTGTGTGTGTGTGTGTGTGTGAGATTATGTATATTTAGTTATCTAACTGGGAAATGCAAAAAAATTAGACTTTTACTGGAGACCACGCAAAACAATTAACCCCTGAAACTCTGCTGTTTGGGTCTACGAAATAATTAGTGAGAATTTCGAGACTAAGTTGTCCATGAAATAAGATCTTAGACCAAACACACCAGAAACCTAACGGAAAAAGACAAAGCAATAAGAATGCTAGAAGACAACCATGCGAAACATCATTATCTAAATAACAAGAGGCTGGTCCAGTAGCTATCGTGCAAGATAGTAAATAATCTATTAAAATTGATTTCAGTGAAATGAATTTAAATGATTCAATGATGAAATGCTAAAGAAAAATCCACTTATCGTCAAGAAAAATGTTAACTAAAGGAAGTGCATGAGAATGTGGTATAAAATTTATTTTTATTGGTGGCTCGAGGGTAACTTTGACGTGTATGAATAATCTTTATCCATCAATATATCTTCTTTTGTGTTCATGCACGCATATATTAGTGTGTATGTGTACATAAAATGGAAAACATTTTTCTGCTTACGAATTTTGATGTTTGCATATATGAAAAGGAATGTATGTAGTTGCTGTATGTATGCTTGAAATATAATAAGAAAATTGATAGATTGCATAAAAGATTAAGTTATTTCTGAGTGCCTGTGGCAATTTCGTGAAATTATTTAAAAAAAAAAAAACAACCCAGGCAGAGTAAAATAGAAGCAGTGAAGAATTTTAATAAAAAGAGAAATGACTTTACATGTCATCTACTTATAGAACTTTGCTGCCTCTGACTTTGGAATGTGTCCAATATTTCCTGGCGCCACCCAAGAGATCGAATATAGTCTGTGAGCAATCATCATAAGAGCATGGTTAATAAAATAAAAAAAAATAGAGATAAGATTAAATAAGAGAAGAAAAAATCCTTTCAGTATGAACATGGTCTTGTTTTGGATGACACATTAATGCACAGCACAATATGATGTTGGGTTTAATAAATATCGATTCATGTCTATTCTCGATCTAGTCGTCTCTTATTGGGAACTGGGTGCTAGCAGTGTGAAAATATTGTTTCCTATTGGTAAAAGCAGATCATAGGGTGATAATATGGAATCCAATACAAGTTTAGATACAACTTGTCCAAAGATAGATTCGACTATAATGAGGCCGATTAAAGAGATTGTGTGCCCTATTAGGGGGCAAAGACAGGTCCTGTTGGTAAACGCTACTGATGTAAGCGACGTCAGTTACTCTGAATCATTGTGAAATTTGAGAAATGTGTGGAACGGAAATATGATCGACCTTAATCACCAGAACATGGCATCTGATCCCTCCCCTAATCTATCCTTGACAGTTAATCAGGGAAAAGTAGTTTGTGTCATTCAATAAAACTAAAACTGAGCATCTGTATTTCTATCATCATCATAACATATCTCAATATCCACCGATCCAAATTTAACAAACGACTTTCAAAAGGGCCCCTTACTTTGATGATCGTTAACACCAGATTTAAGAAGGAATTCCAATACTTTGCTTATTGTGTTAGATGCAGCTGAAATTGTCGATTCATTATAATGCTCCAGAAAATATCAGAACCGACCTACCATCATTAATCTCTGCAAGAATTGAATACAACACAATATTGAATACAGTTAATATATCAAGGCAGGAGTCATCAAGCTGGTGTTATCAAGCCTCGATTGGGTGCAGAAGCGAGTGCCTGGATTTATCGCTGATGTGCTATTCACATCTCTCAAGCCACTCTCCGATGGACGTGACATAGCAAGCCTAGCACTTCTCTACCAATATTTTTTCGGAAAATCTTCAGGGTAGCTTCATTAGCTCGTTCCACCTGTGAGAGATTTTTCAATCATAATATGAGTTGCAATCTCTAGTGAACCCCATCCACATTTTCTGATCATTCCATGTACCCATTGCAATTCCCACTCAAACAGTGTACACCTGCCCCCGCGGCTGTTTTGTGGAATTGCAATGGGTACATGGAATGATCAGAAAATGGTAAAATCTTCACAAATCTAGGGGCAATAGATATCTAGTAAACCTTAAAGTACTTCAATCCTAGACCTAGAGAGGCCCTTGGCCTTTGTATAGGATCCGTCTAAAT
Organism: Thysanoteuthis rhombus; assembly: GCA_963457665.1. Lineage (NCBI taxonomy): Eukaryota > Metazoa > Mollusca > Cephalopoda > Oegopsida > Thysanoteuthidae > Thysanoteuthis > Thysanoteuthis major. Next base: position 3,143,100 of record OY735199.1, on the reverse strand, counting down.
AAAAAAGATATAAAGAAGAGCAAAAATAAAGGAAAGCAGGAAATGATAATGCATTGCATTTTTGGCGATAGCTTTGTATATCCTTTCCATGAATAGTAGAAGATTCTATCCTTGAATATATTTTCTCCATACCTACAGATGTAAACAATTTTTTAATTACTATAAACATGAAAAGAGCAAGGGGACCTGATAATATTCATCATCAAATGCTTAAAAATCTGCAGGTGTCTTATATTATCCACTGTACGGTATTCTTGTGCAAATTTTAGACAACGGCGAACTTCAAGGAATATGGAAATTGGCGAATGTCACGTCTACATTTAAAAAGGGTGGCAAAGCTGTAACCTGTAACTAATGACCTGTGAGCTTCACTTCTCAAGAGTGTAAAATCTGCGAGGAACTTGAAAAGGAAGAAAATTTATCGACAATAATGGTATATTGTGTGATGAACAACATGGCGTTAGAGAGTGGTTTTGTCAAACAAATCAACTTACTACACTCGCAAAGTGAACAAAATTGTATGCTGAGAGGGTTCCTTTTGATGCGTTGCACCGAGATTTCCAAGAAGCCTTGTATCAAGGAGATCATTATAGACTGATTGCAAACTGCGAAAATATGTCATAGCTAGTAAACGGAATTGTTTGCTCAAAGACACAGGTGTGTAAGTGCGGTTTTGCCCCAGGGGCCTGCAGTAATTTTTTTCATTTTTAACGATCTATTCTAACAAATATCTCTAAAATGTAGAATGTTTGCAGATGATACCAAACTGCACCAAGTACAAAAGAGCCTAGATAGATTAATGTTATGATCAAGAGAATATTTAATAGCTTTTAATGAGGATAAATGTAAAGTGTTTCATGTAGGAAATAGAAATCCAAGTTACGATTAGTGTATGAGCAAAAACATAGATATTGTGAATGATGGAAACCATGTATATCAAAAGTGCTACTGCTGAAGAGAGAACAGAGTGCTAGCGTTGATTGAGTATATTTTTTCATACATCCGTCGACACCTTGAGTATCGAGTACAAGCTTGGTCAGCATATAGGAGGAAGATATGAAATCTTTTAGAAGTTGTTTGAAGACGGGCAACTAAGAATTAAATTGTCTGAGGATAGGTTAAAGGAATTAGGGTTGTCACCAATAAGGCAGGTCGGAAAGACTTGAGACTGATAGGTGTGATTCAGAATTAGTACACCTTGTTTATTACTATGGGGATTGCAAGGGAATGAAAGGCCTTATATGTAGGATAGATGTAAATAAAAATACATTAAACAGAAGACAATTATTTCTCGCTATAGAGTACATAGGCTATGGAATGGATTACATGAATATGTAATGCTATCCAAAGATGTGAATGATTTTTTGAAAGATTTATCTGTAAACTGAGAAGCATGTATCGTGTACATGAGAGAATCACGCTCAACCTTACATGGAGAGATCACAAGACAGCACAGTATATTAAGAAGAAAACAGGTCTTCGTGACATCATAGAAACTATAAAAAAATCAAATGGCAATGGGCAGGCCATGTTGCAAAAATGAAAGACAACCGATGGACGTCAATATAACATAACATAAGAAACCGAGGCCGACAGAACACAAGATGGAGGGATGTACTTGATAGATTCAGGAAATACTGGCCCCGCAATGCCTATGATAGAGAAATGTGGCGAATCCTGGGGAAAGGTGTATGTCCAAAACGTTAAAAGAATGATGATGATGATAATGACTTGAATGTTTGTGGTCACTAGATGCTTTGTCAATATGATTGTTATGATGCAATACCGTATAAATGATTTATATACATTTTTCACACCAAATCCAATTTTCAATGTTCTAATGGTCTATTCATACATCAGCCTATTCTCTGGCTTCTTTCACTTAAAACATCTTGAAATCATTTATTCCCTCAATTCTCGAGCCCAAGGGTGATACGGAACAATTTTTTTCAGATGAAAAAAAGTGCAATATAAAAAAGATCGTCCAGATTTTTCAATTTAAAAAATCATGAATAAATAAAATCTATTCAATTAAATCAATGAATTCTATTTTCACTCCTGTTTTTCAATCTAATTCTTTTATTTTTTCAATTGTGCTGTGCTTTAGAATCAGTTGAGCTAGGTTGGGAAACTTCACAATTCACAGTCTGAACATTTCATTTCTTATTGAAATGTCATAGAATTGAATAATGACGTTTTATTTGAATTACAAAGTGATCTTTAAAAAATGATCAGCTTTCGCTTACCACTCAAAGAAGATGGTGATCTGACAAAGTTTTTTGGTAGCATTTTACCAAGTTTAATGTCTTCGTTTTTGAAAGACCCTTTGATTTTTATTTCAATCTTTTAACTTCCCAAGATAGTTGAGGATTAAATGGATTAATAGTTTTTATGAGAAAGGTTTTTTGTTAAAAAAATGAAATTGACACTAAACAACAGATGAATTAAAAAAACATCCTCCATTCTGTTTCTTTTTGCTTACCAAATGCGTCAGAAACAGAGTTATGTTTTATAGACGACCATACAAGACGACATCACCAGATAATTGATATGTTTAAATTGTTAAAAAATCTGTACCAACTGATACAAAGTGTTACATTTACAAAAACAGTACCATTTCAAACGAAGTTCCATATATATATATAAAAATCTAAATGATTCAATTTCACCCTAGATTTCTCTTATTACCATCGAAAAAGCTTTCAGTATGAATGGTATATTATTGTGATATCATGAAATTAAAAAAAGAAGTTGAATTGAAATTATTTTACGAAGTGGCCTTCTCATTATTAATCCAGTTTGGTCGGTCTTAACGTGAGAGATATCTTTTTGTAGCATGTCTTGTTTGGGGTAATTTATTAAAAAATCAAAAAAAGTATTTGTTCAGTTTGGATGAATGGAAAGTCTGAATTTTCAGAAAACAAGCGTCAATGCTACTGGATAGATATTGGAGGACCAATCCACCAATAACTTGCGTCATAAAACCCTTTTTTAAAAATCGAAATTGATCGTAAAAAAAGGTCTTCTCCAAGACATAATGGGGAATGAATTGTAAATCTCCAGCCTTCTAGCTCCCTTTTGTTATCAGATTCCGTTGTTTCCCGACAGATTAGATTTTGACCCCCCCAAATCCTCAGTATCAATTTATTTCTGCTTACTATTAAAAAAATTATGATTGTGAATTTGATCAGAATGTCGAGAAAACAAGTGTGATCATCTGAAACAATGTGTTTCATTTCGTAGGATTCTGAACGTTCAAACAGTTCTGCCAGATTGACTGCTCTGATAATGTAGAAATTGTATTTGTTGTTCTAAATCTACTTTCGAAGAACAGCTGCATTTATGACGTCATCTGTGTGGGTGGATGAAGCAGCAACCAAGTGGACCTGGTTGGTACCAAATACTTTCACTCCATCACATAAGGAGCTCGAAGCGTTTAGAGGATTGGGCATCGTCATTATCATGGTAAAGAATGCGGTTGACATGGCAACAAAAGACTATCAATTAATGTATGTTTACGAATCCTCTGTCGCCATTACTTCGAAGGAATAGTTCACATACATTAGATATGAAGCCATCTGAATAAGAAACGAAACGCTCAGTCTAGGATTATATAACAAATACCCAGGAGAACAATGGCACTATAAATACTTCTACTTTGTTGAAGGTTTAAATTTATCGTTCCAAACGTCTGGAATGATTACAATAAAATTAAATACAGTCAACTAATTTTCATGAAAATGGTATTGAAGAATTTCTTGAAGAATTAAGATTGTAAAGTATATTCCAAGCAACAAGAAATACGAAAATAGGCCTATATATCCATTCATCTATCCATCTATCAATCTACCTATCATTCTATCTATCTTTCTATCTATGTTTTATTCTTTTGCAGTATATTCATTTCATATTTTTCACATTGTATTTCATCACAAAAAACAAAAAACAAAACAGAACAATGGAAACCTTCCTGCATCATGGGAGCTAATAATATACCTCTAGCGATTCGGAAAATGGAAATATGTTGAAATTCCCATAATTCAATTTCTTAAGAAAATCTTTTGGAAATAACGATTTACCGTAACAGTACTTTAACACAATAAGTTCTATGTATTTGCCAGAAGAATGAATGCTTGTAAGTAAGTGAAGTAGATTGAAATATAATTATCCGTAGGAAACATTGTTGGGATTCAAAACAGATTCAACCGCGCGTTAACCAGTATGATTCCTTATTACAGTTTATGAGAACATTTTAAGAGAGACCTGCCAAGTTGATTATTGTGTCTTAACTAAAAATCACGCAATCTATGCCTTCTCAGGTATTGGTTTTTGGATGATTTTTGTGATACGTTTGGAAAAAGTTAATCCGACAAAATATATTTTCTTGAAATTAAGACAAGTTAAATAAACATTTCAAAGTCAGGAAGACCTTAGGCAGACTTCGTTAATTGTCCGAACAAATACTAAATGGAAACATGAATGGGAAATATTTTTGTCGGAAATGTCATAATATTATCTATGAAGTAATGATGGCAGCTGGAAGTAGCCGGAGACCTTTCTGAGGAGTACGATAAGGTTTCGATTAATGATAAGAACTGCTCATTCATCAATTCATTACCTGATGCCACGATTTCCAAATAGAGAAGGATTCCAGATACCCTACGATATGGGCAACCGATGTGTTACCTGATTTAAAACAGTCGAGACACTCAGCCTTGTGTATTTTGATTGGCCTGTAACGTGCCTGCTGTGAGATCAGCTGACAGCGTCTTTGTGCGCCTTATTACTCCAGGTCCTCGAACGCGACGCTAATTTTTTTTTCCGTTGATTATCCCTATATATTACAAAAAGTAGATTAGCACTATAAAATTTCTAAGAGTACAACCAAAAACCTTTTGATTTATAACTTTTAAAACTCTTGACATACCTTGTGCGTCGGTGATCTCTAAAACATCCGATGAGCAGCGATGGACGATTCCTGGAACTCCAAGTGTACACATTGCAGCCATTTAATTAGAACAACACCCAACACACATATCAAACATGTCCCACCAACTTTACTCCACCATCAGTGCAAGAAAGAGAGAGTGAGGAAAAGAGAGAGGGAAATAGAGATAAAAGAGAGGAAGATAGTAACAAAGGTTGGAGACAGTTGTGCTAGTACACAGAGGAATAGTGCAAAAGCCTAGGAACCATTGACCTGAATTGATCAAGTACATGTAAAGATGATATTGACAAAAGATAGAACTACACAATGAGTAGACGTGCAATTGAATTGGAGTCAGTAACTGGCAAAGTGAAATTCTCCTGGCAATACGGAGAATTTAAAATGGTTTAACACTATCAAGTGCATAAAAAAAGCATTGTTCAGCTGTTTAGCATATCTCCGTATGGATAACTTAGTACTTAATATTAGGAGGTAATTAGTTTTATAATTGTCATACAATACACTTTCATCGAATTTATCAGACAAAAGACTTTTGATGCGATAAAACCATTTTTTGTGAAAAATAACAAACGAACTAAAAGAAAATAGTCCTACTAAATGATCCAAACAACTTAAGTAGTAGAATCCGGGAACAAAATCATAATATGATTCGATAATCAAGTTCTTCCATCGTTTGCTAATCTAAGCAGAGATTTCCAACTAAATTTAGGCATCAAATACATTTTTTCTAACTTCATTGAAGTAAACCAAACTCAAATTCAATCATGTCTGTTGAAAGTATGAATTGAACAGTTTGTTTCAATCTTCTCAGCACAATTCTTTTTCATTGAACAGAAAACTGAGAGGTTCTTGTTGATTTGTTCTATCATCAGCTATACATTATTTGCTGAAGAAGAAACGAAAAAAGAGAAATAGTTTTGATTCGGATAAGGGGAACATAAAACTTTATCCTTTATTCCAATTCTTAGCAAATATTCTGCATTAAATACCCATCTAAATTATCGTCACAAAACTTCAACATGAAAAAAAAAATCTGCAAAAACTGCGTTATTTCATTTTGAGTCTTCATAGCTTTAACCGTTGTCAAAATCGACTACGGATGCACAATAGAGGACAGAGTTGATTGCAAGCGATCAGATATTAAAAGCAAGTATTTTCTTTTGTTTGTAATACCTTTTTATTTAATAGTAATGTTTCAATTGATTAATCATGTATTATTATTCTTACGTATTTAGTGGTATAATAATATTTGAGATTCATCATGGTTACAAAATATGAATGTGTCAAATCAAAATTCTTTTTCTTCCTACTTAATCTTTTATTTCTTTTACTTGGTGTTCTGTTTTAACATCGAATAAGTGGAGGTGTTAAACTTTATAATTTAGAATCACCTTTCTTATATTGAGCAGATATAATTTTTACTATTTATTGTTTTTCCATTGATACTGTAATATTGTTGCCCTTTTGTGCACCCATAGTGTATTTGATAATAGTTGAAAGTTATGGGGACATTTAACAAAAGAATTCAAGAAAATGGACTCAAAACTCTTCTCAATCAGTGATTTAAAACTCCGTTATTCACTGAATATATCTAAGTAATAGTATTGTAGTTAGGGAAAATATATTATTGATTTGAAAAAGGCAAAATAGATAAATATCATCTTTGATTAATCAATTATTCTGTCAAAAATGAAACGCCTCCTGAATTACCTTCTGATTTTTTTCAGCTTAACATATTCATTGGGTTGTGTTATATTTTGCTGAGTTAGTAGAAGTATTGAAAGGGAAAGGGAAAGAGAAAGAGAGAATAAGCAGATAGAACTTACCTTCCACAAAGTGCCGGGACATGGTAGATTAATTTTTGTGTTCCTTTGACTTTATACCTAATTCCTGTCAGAGGAGCAGGAGTTCTCTACGGATGTACTAGTAGGAGTTTGGCAAACACTGATATCTTGTCTGTTCATCAAGATATTTCAGGCAGTTTTAAGAACGGGAAAAATCGATGATGAAGCCAGATTTAAATAGGTCCACAAGGAATCAAATGATTCGAAGAGAGGTTGATTAAAGAAAGACAGATTACATTCAAATGAAAGCTGTTATCTTGAAGAAATGTTGTCACAAAAGGGTAAAGCCGTTAGTAAAGTTAAAGAATACTATATTGAATATTTGCAAAGTGAGAAGGGGTTGTATTTTTCCTTTTTCACGTCACACTACTGCAAGATACAAGAAATACTTCGATGTCATCATGGGAAACTTCGGCAAGGAGAGTTCAGATATTAAGTACAGAACAGAACAGGTGGGGAACTTGTAACCTTCGCAATAGCAAAAGACTTCAAAATCATGAATTCTTTTTCAAGAAGAAACCAAATAAAAAATGGATTTGAAAGAGCCTCAACAATGACACTAAAAACAAAAGAGAATTGAATTGAAAAGCAGGTATGTATTTCTTACTGAACAAGAAAATGACACCAACACCAACATCGACGAACTCCACAACAGAATAACAACCTCTTAAATAGAAACTACCCTTCTATCAGACTAAACAGCACAAAATCCATTACTAAAATATCAGATGAAACCGGGAATCCCATGGAAAACGCAGAAATGTCAAGTCACCAACAACAGAGGAAATCGAACGGACCGAACTAAACAGAACAATAGAAAAAATGGAGAGAAGATAAAAGAAGTTACACGACAGCAAACAACCCTCAAAACAGGCTGAGGCTTCAAAGTTATGAACAGAACTCTCAGTATAAGACGGAAACAAATAACTACCATACTCGAAGACATAAAAACAGAGACAGTGTTGTCGAAACCGCCCAAGAATTAAACCGAAAACCCAATCGTCAAGTTATGAATTACAAAACAACAAGCAGGTTACACAATTTGCGAGAAATCAGTTCGAAGATTCCCTAGAAGTTACAGCATTGGTGTGAAGTAAGCCATCAAACAAACAAAGAAAGGAACACCCCTTGGACCAAATATCATCACCATCGATCTAACCCAGAAAGCTGGTAAGATCGTTGCATTGATCTATTCTATCCAACGTATAACTAAAGCAAAGTGAGGTCCAAAGGACTGGAACACTGCTGTTATAATGTTTTTGTATAAAAAAGATACCTGAAATACCTCAATAACTATTGTCCTATAAGCCAACTCAAGTGCATCTACAATCAATTTACTAAAATCATCATCAAAGGAACAAATGGACCATTTCACAAGAGTTTCACATGGAGAAATCTCAAGATAACACAGTATATCAGGGAGAAAACAGGAGTCCGAGACATCATTGGGAAACTCAAACGGTAATGAACTTGTCATTATGCATGAATGGCAGATAGCCGATGGATCTCACGACTCACAACTGAGATCACATTTGATACTGAGGCTGGAAGAATGCAAAATGAACAGACGAACTAGACAATTTCGGAAAGTATTGGCTCCAGTACGCCCATGATATTTATATCTGGTGAATCGTGGAGATAATTCATATCCAACGACTGACAATAAAAGACTGATGATGATGATGGTGATGACGACATAATCAATTTTTTGAAAGATCATTTCTTGATATTAAAAATCGAACGTACACGAATAAAGAAAAGGGTGGAAAGGTGTTCAAAATTCATATATATATATATATATATATATATATATATATATATATATATATATATATATATATATATATATAATAGAATATTTCATAATGAATTTTGCAGCATTTTGAAACGATATTTTTTAAAAAATTTTCATGCAGTAAAATATAAATTTCATTTGGAAATTAAGTTTTATTACCGATAGAAATGATGTCAAGTATTGTCAAATGCTGTCAAAAACTCTATCCACAAGTTGCAGTTTATTCTTTTCCTTGTTCTCTAAATGTAATACATGTCCTCCCAACTTTTTGTGAATGCAGCAAAGTGACTCTCCGAATGGAAATGACACTGTGTCGATTTTGGGATACAACATTTACATTATGTTTTTTTTATACACGCAAATCAACGGCCCTCAACCAGAAAGACATAACCGTTAGGAGAGAGAGATTGTGAGCTTGCAAGAAAGAAAAGATAAGAATTGATTCAATAATTCTGGATATTCTTTTGACTAGTGTCTGCAAAATATTGCGATGAATATGTCAAATAAATAATTTTGTTGCGTGGGTGCAAGGTCCAACGAGTAAAGGTCGTTTGTGGTAAAAAAGGTTAAGCATTTCAGGTTTAGATTTTCATCTAAAAAGGACCACTGGAACAATTAAAAGTTAGCATTAGAATCGTGTATTCCTTCACAGTAAAAACCTTGAGTTTTTCAAGTATATTGTTTTGGATAAGATATTCTTTTATATTTCATTTTTTCCAAAAGTTAGGAGATAAATATAATCATACGTCAATTTTAATTATATCAGGAAACATTCACACAACGACATCGGGTATATTTAAGAGGATGTTCGTTTGATATGGTGCAAGCATTACACATATTTTGAGTGAGTCGACAATATTTAATCTATGGAAACCATCGGTCAATAATAAGGAAAAAATCCCAGTGTCCCTGGAACCAAACATTTCGAATATGTATTCATTGTTTCCAGAACATAACTAAAGGCCAAGCGTTCCACTTCTCTGTGCACAGAAATAATATCCAATTCAGAATGTATCGATTGGCGAATTAATAACAGGCAAACTAGTTCCTTGTCACGATACAATAGGAAGAAAATCGAAGATCACCATCGGTGTGGTTCAGGAAGATTAAATTTCAATACTCTTTAGAAATTTTCTTCCAATAATGATTTTTGTCCGGAAAACTAAAATAAGGACCAAGACAGAAGTTGCTGTGTGGAAACTGCTATTGCAAAATGTTGACAGTGTTTTGAGAATTGAGTGTTGGACAGTGTGAAACAATCCAAAAATAACGTGAAAAGTAGTCACGAACATTTTGTGTCCATCATTTTGAGACTACGATTATTCAGACGAGTATTATGCATCAACGACTTAAAAAAATTCAATTACATCCACCACACATTACCATTTAAATATTTCATTCAAAATAGCACAGCTACTTTTACATCACTGAAATGTGAAAATTCAAAGATTTCAAGTATTTAAAACAAAATAAAAATATCCTTATATATATATATGTATGTGAGTGCATGTGTTGAATGTATCAATTAGAGGATGAGAGAAAGAAATTAGAGAAGCAGGTGATATATCTCAATGTTTTTGCAATTATTCCGCCGGCATTTTCCTATGCATTTCAAGGAGTGCCAGCTAACTTTTTCAGAGAAAGATTCGGAGCTGTTCAAAGAAAATTGCACAGTTAAAATGATTTCTCCGAGGAGGATGGCTGGAATCTGTTGAAATGCATCGAAACATGCCGACAGAATCATTGATTTTGCGATGTGAAATCTGCTTCCTCTTAGTTTTTTTCTCTTCACCTTCAAATTGTTACTTTCATCAACATTCCGTCAGATCACTTCAAATCCACTGTATGAACATGTATAAATATTAATTAAAAAATGTGTAGTTTGTAACATTTTTTGCTGCAGCGTATTTCGTTAAAAAAATCAGTCAATTTGTGTAGTGTTGACCTTTTATCAGGATCAACTGGTTAGTTTGGGCATTTCCTGTATCCATAAAACTAAATGATCGATGCTCACAGAAACGACTGAATAAAAAGTTGACACCACAAATTTGTTTGTGATTTTGGACGATATATATATATATGTATATATATATATATATATGTGTGTGTGTGTGTGTGTGTGTGTGTGTGTGTAAGTATAGTTAAATACAAATGGCATTTTTCCATCTTCATCTTAATTTCCCTTGCTTAAAAACAAAATAATGTGTGTCATGATGCAGTATCTGCAACCATTGTGCAAAGGATACATTTGACCGAGTGTTTTTGACCATCATTATCTAAGTTGTGAAAAAACATTTTTTTGCACGAAATTAAACAGTGTCCGATTCAGCATAAGCCATTTTGTGACGACATGATGGCGAATGAAGTGATGGGCAAAATAATTCTCTTTGGTTTTGGTATGTCTGCTGCTGAATTCTTCGAGCCAATGACCAACAGAGACTTAGTTGAATGGTAGATGTTTCACTTTGATAATGAGCGTTTCTAGGAAGAGAAAATCTTTCCATACCTTCGTTTTTATATAATTTGTGGGTGTTTTAAAACTTGGCATATAAGAATTTGGAGTGGTGTCAATTTATTTAAGTTTGTTTTTATTGCACTTTGATTGAAGAGGTGGCAGCTTAGGCATTTCGATGAAGTGGTTATAGTTTGTCCATATGAAATTTCGAAGTCTCCGATAAGACAGGCGAATTCATATTGTTCATATCGACGTTATTTTGATTAATGAGTCTTTTTGGTCGGTACGTGTTGCTCCTAATAATGATATCAAAAGTTCCTAATGTTTATCAGAGTCAAAATACTATTCCTATTGGAATTACTTTTCTCTTCTACATGGAATGATCTGATCTGACACATTTCTGTTCACAACTTCCTATCCTCACATCTGTTACCTCCCCGCTAATCATACAACAGGTAGTCTTGCCCTGCCCTCTTTATACACTTAAAATCTATTTAAATGAATTAATGAACTCATCCACAAGAAGATACACGCCTTATATAACACTCAATCCCCTGTATCTCTGTTATGCTTTGCTTGAAAAGTCCAGAACAAGGGATTAAACCAACAACAAGATTATTTGCACAATACATGGTCTTCTGAAATTGTCATTTCACTCTAATATTATCGGATAGATCATTATCCAAATCAGTTCAGTAGTCATACGCACGCACTCTCTCTTTCTCTTACACACACACACACAGAGGCACACACACAGAGGCACACACACACACACACACACACACACACACACACACACACACACACACACACACACACATATATATATACGTATATATATAGAGAGAGAGAGAGGGGGGAGAGAGATATCAAATCGCTTGACCAATCAGCAAGTTTGTTAGGAATACATTTTCTCTTTGGTCATGTGTGTGTGTGTGTGTGTGTGTGTGTGTGTGTGTGTGTGTCACCAAGCACTTGTAGTCTCATTTTTAAGGCTACTGCTTTGGAATTTGGTATAAGGACACTGTTAGGCTCCATCTGAAAAGGTTTTTTACCGGAAAGTCTATGGTTATTTTGTATCAATAATGCTTTAATCACGTTTTGCTATCTTTTTAGATAATTTTAGGTCAGGATTTATTTTTCTTAAATAATTTTTTAGATATCTTTTGATAATTCTAAGATAGGTAGGTGTTGCTCACACGCAGGGTACAGTGATTTGCTCATGGGAGTAACACACATACACATACACACACACACGCACACACACATGCATATATATATATACATATATATATATATATATATATATATATATATATGAAAGGGAAAACATTCAATTGCTCATATAGTTGAAAATCAATGAATCTGACAGAATGTAGCAAATTACATAATAAAAATCTTCAGTTCCTACCATAAATGTCAGATGTTTTGATGATTGAGAAAGTATTCAATTCTTTTAAGATCTATTTTTAAATGTTTTACACGAGACTATACAGAAAATGAAAATAATCCAGTGATACTTTTTTGAGTATAAGAAATTTAGTTTATGCCGGTGGTTAAAAAAATGATCAGCTCCTCCCTGTAAAGAGCCACTCTCCGGTTTTGAAGGTCCAATAACTCCAAAGTTACATAAAATACAAGGGAAACAACTAAGGTACCAAATCTCAGCAAAATATCTCCCAAGGTACGAATGTTATGGAGAATCAATGTTGGCGAATTACAATAGGTCATCATTTCTGAACTGTTTGTTCAAACAAACTGCAATTTCTTGTGTTGATTCATCCCTGGAGGGTGAGTTCCACTCGTTAAGATTCTTTCAGTTATAATACTTTTCTTTGTTGATACGCAGATACCTTGTTTGAATTTTTGAAGAACGATTATTCACTGATCAATATACTATATACCGATCGGACTATGTTATCTTACCTGGTTTCGGAAAACACATTTTTGTTTTGGTTTAACATCAATGGCCCTATGTTCTAATCATCAGAAAAGTATCTAATGTCTACAAACTCTATATTTGAATTGTTTTACATTAGACAATACATTACACGATTATTTTTCAGGGGAACATTCATTCTAAAACCATTAGTTCAGTTTCTACGGCTGGCCAAAAATTTAGCAACAACCATAAAAAGCATTTTTTTCTCTATTTTGCAGACCACAAAAATTTGAGATAAAAAAAAAAAGCCAGAAATGGCTCATTTGGGTCAGATACGAACTCTCAGCTGGGTATTTTCTTGAAAAAGATCGTTATGAAGGACCATTTAAAAAAAAAATGATGTTTGCGGCTGGCAGCTGTTCATTTCAGTAAATTTCAATTTATCATAATTTTAAACACATTCGTCTAATCAAACTGAAAATCTTCAAGTTAGAATTTTCTGTAAAAAAGATGTCATCTACTGGAATTTCATCCAAGATGGTGCTTAGGGGATCTTCTGGTGATATGCTGTAGAATTTTTGAAGTTCATGCCTTTTCAAACATGATTAATATGAAACTGCATTCTCGACAAGAAACCAGAACTTAGATTATTTGACATCAGAAAGAAAGAAATATACTTTTCTGTGGAGTTTTGGTTACTTAATTCTTAGAGCTTTGCACATCAACTGACCATTTGTCTCCATTTTCATGCCATTCAAAATCTTCTGATACGAGGTGCATTAATAAAACTTCTAGATGGTATCATATTTTCTAGAGGTAGACATAACTATGTCTACCACATCAGATTAATCTTTCCTTACAGCATCATGCACCAGTTGATGCGTGAAAATACGATGGTAGTTTAAGAATCGATCGGTGGAAAATAGGAAAGGTTGTAACAAATATAGCTGTCTGGATTGATTTTTTTACTGGCGGAATGTCAATAAATAGGATTATACAATATGAAAAAAATGGATAAAAAGTGGAAATCGAGATAAAGTGAAGGAAGGAGAATAACTGTGTAGATGTAGGCAAGGGGAAAATCAGACCAAATCAAGGTAAGAGAAATAAAGGAGGAAAAAGCAAAAATATTAAATGGGGAGGATAGAAAAACAAAAAAAGGAGAAAAATAAATAAATGAAATTAATAAAAAAAGACAAAACAAGAATGAAATTCAAGGAAACTTGCCGTTATAGTCAATAACTGAACAACTGTAGCGTCAAAAAATTGAAGTTATGTAAAATTAAATGTTCGTCGAAGGATAAAGATGGTCAGTATAAATTCTTTTTAAGACTTCACTGGAGTTTACCCCTGGAAAACAACTAAAATATAGTAAAAAAACATCAAGAAAACTGTCAAAACAAGGACCTATAAAGGCCATAAGCTGTTGTTTTATTTTTTTAATAAAAAATAGACTAAAAGAGAGCATTTTCAAAAGGGTCCAGTGAAGCTATGGTACCAATAAACCGGTATGACCGAAAGCCCTAGACACAAGTACATATGAAAGGATAGAGCTTTGGTGGCTACGTTTATTCAATGAAGAAAAAAAAGGGAAAACGAATTGTAAAACTCTGTAAAGAACTTGGATAAGAAACAAGGAGTAAAGCTGAAAAACTGGAAGCAATATAAAAAGTGAGTGAATAAAATACTGGGATATTTTCACAGAAGAGATTAGACTGAATGTCGAGGACGAGAAAAGAAGTGAAAACTGGTGATAATTACAGAGAAACAAAAAAAATGAAGAAAGAAAACAGAAAAAAATTATGGTGAAAGAAAAACAACATGGGAATGAAGAGAAATTTGGAAAAAGAATTGAAAAAAGAAGAAATAGAAACTGGCTGGTGAAAAAGGGAATGATTTGCGCACAGAAGAAAGAAGAAGTAAATGAAGGAAAATAGAAAGAAAGGGAGTAAAAAAAGAAGAAAAAGAATAACAAGAGGAAGAGTAAGAAGAACAGAAAAGGATTATATCAAGTATAGATGAAGAACAAGTGAAGGGGGTAAGAGAAGAAGAAGAAGAAGAAGAAGAAGAAGAAGAAGAAGAAGAAGAAGAAGAAGAAGAAGGAATAATAATGATAATAATAATGATGATGATAATAATAACAATAACAAGAAGAAGAAGTAGAAGAAGAAGAAGACGAAATAGAAGAACAAGCCGATGGAAAAAACAAGAAGAAGAAGTGGAAGAAATATGAGAAAAAGACGATAAAGATAAAGAACAACAAGAAGAAACGATTCAATGACGATTATGTAATTTGAAGAAGAAGTTTACATAATGTCGTTTTTAATTTTGACGCTACACAATCCCTCCCGTTTTAGTTTCGCAAGTAAACTCAAACAAAATGTTCATTAGAAAATGAATGGAATTAGAAAAGCCCAATGTTTGGTTGGTTACTGTATTTACATAAAAAAAGTAAACTGAAAATATTTCTGATTGAAAAAAAGAAAAGTGTTTCCAGAAAATTGTGTAATCTTTTTGCTTTCCCATCAGGAGGGTCAAGTTGGAAAAAACATTATCAAAACTAAAACAATTGACGGGCGAAAAGGTGCTTTTCCCCATCTAATTTCAAAAAAAAAAAACATATGCTAAGCAAAATCTGCTGACACGGGAATAAGGAAACAAAGACCTTTCAGGAAAATTTAAATTAATGACTTCCTCCAAGCTGGGAAACAATTCTAAACTGAAAAAAAAAATCGAAAGTATTTTAAGTGAAAAAACCATAAAACAAAATACATTGAATAGGAATAGTCTCGACATGAACTTCTGTAAAACCAATGGCACGTGCAGCAAATACGTTGGAGACAAAGATACGAAAGCGAAGAGGCAGAGCCTAAGAAAATTGACAACGACATCTGTTTTGGGCAAATAATGTCTATGAAGTCCTTGAAAGGAGAAATCAAATAAAATTTTCCTTAGGTAGGCTTTCGGCAGAACTTGCTGAACATTCAAGTAAATGAATATCCCATTAGTTTCGGAAAGACGGGTCTACAATCCATGCACCCTCCAGAAATTCATTCTCTGAGCTGGAAGATCGTAATCAACCAAAACATTGGCTGTCAGGCAACATACACAAAAGACGATCATCACACTGAGAGATAACAAGGTAAGACTGCATATTAGATAGAGATGTCAGAGATACCCCTCAATCTATTAGAAGACTCAAATAGCAATGGGTTGGCCATGTTGCAAGATGACCCAAAATCACCTTTTATCTAATAAAGATGTTCTGTAGGAATCTGCTGACTCAGGGAAAATAATCGTAAATATCCGATAAAATTTTTTTTGAGAGTTTGATTGATCAAAAACACCAGGTTATTTATTTTCTTGTAATCACTCAATGTTTGCAGAGAACTGATGGCTAAGGGAAAAGAAAAATGGTTACATACCCTCGATAGGAAAAGTATCGATAAAGAATTGATGAATTTCAATTTTAGGTTCCTTATCTCCCAATCCACTAACAAGCACTTCCCGATCACTATAAATATCTTTTTTTTTAATCTTAAGTTGAGATGGTTGAGGTTTTGCAGTAGGGGATAGATCCCTAAGATCGCCAAGACGGGACGGAACAGGGGGCACTAGTGAAAGAATGAATGACACCTATCATAGAGAAAAACTTGGGTCGGAAAGAAGAAGAAGAAGAAGAAGAAGAAGAAAAAGAAGAAGAAGAAGAAGAAGAAGAAGAAGAAGAGAAGAGGAAGAAGAAGAATGGAAGAAGAAGAAGAAGAAAAAGAAGAATGGAAGAAGAAGAAGAAGAAGAAGAGGAAGAAGAAGAGGAAAAAGAAGAAGAAGAAGAAGAAGAAGAAGAATGGAAGAAGAAGAATGGAAGAAGAAGAAGAAGAAAAAGAAGAATGGAAGAAGAAGAAGAAGAGGAAGAACAAGAGGAAAAAGAAGAAGAAGAAGAAGAAGAAGAAGAATGGAAGAAGAAGAAGAAGAAGAAGAAGAAGAAGAAAAATGGAAAAAGAAGAAGAAGAAGAAGAAGAAGAAGAAGAAGAAGAAAAGAAGAAGAAGAATGGAAGAAGAAGAAGAGAGGGAAAGGAAGAATTCCTGTTATTAAATTGTCTTTGACGTAGAAAGCCGAATATAATTCTCTTCTGCTCGATGACACCGTCATTCTCTTCCTCACTGAAGCATCTTCTCCGTCTCGTATATTACGCTAGAAAAATTGCCATCAACAACTTCATTTAAACCAGAAGTAGCCACAAACCATCGAGAAGAAGGTTAACAGAACCAGCAATGTAATCAACTGTAATAAACAAATCACCTGTTGGTTGTAACCGAATCGCTGTCTTCCACCCCCAACATGGATTTTACTTACATCATAACCCTTTTTCAGACACAAGACACAACGTTGATGAAAGAGAGGCGGCGAAAATCTGCTGCAGGTAGGGGAGTTGTGTTACAATTTGGAAAAGAGACGGAAAAGAACAGAGAAAAAAATGATAGTGAAGAACGGACTGTGAGAGAAAGACAGGAAAATGGGAGACAGAGAGAGTGCAATGTGCAGAGAAATATCAAGAATGATGATGAAAATAAAGGATCCAATTGATTCAAAGAGAGGACCAGGCTGAGGGATATCGGACAAGTGAATATATAAATTTTCTTTAGTGCCTCTATTTAATTTTCTCGGTGCTGATCTTTGCAAATAATATTTCATATGAACTCAATATCTATAAGAATCTAAATTTGATCTTCTCTTGTGGGAAGAGGCAGTCTGTGATCATCTTTTCAACTGGCATACTTTAAGATGTCACAGCCTTTGATTTAGGAAATTTCATAAGATAAAATGTATATTCATCATTTACATACCAAACGGTTCGTGTTTGTGTAATGGAAAAAATATTGTGGCCTTCTTGAGAATTAAGTCCATCAAGAATCACACTTGGGGATTCCAGGGTTACTTTTATATCGAGTGTAAAAAAAGATCTTGGAAGAATTGACACTTGTAAAACACAGGGTTACCAACACAATTTACAAGTGTCAAGTTCTGGTGAATTTTCAATTTTTAATCTTACAGTAATCTTGTGACTTACGTGTGTCGATTCTTGTAAAATTTGTAATCATCAATCTGACGTTGATCCTATGTTTTACGGGTGTAAGTGTAGTTAATATTTGTTGATAAACTCCTGTCTTGAGTTCATTATAATAGGTTTTCCCGTCCAGGCACCGACACGAACACGTTTATTATGAACACATATTTGATATTAGAATATTTCTAAATTAACTGTTTGAGATGTCGGAACTGCGAGAGTAAAAAAAAAATGATTACAGTCTGTCTTGTCCTGCGATTCAACACCGTAATTAGTTTCCCGTAAAGGTTACATTCACATGAAATACTATTTGAAAAGATTGGTTTCGAGAAAATTATAGAGAGAGACTAGAGAAAATTAAGAAAGTAGATGCAAAGATCATTCAATAAATTTTGGTAGCCATAGAAACGAGGTTCTGCAATTATTTTCTAGCTTGACTTCATCTAACATAATGAAAATTATGATGAAATGAGTATGAGGGAGATTGTGATGTCTCAATCTCGGATGATTTAATATTTAATCTAAGACGTCAATCAGTGGGTACGTTCAGAACCTATAAGAACTGAATGACACCATGATGTATAAAACAAAAAAGAAGCCTAAATTTTTATCAACTTGATATAAATTTCAATCCAGAACCACATCAGTCACATTATTAGTGTATGAACTTGGCTTTAATCTTGCTGATTTTTGTTTGTTTGGATTAATTTCTGTGTTTTTTCAAAACGTTTTGGCTGCCCTTCACTTTGGCTTTCTGAGTTAGTTTGAACGCAATTTTGCTTCCCCACACGTCATGTTCGGCTTCTGAGTCTACAGGTTCTTAGTATCCTTTTGTTCTGACCTGAGCACAAAATCCGTGACATTCATATGAACTAGGTGAAACTTGCCGATTATTCATTCGTGGGGAATCACGTTTTGGAAGCCTAAAAGTTATCATTTGTTTCCACATGATCTATGGCTCCCATATGCAAAAAAGATCTATGCACGATCTGCTGATCAAATGATTTGAGAACGGTCTGTGTGCAGATTATTGAAGGCATAGCCACCGGATGTGACTTGTATACGAGGGAAGAGTATCCTTCCATTTCGAGAAAGCTCCGACATTCTATGGGCAATAGATGCTTGATTAAAACACTTTCTGAAGATCTCAGACAAGAACCTTCTTCTAATAATTTTGACTACTTTTTCAATTCTATCTATTTACTTGTTGCCGTAGAAACAAACAGACAGAATCGATAGTTACTAAAATAAAAAAAAAATTGATCGACGATGAAGGTTAATAAGTTGTCAACATCAGTTCAAACTAGGTTACAATACTTCATTTAAAGATGACAGCATTAACAACAACAACAACAACACTGTGAGAGGTGAGGATGGTATGAAAAGGAGGCTAGAGACTTGATGAGACTTACCGCCACTCAGCCTTAAGCAATAACCACCAGGTAACTGGTGTGAAGTAATTCACAGCACTGCTGTAGATGATGAGATTTTGAATAGGCGGGCTAGAGACCTGAGGAGACTTACTGTCACTCAGTCTCCTACTGTGGCCTCCAGGCAACTTGTGTAATAATAATAATAATAATAATAATAATAATAATAATAATAATAATAATAATAATAATAATAATAATAATAATAATAAAAAAACAAACTATTCAACAGTCTGAATCTGTATATTGAATAGACTCACTGGCGGAAAGAGTGCAGCAAGGGGACACCCCGGTATTATAGTTAGGCTGCTGAGAAACTAGATAGATTTCTTTTCTGTGAAACCTCCTATTGGAGACACAAGACTTGGAGATGGATAAGGGAGAGATATTCACAGATTCGAAACTTTCTTGCAGCTGAATATCAATTTGAAAATGAGGTAAGGGCTGCAGACTCAGTGGAACTTGGGAAAATGACGCAATACCCTAGCCTTTGGTATGAAATATCTACTGTAATCGACCACATGAGAGGAGAATCGACCCAAGTAATTATTCGAACCTGTCGGTGTTCCCGGAACTTCCGTGTGTATTCTACACGTATGAATTGACTTGGCACTGACTCTGTAATTCTTACAAACCAGCAGGCAGCGATAAAGGGCTCTTTATATATGTATATATCTGTATGAGTGTATACCGTAAAAAATCCCATAGTGATTCGGTTTCTAGGTAAGGCAAAGTAAACCTGTGAAACTCATTAATGTTGTACATACCGAAATTTCCCTTTCTAAGAATACTATCAGAGCTAAAGCCGTTGAATCTCAGTAATGACTCCAACATAGAAAGGTAAGACTCGAAAAAACCTGCAATACAAGTAGAGTCTTTATACTAATTGTACAGAT
Organism: Thysanoteuthis rhombus; assembly: GCA_963457665.1. Taxonomy (NCBI): domain Eukaryota; kingdom Metazoa; phylum Mollusca; class Cephalopoda; order Oegopsida; family Thysanoteuthidae; genus Thysanoteuthis; species Thysanoteuthis major. The sequence goes on along the minus strand of OY735199.1, from coordinate 3,122,784 downwards.
GAACCAAGACAAAAATTTGAAGACGTTACTAATAGTTTAGCACCAGAAATAGAAGGAAGCTACAGCAACAAGGTAACACGTTGGGATAACAATGACTGGGAGAAGAAACAATCTGTAAGATGAGTTACAACAAACAAAATAGAAATATAACGAGAGCTCACAAAGGCAAAATCCATTAATTCTTTCATTATTCATCAACATTAATGACGGAATATCACTGAGAAATGAATAACCGTAATTGAAAAAAACAAAGAAGTAAAAAGGTGCTACTGAAGACATTTTCGAAAAACTGAAGGTGGATTTTACAGAACAAGACGAAATGATATACGAAACAGCAAAAGTGCTAAAATCTAAATGCATAGAAAAAAAAAACAGAAAAAAACCAACACATATTAGGAACCAAGATGGAAAACGGAATGCGAGGGGAAATTCCGATAATGGATGAGCTTACAATCTCTGACAATGTTTACAGTACGGAAGCCAGAAAAGTGAAGAAAAATATCAATCGAAAGCCCTAAACAATATCAAAGATACATTAAAACAGAGAATAAAGCTATGCACCAAAAAGGGAGAAAAAGATAAAATCAAATTTTACAGACAAAATTAAGTATATCAAAACAGATGGAAAAAATTCTACTGTAAGATAAAAAAAAATAAAACAAACAAAAAAGAAACAAAAAACGGATAACAGTGGAAGATGTACCAACCGGAGACTAAATAAGGGGCTTTTGGAAAAATGTCTGCAACGATCGAAAAACATACCATCAACATACAGCATAGAATTGGGGGTTTGAACGAGCAACATGAAACGTTGCGAAGACAGCTGTGACAGGATGTTTTGATTAGTGAGGAAGAACAGGCTTCAAAACAGTCGCACAAATGGAAATCACTTGGCACTGACAAAGTGTCCAATTTCTTGCTTTCTTCACTTACAAGACGCCAAGTAACATAATGAAGCAATGAAAGAACTAGAGATTGGCTCGCAAATGGGATTACGTACCTTCAATTTGAAACTGACGATACAAGTAGCCCTAAAAATTTTAGACCTGTCACACATCTCTCAAGGTTTTAAAAACACTAAAATAAATATTGACACAGAGAACGTCGCCTACATGGAAAAAAACAACCTGTTCCTGTTAAAACTGAGAGGCTGCCGAAAAAGTCTTAACGGATTAAACAAAACACCTGATAAACTGCATGATTCTAGACGATTGCCATCGTAGATGCACTGAATGGATCAGCTACAAGAGTCCTGATAGTGTCTCTCACTCATAGATATTGAAAACTATGACACACTTCAAGTTATCCCAAATGCTGGTGAATTAAATGGGACATGATATGTCATGATAGAACTTTTTTAAATAGTTTTTTTCATTTAGTTGGTCCTGATTCATTTGTTTTTGGCTGCCATGAGCGATTCTGTTTCTCTTTTTAAGTTTCCTTTTTGTAGCCATGTCCATAATCTCTTGTTTGGTATATCCTGTATCTGCTATTTGAATTCTCCGTAGAGCTCTCTCTGTTCCTATTTTTCTCCCCATATTTTATCACTAATTCCGTCATCCATTGAGCTATATAAAATTGCTGATGGGAATAAATTGGGAAGCAATATAATCAACTACCTTTTCACAAGGATGATTTGAATGTATATGGCATATACAACAATCGACCTGAAGTTTTTTGAAAGACTGTTAAAATTTTTTGTGTCAACATATGAATTGTATTTGGCCTGAATGAGTGTGCTAAAGTCACGTTCAAAAGAGGTAAGCTACTGACAAACCAACTCCCTAGAACTAGATATAAAAAACAGCAATAAGGGAACAAAAACAAGATGTGGTCCATAAATATTTAAGATATAATGATTGAAGTTGAATTCGGCGTAGCAATATGAAAGACAAAAGTAAGGAAAGAGTGCTTCAGAAGAGAGCAGGCAGTACTGGAAACTTCGGTGAATTTAGAAGAGGCCACCCATCCCTAAGCTATCCCTGCTTTAAGATAATTTGAACGTAATTGATAGAGTGTAGATGGGATCAGGAAAAAAGGAAATTGCTTACATTCCTCGGAATGCACCACCCTAAAACTGACATTGATCGGCTTTATTTGCCGAGGAGCAACAGTGTCAAATTGATGGTGTAACTCAAACTGAAATAGAAAATGGCAACAAAATGATTTTACCAGTATCTCGAAATCAGTCAGAACTGAATGTCAAAACTTATAAAGAAACACTGAAACAAAAAATGAAAAAATATTGCACTGAATCGTAAAGGAAAGTGAAATTTTTGCAGGGAAACTGGAAATGAACTTTGGCAGTGGAGAGTATTCCCAGAATATAAATGTGAACAAGAGGAGACAACATGCCAAGGGGTAGGGTCATAATCAGCTTGGAGTAAAATGAGAAAAAGAACTCCTGCACGGACAATACACCCTCCAAAGTAAAGACGCTGATATTGACCCGAAGAAAAAACACCGACTGCTGTGGAGCAGTGAATTGAAAGTAGAAACAGAGGAACGTATTTTGGCCTTTCACGCCAAATCTTGCCCCCTGGAAACATTCAAGCGAATATAAAAGAATGGAACTGATCCAACATACCACTTCTGTGACTAGTTTGTGGAAACCATAGACCACTTCGTGTCAGGCTGTTCTGTTTCAATCAAAAAAAAAAATGAGTGAGTCGATATCTACATTGGAAATCAGAGAGCATTACGAAATACCAAAAGAAAATATCTGGTATGAGCATCAACCAGATGCATTGTAACTGATGGAATGAATGCTACAATATTACAGGAGTTAGCAACAGATACCGACAGGACCATTAAAGCAAACGGATCCGACATATTTATCAAGGATCACCAGAAAAAAAAACTCGCCCATTAATTGACATGATAAAGAAATTTGCAAACTTGTTAAAAAAAAAAGAGACTTTTGAATCGTGCTGCGAAAGGAAGGGGGGTTAAAAATCACCCTTGTTATTGTCGGGCAGTGGGGATGATCTAGAAAGGCACTGAAAAAACATCACTCCCAAATCCCTGGCGACCCTCCTTTAAGTGAAATACAGAATATTTTGCTCAAAGAAACTGCAAGTGTTTTGAGAAGAATGCTATCATCTGCTGTATACTAAGGTAAAGTGCAACCGTTAAAAAGAATTACTACGACACACAAAATAAGACTGGGAAAAAAAATGTAAATCACTTCTTTAGCCCCAAATTCTTGGTAATGACTCAGCAATAGATTGTAGAAAGCATAAATAATAATAATAATAATAATAATAATAATAATAATAATAATAATAATAAGAGGAAGAAGAAGAAAAGATTAGAATAAACTTGGTTGTTACGTATTCGACCAATTCAAATGTTTAACAAGTCTTGGCTTAGAAGAGGGTCTCAGATTCTCCAATTGACACTCTGTTATAACGTTCGCACCATCCCAGCTTGGAATTTTATGCTTTAGCACTCAAATACCACAGAAGATTCTGTCTGCTCCAGACAAGTATTGATCGATAATGAATCATACTCTATACTATTTTAATAAAATCCTCTCTAACTCAGAACATTCCATTTTTTTCAAGAGATCGCGTGATATATTAAGTGGGTTTGTATGTGAATACCTCTGTATGTATGTGTGTGTGTGTGCGTGCGCACACACGCATGCTGAAACGATCATTAACATATATCGGGAAAATCAAATTTGACCTTCATACTTCAAAATCTTTGAAAATATTTGTTTTCCCCTACTTCTGTTCAAATGTCATAGCAAAATCTGGAATAACCTTTTGGACAGAACTGAATCGGATGAATGATGAGAATATATGTCTTGGAAGTAAAAGGTTTTTAAAAGTACGTTTTATACCTAAATTGATGAAACACTGACTTTGTAGGTAATATAATCGATACACCTGTGATTATAGTTTATTGTACTATTTCGTGCTTAATATACCAGCGCTGCAAGTTGAGAAACGTTTATCTACTCAGAGAACGGTTCCAGGATAATTTGTTGCCTTGGATAAGGCAATAGAAATTCATACATTTCTCAAGACTTTTCAAGGATATTGTAAATGTTAGACTTATGCCAACAAAGGCTATTGTTGGACGAATAAAATTCAACATTTTCTTAAATCTTTTCCTTCGGATAATGTAATTTCCTTTAAAATATTATCGAGTAAGTAGAAAAGTTTGCTCAGATGACATTCAAAGTATTTAGTTATTTGATACATGAAAACAAGATCGCTTTTCATTGCATCAGAATAATTGTCAAATCAGTATGCATTAAAATTGCAAATCTTGCGTATATGAAATACGACATCCAGAACATGTGTTCAAAAAATAAAACAATATGAGAAAACTTTACATATTGACGTATTTCTGTTTATTAATTATATAATTGAAGGTGAATATAGATAGGTACCGTCTCTGGCACATCATGCTTTTTTATGTTCTAGAAAAGAAAGAACTCACTTCAAGCAAAGAATAGATTTCGGAAGTTCATGAAGAGTGTTCTGTGGATGACAGAAGCTGTCAAAAGTGGTTTGCAAAGTTCCATGCTGGGGGTATCCTTGCTGAACTAATATCCAGTAGACCAGTTTAGGTTCATAACGATCAAATTAAGATATCATTGCAGCATAATTACGTTATAAACTCCATAGGATATTGCCAACACATCCAAACAATCAAAATCAAACGTTAAAAATCATTTACACTATGTTGGTCGTGTTTCGTCGTTCTGGTGAATGGCTTACACGTAAATATAACTAAAAAGACAGCAGAGCAGTACTTTTATGTTTGATTTTTATGGTAGCCGATAGAAAATTGATATTTCAAAATGAAATGGATAACAACAGATTGTAATGCTGGTCGGTACTAACCACCACTAGCTGTACCAAAGCTTAGTCTTCACCCCTCCCCCCAAAAAGTAGGAATGTGTATATGCTGGGATTGGAAGGAAGTTTTTAACTATGGACCGTTTTCAAAGATCAAAATAATTGACCTGAACAGAGAAGCACTTCTCTTTATTTATAGTTGCTTCTCAGTATGAGCATGGTGATTTTTAAGAGACCACACTGCCACGTTTCTCAGTGGGTGGAGCAGTGTGTGCGAAAGGACCGTGTGAACAGTCCAGTCCTAACTTGGTAATGTTCTGTTTATCGGCCTTAGAGCATAGACTGAGAACAATCTTGCTGCTGCACACAACACCTTGTATTTCACCATCGGGGTAAAGGCCAGGTTCAACGTTGCTTATCTTCGTTTATCAATTACGGGAGCCAGTCTATCCAATGTGATTTGGCCGTATGCACCCAATTTGATCAATTGGCAGCCACCAACTAAATGCAGAAATAGTCAACATTGTTGGCATAATATTTTTCCCAATAACTCTTTCATATTAACTTGGAGATCAATCAAAAATTGTCAAAGTTTTTCTCGGAATCTTTTGGTCATCAACGGTTTTCACTAAATATCTTGTTTATTTTTTTCCAAATTCATTGAATTCCTTCAAAGTGACAAGAATTGGTTCCCTTGAAGACTGCTGAACATCTTGGGTGATTGTTTTAGGGAAAGTTGAAGTTATAGGAGTGTGAAATAATGAAATTTTCTGAAAAGTGGCTGAAAATGGTAGAACGAAGCCATAGATATGTTGTTTAAAGAAGTTAATATCGAAAATTTAAAAAGATCCGTCTTTTCGTTTTCACTTAACAAACGGGAAAAAGCTTTTAGTGTAATCGAATAGTATGGAGTAATGCTTTTACATGATGAAAGTCAAAGATACCATAGGAACCATTAGAAAACTCAAATGATGATGGGGATGGTCACGTTGTAAGAATGTCCGATGACAGCCAGACAACATGACTCGCAACGTGGATCCCTAAATATCTTATACAAAACTTGGTCAGCAAAATACGAGGGGGCGTGATATACTAGACAAGTGCAGAGATTATTCGCTTTGCAACTTCGGGGAGATTTTGCAATTCTTCGGGAGGGTCCACGCCCAAAGATGGATGATGATGATAATGAGGATTATCAAAATTTTCAAGAATGTATGTACAGTATTTAATATCGGAGGGAATATAAAATACAACCCTAACGTCTGTAAATTACAGATTTATACATTACTCGACAATACTTACTCTTACCAACCTTCATACGAATTCAAAGTCTGTCCAGGAAATATTCAGCAATTTGAAATTAATGGGAGAATAGACTACCAAGGACACTAAAACTTAGTCCCCTTCAAAGTACCCCTGAGAATCCTCCACACTTATCCTAATGTGAAATGTCTGCCAATCAGCACCCCAATCTAGAATTTACTCTCAGCAACCTTAGGCTTTTCTCAATCCACTTTGAATTGAACTAACAGTTGAGGTTCGATTACACAAACCCATGACATATGCAAAGGCACTTTAAAAACTTTTTTACAGGATGGGAAAAAAATCTCCGACTTGAAATTCGAACAGATGACTCAATCAAGACCAGAGGGTCATATATAATAAGTATGAGGAAGAAGAGAATTTATCAGATATGAAAGCCACAGTTCAAACAACTTAATTCATCATAATAAAATGAAATTTTAAAACTGGAGAAAATCTCCTCGATACAAGAAAAAGCATGTAGAACATGTGGATGACAATCTATAACCAGAATACTGGAGCGCTCGAAATAGTGCCTTAGGGTTTGTGAAAGATTAAACTGGAAACCCATTGGAGAATCAAAGTAATTCAGATCGATTGTATTAGTATTAGTATTAGTATACCATATTCGCTAGAATACTGAGAATAGTACTCAAAAATTGAGTGAACTTACTCTCACTTGATCTTCAATAAGAACAAACAAGTAATTATTCAATGAGTGAGAGAGTTGAAAGCTAGAAAAATACCAGGCCTTGACAAGGAACTGGAGAATTAAAGTACCTGAAAGTAGGGGGAATATGTATAATAGTAGGCACATTCAGAACTGTACTTAACTCATTAAAAAAAAGATTGGACGAACTGGACACAAAACAAAGATTTGAGACTATGCGGGACACAGAAACAATGGGGTCTGCCTAGAAACAGATAAAAGTAATAGAGATATGAGATCTACGACCCCCAGTAGCCTAACAGCTAGAACGGAGAGGGTATTGTCAAGTCAGTACAAACCAGTGCTGCTGCAATATGTGAGGATGATGAAATAGTGGCCGGAGACCTGATGATCCTTGAATTCGCCCAGCTTTCAACATTGACCATCATATAATTGGTGTGAAACTGAAAACCACAGATATGTGAGTGTGTTGAAAAGAAGGGCTGGACACTTGAGGAGCCTTGCTATCATTCAGCATCAACTTAGCAACTGGCGTGAAAAGGCAAATAAAAAATAAAACCTTCCGAGGATAAGGAAAAGATTCAAGACCAAATTCGATAGTAGAAATCTGATGAAAGGAATGAACACATGGGCCACATGAGCAGTTAGTAAGATATACTGGTCCATTTCTCGGATGGGCAAAGGAAGAACTCCAATCAAATGAACAGTGAACGAGAAAGCTCATGACAACGTGCAAGGCTTCAAATCCGAGAGATGCCACTGATAGACTGTGTAAAAGAAAGAAAATGATATAGGACTGATCAGCATAAAACATGAATTGGATTTGAACATGTTGACAAATAGTATCAACACAAACAGGGGAAAATAAACGCTATAAATTACCGTGGGTCTTTGACATCTAAACTGACCAATTTATCCAATCGAGATGACCAGGCCTGGTAATGGCATACAAGGGAAAAGGAACCTATAAAAAAGATGAGGCTGTGGATGACAGAGTATACACAAAAGAGAGTGAGAACCTACGGAAATATCGGGCAAAAAAACTGAAGGTTTGGAACACGGAAGTTACGGTAGTACCAGAAGTAGTAAGTACATTCGGAACCGTTCTAAAGACACTAAAAACAACATTTTGAGAACTGGGGATAAGAGGAAGGATTTAAACTGTAAAGACCACAGTAATGCTTGGGATTGCACAAATATTGATGAAAGTGCTGGAACCATGGGATCTACGACCCAATCTGTTATTGATGGCTTCACAACAAAAAAAAAAGGCATGGATGAGACGGTACGAACCACAATGCTGCTGTGAACACTACGGAAAGAGAATTACTTACCGTTACTCAGCCTATAGCAATATTAACCAGGCAACTGGTGTCAAACTGTAATCCACTGTGAGAGTGTGAAGAGGAGGGCTGGAGACTTGGGGAGACTTACTGCCACTTTGTCTCCAGCGGTGATTGATCACAACTGGTCTGGTAATAATAATAATAATAATAATAATAATAATAATAATAATAATAATAATAATAATAATAATAATAATAATAATAATAATAATAATAATAATAATAATAATAATAATAATAATAATAATAATAATAATAATAATAATAATAATAATAATAATAATAATAATAATAATAATAATAAGAAGAAGAAGAAGAAGAAGAAGAAGAAGAAGAAGAAGAAGAAGAAGAAGAAGAAGAAGAAGAAGAAGCAATATTAACAGTTGAAAAAGATTAAGGAGGGGAATAAAGTGAGAATGAAAGAGGGTGAGAGCGTTGTCAAAAAAAACACGACCAAATTCAGACATTAACCCGAAATAGTACAATATTATTAGACTATGTAAATCTTACTGTGAAGCCTTGTTGCTGTAATAAAAAAAAATAAAACGCAATTTAAATACTTCCATTCCTGACAGAAAAGGAGAAACTGAAATGCTGATAGAAAATCTACTCTTGAACTACAGACAAAACAATACAAAGAGACAAATAAGATAATATATGCAGCAACAACCGATGTTGATGAATTTTTAAACAAATCATGGAGTAAATATAGAAGGTTAGGTTGAAGAGGAAAATAACAACACCCAACCAAGACACTAAACTGAGGATATATATATATATATATATATATATATATATATATATATATATATATATATATATGTGTGTGTGTGTGTGTGTGTGTGGTACAGATCAGGCTAGCAGTATAACATAATATAATAATATATCAATAATATAAAGCCACTTCTGAAATGCAATGGATTTATTTCATAGCGTGCTCGATACATACAACATTTTACTCATGGAGTGAAGTTGTTTTAGAGTAGAGCTGGAAATAAATAGTAGAATGTGGATTCGCTACACAAACTAGCTCATGTTTCTGCCCTCTTAGGGAGTCATCAGGCGAATGATTATCTATGTTTTTTTGGTGTATTCATTGGGAATTTTGTGGGAATGTTGTGAGTGTGGTGGTGGGAGATATGGGGATATTGTCAAAAGGTTTGAACTCCATATAGGGGTCATTTCTGCAAGGATACTTAGTAGTGGTCTAGGAGTCGTTTCTATCTTGACCTAGGTATCTTAGCGTTGGGTTTTATTGCCCCAGTTGGTATTTTCTGTAGTTCTTGTGGATAGTATTAATCTTGATGTTTAATTCATAATATGTTTGGGTCTGTTTGAAGGTAAAAGATGGTGATGGGAAGTTTTGGTGATGATGAGCATAGGGATGAATTGTCTACTTTACTTTATGATTTATTGATGTTATTTCATGCTAATCAAAAGAAATTTAAAGCAGTACTTGCACTGTATTATGGTCTCATTCTTTCAATTCATTTGGTGTTCATTGGGTTATTTTGTGATTCTAGTAAAGTTTAGAATCTCTGCCTTAATGAAAAATTTCAGATGTGTAATTTTCCTTGTTGGGATCATCCCTTTACTATGCAACCCTTTCTAAGATTCAACTTCTTATTCTCATTTTGTTTATCTATGGTTTATATCTGCTTCATTTGTTTCTTTCAATGCAGGCAATTATGTTATTAAGAAATGGATATATGATTTAATAGATTGGTTATACATTGCATTATATTATATTAACACTCCGTTTGAAAAGATATCCCGTTCTTAAACGGTGAATTAATCTTCTGGTCTAGACTACGTAAATGAAATGAATAATTAAAGAAAACACACACACACACACACACACACACACACACACACATATATATGTATATATATATATATTTGAACATAAGTTAATCTTTCTTTTACCTAGGAAGTATCGTAAAATAACGTCTTGCTGTTTAGTTAAGCCAGTCATTAATAAAGGAAAAAACTTCGAAGTTGAACATCCAAGTGAGCAATAATAATTGCCCAGTACAGTTTCAAGGAAAATAAACCTATGCAACCTCAAAGATGGATGACAAGATGATTATTTGTGGTAAGAAAATGCTGACCAATTGTCAGAAACAGATGAATCGCGATAAGATGACCAAGAATTCACTGTTAGAAATTTTACTTCTTCCAGTTTTCGCTGCCAACCGTAGGGAATGAACTTGCTACCAACGTTCTCATCGAATCTTACAAATACATACCCCATTGAAATCTAACTCATCAACATATGATATTCTAGGCTGATATGTTTTAAGTATATCTCAGATCAATCCTCATACACCCTGATATCAATAAGGAATGGAAGCAATGCATTTTTCTTTTTCTCAATGCAGTGGATCAAATCTCTTATCATTAATCCTGAAAGTTGAACAACACATCATATGGAAAAATGAAGTATACGCAGAAAAAACATTCTTCATAGCTGAACGAGTTCCTTCATCTCGAATGTTTATAGTTTTATTCTTGTTTCATTCTGTTAACAGGTTGCATAATCTTACAAATTTGGAAAATGGTAGTCTCTATAATTTTGCATGATGTTCAACCGTTTATGGAGATGTGCTTGTCGCCTACGGCTGTTATTTACACATTTAGATGAAGCTCATATCAAAGTTGTTTTTTCTAAAGCGTTGAACGGTAACAGAATGAAGCAATTGACAATGAGATAGCAGATTCAGAAACCATAGATGCGTAACAAATATTCCAAACAATCCGAGGCAAAAAAGCATCACGAAAAAGTGATACACAAGTGACAAATGAAATATGAAAAGTGGAAAAAAAGTATGATGAATATGTGAATGAAATTCTTATGCTGAAAAAGTAGTAAATAAAAATATTAAAATTAGGAAAAGCAGTTTAATACAACAAAGAAGAGATCCAAAGGAAATACATTTCATGAGAGAAAAGACAATAAAAGATGGGAAAAAGACATCCAAAGGAAATAACGAAAAATAAAAGAATGAAAAGATCTACGAAGATATTAAAAATGAGCGAAATATCCCATTTGGGAAATAAATACTGATTTAGTGATGACATTTCAATACAGAGTCAATCTAAATCAGTATAATTTCTGAAAAGCAAATTCTAGACATTTTTGAATACTTCTATACTGGAAACTGTTAACTGTTCACTGGCCTTATAATTTATTCTTTAGATCAGAAGCAAATGTATGTTGTTTTAGTTCAGGAGTCGGTAAACTACAACCCAAATCCGGTCCACAGCCCCATCTCATTCGGTCAGACGACTTTATTGAATATGTGACACTGCGTATAAGAATTCTTTATTTTCTTTAAATATCTTCAGTTAGCGATGAATAAGATTAAATACCAAAAAATAGAGCAAGAGTCTCAGTTTTACTATGGCTGCAAACGAATCAATGTTTCATAACTAAAAATATCTCAATGCTACGCAAGTTGTTTTCCAAGCATTATACAATCACTATATTATTTTCTATTCGCCTCGGCCTGCAAGACATAAAAACAACATTTCTGATCTGGCCTACCATCAAAAAAGCTTTCTCAATCCCTCTTGAGGGCTACAGTCTGTCCAAGAAACCATTTTTTGTTGATTTCATTATTGTACTGACAAACATTTTGAACAATTCTTTAAATAGCTTTCAGTCGCAGTAGATCAGACCTGTTAATGAAAACATTCTGCCTACGAAAACCTGATTTGCATTTCTCATATATTTCTATCATCTACTTTGCTCATTTTCTTACGATATTTCTATTTCATGAGTGAAGAACATATTTCGGAAGGCGTTAATTCATCAGCTGTTACCGTAAATTTGCACCTATTTACAAGCTTGATGAATGTGACGTACTCAACTCAGTCCTATAATCTAAGTATATTATAAGCATTGCTGTTTGAATCTGGATTTCAAGCCTCATGTATTTTCAGTCAGATTTGGTAGGGGGGAGCAGATATCAGGGCAGCCAAACTTGTCGAATGGACAGCACCAAAATAAAGGGGGAAAATCGTGAATTCTTTTGACACGATCTCATCGTATGAAATTTCAGTGTAAAATATCGAGGAACAAAAAGTGAAATATAGAGGAAATAGGTATGGTTCTGCAGGTTTTGGGTTGAATCTGTCCAGAAAAAAAATGGACTGGGTTTCAAAGAATCTCAATGCTTGAGTTGCAAAAGAAAGGAGATGCGGATCAGTTAGTATTTCAAAGGTCAGCCTTGTTTCATACTTCTAGCTGTAAAGTCAGTTTCGGTTTTGACAGTACAACAGAGAGGCCAGGCTTCATGAGAGTGTGAGAAGACTGGAAGAGAAAAGTAGAGAGTACCTGACTGTGCAGTGACGGAAAAAGCCAGAGAATTTACTGTGTGGACTGAAATAGTGGTTTGCACAGACTTTAAACTGGCTAAGAAATATTCAGTTTGATGAAAGACATATTCGTATTTCCTTTCATCTTTAGGCTTCTTCTGGCATCGATGTTTTTCGATGTTACGACCGGAATAAAAGCAATATCTTTTATCCGGAAGAAGGCTATAATTGATATATGTTCTCTTGGAAATATATGAATTTTTTCTGCATTAATCCACTTCATCTCCGACAGATCTTCGACCAGCATTGTAACACACTCTGCCATTCTTTCATCTCCTTCATAAATGTCTCTGTGTGCTCGAGGTGGGCGCTTATGTGAAAGCATGTTTATGTATATACGTTTTTTGTTCTGTTTTCTCACACAGAGAGGAAGAGAGATCAAAGTTGGCTGACCTCTTGTAAAATGATACTTTGCCCAATGGTTGATGTCAAATATATGTTTTAATTAGTAATGACAGACGTGATAAGGGTCTACTGAACTTACGCATATGCGTTTGTGCTATATGTGGCATAGATAAATCTATAAATTTAGATATGTGCATTAGCATGCGTGTAGAGCATTTAGAGAGGGAGAGAGGCATAGAAATTGACACGTATTTAAAGAGAGAAAGGGGCAATTTCGAGAGGAACTAAGATATATAGCAGCAAGTAGGGGCTGATAACAGTTTGCAGCCTGGCGCACACGAGATGGGCCAGTTTCCTCCGGCTAAAAATGATCCCAATCTATTTAATCATATCATTTGTGTGCATTATGAGACTGCCTCTAGCTGCAAGAGTCAACATCACCGACTGTTCTTTGAAAAGTTGTACCACCGTCAAGAAATAACCAAAATGAAACATGAATTATTCTTTTATAGACAGACTTCGTGTTTTTTTATATGAAACAGTTGCATCTCTCTACTGCTTAGCACCATCAGGTGCAGCATTTTCCTTTTTCCAGATTCGTCATCTCGTTTCCTGCGACCGGATCTAAATCAGAGAAAACTTTCAGGGAGAATGCATCAAGGCAAGCGCACAGCTGTAGGTGCGAGAATAAAATCTGAACACATTGGCAAAACAACACAGGTTGATTTTGGGAACATTCTCGCAACCCATTTATGAAAGGAATCGGGCCAGGAGACCCTGCCATTTGTGAAGATGGTTGAACAGCTATCCTATCCCAATCTTGTAATTTTCTTTAGACACTCTAATTATCAACCTAGTGTGATCAGGACCTTGCGTCAGTTATTAGGTCATAAATTTAGGGACATAAAAGTCACATTTCTTACACGTAGTGGCATTTGCACCTGTATATCAGAAATGCTCCATATCCCGTAAACTATTGACACGTACGGTTTTCATCATTCGATAACATGTATTTGAAGATTCATTCAGATTTTAAAAAAAGGCTAGCCAGTTCTGTTTGTCGCATAATTTAGAGCTTCATAACTCAGAAACTGTCGGTAATTTTTGACTCTATGAAAAGTAAGATACGGCAGCTGATTGCAGCAAGCAAACATGGTTATTTTACATTTGTATAAGCAAGGATTGCTTCATTATTATTACATATCGTGAGCTGATGGATATTTCCAGATTGTATTTTCCTTAAACGATAGAGAATAGAAAATAAGTAAATATGATGATTGAGATGTAATCGCTACAATGTAAGAGAGTCAGGCGATGATGCCTGAACCAGTTTCCACTCCAGCTGACACTTCCTCTAAGTTCAAAAACTCTTCATGTTTTTGACGAATTTCAATGAAATTCTATGAAACAATAAGTAATAGGGTATGAAAGAAATAATCAGATTTGGGAAAAGATCGAGAAATCTTCTCTTTCCTACCCTCTAGCTATTCATCAACACAACACAAATTCTATAAAAAGTTTCAAATAAATTGCAAATTTCTTGTCTTTGAAAACGAAATAAAACAATCGTATTTCACTTTCAACTGCTAGCCATAAAGGTCTAAAGATCAGGACCTAAAGTTATAGCTTTGGTTAACCTGTTTTAAATCATTGCCACTTGATGAAGGAATTTTTCCTCCTCAGCATTGTAGGTATTTGTCCTGTCAAGAAAATATCTTAAGAAATTTTCAATGGATTTCTATTAAAAAATTGCAGAACTGCGAGAAAATTAAATAAATTTTTACTTTCCTTTGGATAGTAGATATAACACACACTACTTTACACATCAAAAAGTTCTCAATGAATTTCGATGAAATTTCAAGGATTGCGTGTAATTGGCTGAAGCTGAGTCGATTATATTTCTCAACCAAAATTTGAAATGTTTTCCGATTGAGAATTACCTTGGGGTTTTTTCTTTAACTATTTTTCAGTCTTCAATCAGGGAACAGAAGGACAAGGTGAATTTTAGGGTTGATCAGGGAATCTTTTCAATTGACTCTCCTCCATCCTTATTATTTCTAAACTGACTCTCATTCAGTTTTTAGTAACAATGGAATGGGTGAATGAATGCACTATATGAGGGATTTCTTCTTTGGATAGGTTTTCGTAAAATAATGGACCATTCAAAAAATGATTTTTGATAGTACTTATTGAGTATATATATATATATACATATATATATATATATATATATATATATATATATATATATATATATATATATATATGTATGTATGTATATATGTATATTTATATATATATATATGTGTGTATAATCAATAACATTATTCTATGAGATAAAAGCAAGAATTGTCACGTTTAGTTTAGTTGAAGTGTCAAAACGAATTTTCTAAAGGATTAGTCAAGTAAATGAACATTCACTTTTTAGGGTCTTGATAATCTTAATAGGACAAATATAATGGATATTGAAAAAAAAATGCTGTTGAAAACATCTGATGATGTAAAGAGTAGCCGAAAGTTAGCAAAATGTTTTGAGATTTTAGCCAGTCTAGAAAGAAGTGCAACAGACTGTGCATAAGCAGTGGATCCAGATAAACAAAGGATTGTCATAGCTTCGAGCCAAGGGGATGATTTATGAGGCTTGACAAATCTAATTAGTGATTGGCTTAACATTGCTTCGATTTGGGTTACCGGGTGAAGTACAACGATATTGATCGATGTCATTCCAATTTAGCAAATGATATGGAAATGTTGAAACTTAAAACGCAGCTAACAGCATCAAACACGGTGGCTATAGGTTGACTTCTTTGTGTAAAAAAAGACAAATATAACAAGTGGAAGCAGAAAATAGGGATTCTGTTACAGAAATAGGACTCCTTTGTTTTTGTTTCCGATGTAAAATTCAGAGCGGAAACATTGCACGGTTCATTGATGTCCGTCCCTATAGACACAAGCACAGAAACATACATTTTTATATCTGATCGCAGAGGCAAAGGAGACTTCAGTTTAATTTGATACGTCACGGAAAGGTAAAGCATGAAAATAAATATGAATTTTTTTGATTGTTGGTCAAAACAAATTTGAAAAAAAATGAATTTTGGCAATTTTTAATCAAACCTTTCACTCAATCAACAGGTGGGTATGATTCGTATTGTTTTGTCTCAGGGAATATTCCCTATCGGTAAATTCTTCTTAAGAGTATATGAATTCCACTGTCTTACCTAAAGATTGAACTCCAGGCCAGCAGCTTAATGCACACATTTGAGCCACATTTGTACCGATTAGAATTAATTTACTTGTAGAACAGCTCCAGAAAATGGATGCTATAGTCGTGAATTTTCGTAGTGATTCTTGTGAATGTACATTATATTTATATACAAAACGGTAAGAAGAATGGCTTGTTTCGACATGGAGAGTTTTCCTCATAACAGGTTTTTGAGTCCTTTGCCTTTGAGAGGAAATCTGTTCGATATCACGTTTAGACAGTTTTTTTCTTGATTTCATTCGACAACAACTGAAATTTGTTCATCTGAAGTCTATCAGTATATCTGCACACTAAAATGATGGAATATATTAAGTTGGGTATTACGTGAAGACCCTTAATCTCTTTTTGCACAAATATTGAATATATACGATTATCATTTTAAAACAAACGAATAAATTTTCGATAATTCACTTCTGGCAAGATGCCATGATTCTTGGAAGACATCCAGACAATTGAAGTTGCGATGTTTGGAACGAACTGTTTATCAACTTGTTTCTCTGAGAAAACAGTAGTTTTTATGTTTTGTAGCAGTGAAGTAAATATGTTTTATGTATTTTCCCAAAGGTTTTATAACAGATATGAACTCGAAAGTCTCCAATATAAATACTTGTGACGTTATACAAATATCTCACTGGGATACAGTCCGTGTTAAACCCTATAAGAAAAGACTGACCAGAGAAAGCGCTATGCTCATTGTTATGTATTGCATATTATGTCAGAACATTATTCATACACTGATGTTGGAATGTCAAGCATCACCAATGATTCTCCATTTTTGTGGAGTGATTTCTTGTATTGGCTACATATTTTGAATCGCTTTTTCTTCCATTCCATAGTCTTCTCTTTAGTCCAAAGGGTTCGTCTTCAATTACGAATCGTCCATGACCAGCCGTCTATTTCTTAGGCCGATCTGTCATGCTTGCTCTTCCAATATAACGTTGACTTCTGGAAAAGTTTTTTGCGACGAAAACCAGCAGATCGGTGGCGTTTGTAGGTTGTACGCCCATTGACTTTAACGTCTTATTTTTTCAATCCCAGAATGTCTCGCAGGATGTTCTTTTGATTAGAATTTCAACCTAGCAGCGACGCCACCGGTGCTTATTTACAATTAAACGTGAACAGGACACTTTAACATGGCCACCGATGTGTGAAGGCAGTGTATGAACAACTTATCTCGAGAAAAAATCGTCTCAAATTAACATCTTCATGATTAAAATTGTCTTTCCGTTCGTTGTACGGCTTTATTTCTTAATGACTATTTCTTCCATATGACACTGACTTCTATTTAATCTCCATGATGGTTTTTTGCTTTATTTTTTAATGTCTACTTCACTTTTATTTCTCTTATATAACGCCGACTTTTCTTTAGTCTTTGTAGTACTATTCTATTTTATTTCCCTGACGACTTTTCCTTGGCAACAGGATGAGGTGAAATAGTTCTGTAATATATGCAAGCAAAAATTCAGAGATAAACAATCATTAATTCAATCAGTGATGAAAAGATTGGATGGCGTGCGAAGGAATCATTACGACTTGGAGAAGGAGATTGCATCCCTAGAGAAGCGGGTATTGGCAAAAGGAAGAATAAGTGGAGCGGATGACTGAGACAAAAATTTGGCAACAAAAGGCCAGAATTGTTGATGAAAGGAATCCAAAGAAATAAGAAAAGAGAGAAGCGTTACTTTTGTTAACCAACATTCCATAACCACTGAACAAGAAGAAAAAAGAGATAGAATTATGAACATGGAAATCATATGAAATGATGATTTAGTGTACGTTGTTGAAAAATTAAATTGAAAACAAAAAGGGTGAGAATCAACATGTACGTTAGTTGTAATTTTGGACCAGTTGCATTCAACTGAGTTTTTTTCTCTAACATTCCATTAATTACACTTTTCTTCAAGGATAAATATGTAAAACTGTTTTTTTTTCATAACACAATACAATGATTGTTTTATTCAAATACATATTATTTTCACGTAATCTTCGAATACGTAAATATGAAAAACCCTGTTTAAATAAGGGTAAAAACAAAGTAAATGTGTGAAACCATGCATTCATTTATATTTGCATAATCGAAAGGGACGCAAAAAGTTTGAGTGAAAATCAAGTGAAATTAACTCCTTTATAAAAATAAACCAAAAAGTAGTTTTGATCGAATTCAAAATATTTCATTATATTTATTTTTGTTTAAAAAGCCTGAATTCTTAGTTTGTTATGATTTGTCAGATATTTGTAAGAAGACTAGACATATATATATATATATATATATATGTATATATATATATATATATATATGTACATACACACACATGCTGTTATATCAAAAATCCTTTGGGTTGATTTACCGTCATTACACAGTTAATATTTCACTGGCCCAAGTCAACGCAACTAAATATATATATGTGTATATATATATATATATATATATATATAGTCTGTCTATGGAGAACCCAAACTGTGAAAACCTTATGAAAAGCTTCTGCTTGCTCTGAGAGAAATGTTATGAAACCGTGATCTTTTGTTTTTGTTTCAAAAAACAGTATCAATCCATGTCACTTAGATTTCTAGCAACACGTGACAGGTGAAGACAAGGTTGTAGAAGAGGTGAGTGTCTATTTGAAATTCTTTTGGTGATTGGGAAACACTTTTTGTAATTATAAAGGCCTATGGGAGCTATACCCAATGCAATGAGTCGCACCAGCTTTTCAAATCGGGAAGAAAAGTAATAAAAAACAGAATATCTCTCATTGACGCAGAGAGATCAAATTGAAACAGTGCTTGATGTGATTCGTGGAAATCGTCGTCTCACTGTCCATGAAGCTTTCTAAGAAATAGGTATCTGATAAAGTTCATGTCACATGTTCACAAAAAAGATTGGTAACGAATCGTGGTCCTGTTGACAGAATAAATTGCAATACGATGCTTCATCAAACTTTTAGAAACGTGTTGCACAATGTTTTAGGGACTTTGACCTTTTTGAAAACTTAGCAAAGAGTTAAGTTACAATTTTCACGAATCACAGGACTCCTGAAACTTCGATCATTCATCTTAGAAAATCATGCCAAGTGTAGTAGAAGCACGCTCATCTTTGCACGTTTATTAAAGAAATTCTATCTATCTATCTATCTATCTATCTATCTATCTATCTATCTATCTATCTATCTATCTATCTATCTATATGTAATGCTCTTCCAACTAAGGAATAGAGCACTGGTGGATGGAGAATATATGCATGAGTAAATATATCACTTTATTTCAACCTGACCTATTCAGTTATGCATAGGGCAGAAGTAAGATGCTAGTCTCTGGGTCTGAAGCGAAGATTTCGATCTTACATCGTGGCACTGGATGGGGTAATTGATAATCTATAGCCACACTAAAGAGTTAAAATACAACGAAACGGATGTCTATGGATGACACAATTATTTAAACACTATATTTATACATACATACATACATACATACATACATATATATATATATATATATATATATATATATATATATATATATATTGTGTGTGTGTTAGTGTGTGCAAATATATGAAAAAAGAGGAAAAAAGAGAACCATGCAAGATCAATACAAAGATTTTTTTCTCAGAAACTGTCCCAATGGAAATGTATGATTTGTAAAAGTATAAAACACTTCACTTGTCTCGAATTCGTCCCAGAGATGAAAAGCCACGAAATCAAATTTAATTTGATTTGAATTGAACCTTATGAATTAAAACTTCAAGTGCATCATCAACATCTATCGTCATACCAGACAAAAGTTTAAGTTGTTCGAACGGTCGTCGAAAACAAAAGCCGAGAACTTAATCCCGTTGCATTAGTGCCTAAGCTTCCGGTTTCAGAGACTAATTTGATGCTGATCTCTAGTCATGAGACTTCTTCGATCAAATAGAGGCGGTCAGCGCGGTGAATAATTTACCAGCACTTTCTCAAACTGCGCTCATTTATTCCATCATTACCATTATCAATGCGATTATGATTCTAAAGATAGTATTCTAGTTGAAGTATGCAATTATCAAAGGGAATTAACCGATGGCTTTCGAGAGTTTAGCTGCTATTTTGAAGGTTACAGTGTATGGTTATCGCCTCGTTCTTCTGATCCTTCCCTGGGTGTTATTGATGAATCAATGCAACCAACAAAGGACGTGTTGCAGCCTTTTCTAAATCATGATATGATCGATTCATGCCTTCCACCCTGATTACACAGCTTGGAATACATTCGCTTAGCTGGTGATTGCACTTGGAAATTTTTCTTAGGAAGAGTTATCTACGTTCCTTGTTCGTACTGGGAATATATATATATATACATATATGTGTATATATATATATATATATATATATATATATATATATATATATATATATATATATATATATATATATATGGTAAATATATATTATATACTAAAACAGACATGAGAAACTGACTTTAAGCATACATAACGAGTAACTCTTCCTACTCACGAACAGGTCTAACGTCTAAACATTCGAAGGGACGGAACCAGTTTGTAACCCAGGTACTCAACATATTTATATATATATATAGTGAAATTTCCAACTACTTCCTGCAGATGACCCAAGTAGAGGAGGAATCTGTTTTCTCAGTTTGACCTTGATCTTGTGAAGCAGGCATCATTTTGACTACTTAGAAGTCATACACACATTTGGAATTTAACGTTTTGTATAATTTCGTCGGGCTAATAAACAGGTAACGGCTGAACATTTCTTCGTCGTTCTTGCAACACAGCCTCATGTGAAACTGTCTGACGAGATTTACTTACATCCCACTCAAATGATAAGTAATAGAAAATATAAGGTATTGTGATGGACAAAAATGTAAATGAATAAAAGTTAATAGTATTGCTGTGGCTTTAATATTTAAACGAATCAAGAAAATTGATTTTCAAGTTGTAACCAGCACTGCATTAAAGTCACATGGTTTGAGGTACATCTTCAGCAACAAGATATCAAGACTTGCAATGAATGACACAGGAAAACCAAGAAGCGTATAATCTTAATTGAAACAAAACACTGGAAGATTTCAATTTAAGTGTCACAGGAAATGTTTACATTTTTGAACGGGTCCAAGAATTTCCACGATCATTTCTCTCATTACATCGTAGCTATGTATATATAGCACCACACCTGAAAAGTTTTTGAGTTAATTTCAATGACATTTCTTGAAACGCATTTGACAGCAAAGCTAGAGTGTCTTCACGTAGGGTGTGAGATTTTGGCAATTTCTGTGAGTCTGACAGTAAGGACTATCAGTATTGTACTTGACATTTTGTGCGACTGGTTTGCAATGGTTAGAATATCAAATTGTACAACAGAGCAAATCAATAATCCGGATCGGTCCACGCATCCAGCAAACAATCTTAGTAACGGAATCACACGCATTCACAGTCCAGTTAGTCTTTATGAAAATCTTTTTTGGTCCAATATCATTCTGTAATTTTGGCTACAAATTAACATGCTAGATTAAGTTTTCTTGATCAAGTTTTGATACCCAATGAGAGGCCCATAGGCACCTGAATCTTATTACCCTTAGAACTTATGTATATTTTATACTGTCTTACTTGTGCTGATAAATGGGCGACTTTATTTGTGACTGTTCAGCTGTTGAATCTTCTATGTAGATTCGAAACATGCAAATCAGTAAGTTGTTGAATTAAGTTTCTCTGGCATTTCATGCAAAGTGTGTAGTATTTCAATGGATTGTTAACTAGTTCATTAAATTGAGATTTAAAATCAAATGAATTTCTTCATATGAGTGTAACTTTTAAAAGACAGAAAGTTTTTTAAGAAAGTCTCAAGGTTGACTATTCTGATACCATTTTATTTGCAGCCTCACCTTACAACTATTTCGAGTGAGAATGAAGACCTTTTCGAATTCAGTACTATTTTCTGGTAGGGGAGTTTTTTTCCACGACCTTACCCACAAGCCAAAAAATGGAAAAAATTTTTTATCAAGAACTTTCTGTTAGCAAACTTATCGATTAAACACCCAGTATACCATGTATACAGTCTGCAAAATAGAGACCCCTTGCTCTTCAATTTCCTGTAACATTATATTGTCAGTAACATCATCCACCAGCCACCTGAAATGGAAATGAAAGAGTTTTAAAGATCAATCTCATCCCTGCAGGAGCACTTGATTAGACATGACTGCTTTCGAACCTCAGTCCTATTCCTTGTCTTGTCTCATATTTATTGTCAGCAACATCACCAACCATCAATTAGAGTGAAGATGAAGACTCTTTGTATTTCAGTTATATTCCCTAGCTACATCGACTCTCAAAAAGTTATGTATATCTTGTATTACCTTGCTTGTCAAGTAACAATAATTAGGCTTTTAGAATGAAGTTATTTTGAACATCAGTCCTTTTCTCCTGTCAAAGCACTTTGTACAACGGCAAAAAGGAAGGGGGTGGGTAAGAGAATGAAATTAGAGATTTATGCTCTAAATAAAAGTGAGGCACAAAATATTCCAGCCTCACATAATGGTAAAATTCCAGAACACTTTCGGTTCGACATGGATTCGCAAATTTGCAATGCACTGATGTTAAAAATAACAGCCGTTGGCAATGTCAAGTAACAGTTATTTATCAAATCTCTTAAGGGAGTCTATTTTGGGAGATGTCTGCCAAAGGAATTATCGATAACCAAACAAGACAAAGGTTAATTAAAGTTCTCCTTGATCCGTATTGATTGCTGCTATATATCGAAATTCTAATTGAAGAATTTATAGATCTCGGAAGCATTAGGATACAAGGAAACGAGCAGAAACTTTCTGCTGTTGCTATAGTAGAGAGTCTGTGGTATGGCAGTGGAATAATAAAGCCTAGTTAGCCTTTTTTCACTCATTATTTATTCCTAGGAAGAGAATAGAATGTTCCCCTTCATTCTTGTCCCCTCTAAAAATTCTTTCATTTGTCCTTTGGAAAAAAGAGGAAACCCTAAAATTTCGACAATAAAGAGAAGAAAGTTACTCTCCATTTTTGACTCATAGAAAAGGGAAAGAAATTTTCCCCTGATTTTGACCCGTACGAAGGGGAGAAAATCTCCTCCTGAATCTGATCCATTTGGAAGGGAAAAGGACCCCATCACTTTTACACCATTAAGAAGTTTTCCCTCACTGTCATGCCTTGAGGATTCCAATCACTTTCCATTCACTAAAGGGGGCTATAGTCAACCACCACCTAAGGTATCTTCTATCATATAGTTTTTTAGATCTATCTATCTATCTATCTATCTATCTATCTATATATATATATATATATATATATATATATATATATATATACATATACATATATATATAGATAGATACAAAGAGAGAGAGGGAGAGAGAGAGAGAGAGAGAGAGAGAGAGAGAGAGAGAGAGAGAGAGAGAGAGAGAGAGAGAGAGAGAGAGAGAGAGAGAGAGATTATGGTTTTCATCATCGGCCTTTTAGCATCCGTTGTTCGACATACTTCCACAACATTCTTCAGATCTGTACCCTCTGAGATGGGCGTTGCAGAGCCTGTATTTTATCTATTACGTCTATTTTGTCATGCAATCAAATTTTTTGCTGGTCTCAGTTCCGCATATAACCCTGCTATTTAAGATATCTTATGGATACCTAGATATCTCTGACTCTTGTTTTACCTCGATTATACTGTGCTGTGGTGTGATTTCTGTATATAATTTTGAATATGATTTTACTGTGCATATTGTATTTTTTTTTCTAATTGGGTTCCATATTTAAGATTCAAAAGTTATTATTGGCAGGATACGTTGGTTGCACCTGCTTCTTTTTACATGTAATATGATCTTTGTGTTTCTGAAGCTTGAGCTTGCTCTTCATAAAGCTTGCAAGTTTGATTTTTTCAAGATTTCTTCTTCTTTTGAAGTTTTCATTGAAATTCGTTGTCTCAAGTGGATCTTTTAGTCGACTTCATTCAGCTTTGCGGTTCCAATTTCGATATTTGTGGATTGGTCTTTGACAATTTTTTGTATATTTGATATTTGTATAACTGGAGTATGCGTGAAAACCAACTTTCTTGCTTCCTTCCTTCAGTTTTATTGCATTTTTTAGAGATCATGGATGTTCACAAGAAAAAGGACAATGTTGTGAGGAAATCTGAGGTTACTTACGTATTTTCCCTCAAATTTGATTCCTTTATTTTCCCGTATCTAGGTTTCGAGGATTATATCATATCAGGCTGGGAAAAGTCATGGTAAGCTGGAATCAACTTATATCATACCTTTTTAGAAGTGGGTGCAGAAGAAGAGAACGAAAAATTAGCTTCCATCTCGCCTCTGCAGTCGACTTTACATGTAAATATACATCGTTTGAAAGAAAATTCAAACTGTTTTCTAACATTGCATCATGATTCTGTTGAGCGTGAGTACTTACATCCAAAAAAGTGGAGCTAGGTAATTTCAAGTATATTTGTACTTTCTAGTACAAACTCATTAGACTGTGGGTTTAATTCTTGATGGAGATACATACGCTTACACACGCACCTTTTATAATTCAGAAATGTGACAACTTTCTTTTTCCCAAAGAAAGAAAAGCGTCATGTCACCAATGTAATCATAAGAGCTTATTCAATTTTTTTTCTCAAAATGTCACCCATTCCTATTTCTTATGGAAATTTTGACATTTCAGCAGACATGTTTCCAATCGGGAGGTTCATGTACGGGTCTCCCGCATATTTCTCAAGACGTTCACATTTCTTTTGTTTCACGTTTTCTCCTCTTTTCCTCAGGAGTTTTGACCTAATTTTTTTTTTATCAGGACGTCTGGTCTTTCCCATATATTCGGGTTCGACTTTTTTTTCTGGCCCTCCATCTGAAAGTTTCAATCTTTCGACTTTTTTTCTGTCTGAAACGTTCACTTTCTTGTCTTTATTCTTTTCCACTTTTCGTTTTGAAGTCCCACTCTTTCGACATTGTGTGATTTTTTTCTCGTTTCACTGATGTATCTTTTTCCTGACTGACCAAAGTCCTGTCTTTGTTTCATTTCACTGGATCCCACATCTTGACAGCACGTCATCTTCGTTAATGTAAGAGTTACTATGTTCAGATTGCAGACTTTGGAGACAGTGCTCAACAGTAAACGTCTTATTCATTCATATATATATATATATATATATATATATATATATATATATATATATATATATATAGAGAGAGAGAGAGAGAGAGAGAGAGAGAAAGATAGATAGATAGATAGATAGATGGATTGATAGATAGATAGATTCACTGTGTAATATATATATATATATATATATAGAGAGAGAGAGAGAGATAAAAATAGATAGATAGATGGATTGATAGATAGATTGATAGATTCTCTGTGTAATATATATATATATATATATATATATATATATATATATATATATATTACTCAGTTAATGTATCATTTGGCCAAGACATGGTACAGAGAAGGAAAATTTTTTTAAAGAAAATGAGGTTACTGCAAGTATCGAACCTCTGACCGATAAGGTAGCCACGTCAACGTTGCGTTGCTCTTACTGTTGAGCTAAACAGCCATGTTTGGCATGAGAGTAACAGCCGGAAACATGGAGGTAGATATTTAGCACTCTATGAGTATATGAGTAATTCATAATAAAAACTTTAAAAAAGCTATTCAGTTATTGAGGGAGATATTAAAACTCACATATAAAACGTTGCAAAGAGAGATTCTTCAGCTCTGCGATATTGCTAGAACTAGAATTCAACTGTTGTATCGGTTGAGCATGAGAAATCATAGCCAGAAATGTGTTGCTAGATATTCATATATATATATATATATATATATATATATATATATATATATATATATATATATATATATATATATATATATATTTATATAAAGATTAAAAGGGAATCCCATGAAGCTTGCATAAGTGCACCTTGTCAATATGTATATGTTGGGCATGAAAGGTTACAGCCAAAAACATGGAGCGAAGCTTGGTACTCTGTAATTCATTTGAAATTTTAGATATAAGTGTACTTTATTGTTTATGATTTATGCATACATACATACGTACTTACATACATACATACATACATACATACATGTATATATATATATATATATATGTGTGTATATATGTATATATATATTATTTTGGATGGATATCTCTCTCTTTCTCTCTCTCTCTCTCCTTATATATATATATATATATATATATATATATACATATATATATATGGTCTAGAAAGTTCTACAGCTTTAGACGGTGAAAATGATAAATGATTTTTTTTCCATAGATATTATTCCACTCAATCATTTCCTAACATAAGTCAATGTAGAGCAAACAATTTTTTCAGTTGTTTTTATATTTTAGTCATGATGACATATGTTCCTGTTTTAATCATCAGTTGCTTGCAATGTAACTGCTTCAGGGATTAAAAA